>JAYESA010000005.1:112847933-113310433 GCA_036927795.1 Iris macrosiphon
AGCACCTCCCTCTACTCTTCCCTCCTCCATCTACATCTACCACCATCACCACCTCAAGCTTCCATTCACCATCGACCAACTCAGGCCAACCACCCCGGCCTACAGCCGACTGCCCAGGCCCGAGCTTCATCCCAGGCAGCCCCTCGGTCAGCTGCACTCCGGCACACCACCACCCTATCATCACTGTAAGCTTCTCTTCTTCTCCCTCTTCCCTCGTTATATATAGGTATACATATATATATGTATATATATACATACGTATACGTATGAGTATATATAATACATGTATATGAATGTTATTTAGTATATGAATGCAATGTGTATATGTAATTGTATATATTAATGAGTAGGTATATGTGTATAGTATTATTTTAATTAGTGTTTAATAGTATATATAATATTGGTATACGTATAAATATATAATTCGTGTATACTTAATATATTTTTAATAAAATGAGTATACATGTATTTTATTTATATTACTTAGCATATTTCAATATATATATATTTAATTGGTATGTATAGTGTATATTTAGTATATGTATGTATTTAAAATATGTAAAATGTATATTATTTATTTATTAGTAATTAATTGTATAATTATAGTATGTATAATAAATTGAATAAGTAGGTATTTAAATTAATGCATATGTATATTGGTATGTATTTTGTGTATATGTATATTATATTTTGTATATAGTATAATTATTATTTTGGTATAAAATATATATATATGTGTATATATATTTTGTATGGGTATATATTTAATAAAAAATATATTTTGGTATAAATGAATAAATATGTAAATAACCGTATTTTGGTATCAATATATATATGTAGAGTTATATTTTCGTATTGGTATATATATATTTTTGTATAAACCATTAGCATATTTTCAATATATATATATACATATATTTTGTATATGTATTTAATGTGATGTATTAGTGTTAGTATATATATTTTAATAATGATGTTAACAATATATATATAGTAAATTGTATTTTGATATATATATATGGTACATAAATAATTGTTCAACTATATATATATATTATACATGAATTAAATGGTATATATATATTGTATATGAATTAATTTGATATATATAGATATATTGTAAGTACATATGTTATTTAAGATATGTATATTTATGTATCTATCCACTAGGTGATCCTAGGTGACCAGTAGCATACCTAGAGAAGTCCCGAACTCAGTGTTTTTAGACTGTGTTAGTGTAGCATCTGATGCAAATGTTGTTTTGCTTTTGTGATGTGTTTTTAGGACTGTTGGTTCACCCAGGGGATACTCTGGAACAGGACATCAATAATTACCAGCTAAGGACCCAAGGCAAGTACATTCTCTGATAATTTCCAATTCCTTGATAATTTCTATAAATTAAATAATCATGAAATGTTACATCTGAATCCTTGACACTATGTTACACGGACTAGTATAGCTTGGATCTGCAGTCATGAGATGTTACCTTGATTATCGTATTGACATTGTACACGGCATGTATATTAGAAATCGTACATGATAGACTGGACTTGCTCGTGTATCGTGACCTGTCATGGTTGGATCCACAGTACTAGTTGGGGGCGGGGAAGTAGTTAGTAAGAAATGTGATCATAACCTCTTATTGTAGTGTAGAACAATGTAAGTGTTAATCATGCTCTTCACCCATGATTAGCCAGGCCCTATAGCTATCGTACATGTTCCCAAGCCGATCACATTTTGAAACTACTATTTCAAACACTTAGAATAGATTACAGTTCCCTATTTTAAATCATATACTACATCACCCGTATATGATGCTGTTCCTTGTTCTTTCATTTTCATACATGCACTGACTATATCATATTGCCTATTGCCTGTCTCTTTATATTGCCTGTCTCTCTTAAATTGCTATTGCATTTATTTCACTGTCTTTTCAGTAGCTAGCATCACATGTTTATTGCTTTATAGTCCTTATCAATTTAATGGAACTGTTATTTGAGATTGTGCTTTGCTCCTTCTTGACTGGAAATATTTTTCCAGACTATGCCTTAGAGGACCGCTGTCCGACACTTTATGGACCATATGGTGAGTAGCTGCAGACTTGGTAGATTAGTTGTGATTTCGGGAGGTCTAGCCGGAAATTACTATTTTGTTAGTTCTTTAAGTAGACTATTTGGTACCGGATTTGTCTGCGACATTTTTGATGACTGGGATATTGTTGAGTTTGATTATTACTTTAGACTTGTGTTGTATTTAATTTTGTTTCGCTATCTTATCGTGCTGTAATCCTGTGATTGAGTATGTGTTTATTTTAGTTGTGTCATCCGTGCCTCCTTATGGAGATTGGATGCTTGTGTGAGATTGGCTAGATAGTATCAAGACCTTGACAGCATTCTACCGCCGATGCTGCGGCGTAGCCGGGTGCGGGTTGTGACACGTTTTTAGTGGTGGCCCATGCAGGTCAGACTTCGCGAGTTGTGCGATGTCGTAGTAGTGTGGCATCCTTATTATACTACTGCGTGCCTGCGATAGGATCTAGGACATAGGATACTAGGACGAGAGCGAATACTCAATCACAATTCCTTGAGAGATTCCTGGGATGACCCCTGAGAATCTTGTTATAATTTCCAATTTAAAATCATTCCCTTGTTCCGTCCATTCTCACTTGTTGATTGTTGATTAGTTATTAAGTTAGGATTTTGGTTCCATTGTAGGGTTTGATTTCATATGAAGATGAATTTGTAGACCAATTTATGGTATTAATTGATGACACACGTCGATGAGGACAGTGAGAAAGATAACACTAGGGCTATTGGACTACAAGATACGGATTTAAATTTTAAATTGAGGATTGAAAGTAAATTTTTAATTTTTGAATTTTGAGAAGTAAAATATTGTCATTAAAACTTTTTGAGGAATTCAGATTCAATTTGATGAACCTAAACAAGCTGTAAGGATTTTTGAGTGATTAAATTTTCATTTCAGTATTTAGATAATTAGTCTTGAGGAAAGTGTATGCTTTTACTTTAAAAATTTATTCGAGGAGTTATTTGAGGAATTTTATTTGAGGATAGGATTTTATAGTGGGAGAAATATATTAGTATATAATAGATGAGGTGCATATGTAAGGGTATGTTGGCTTGAGCATGATTGAGATTTCACTGCCAACTGGCTTAGGTGTTCATCTAGGATTGTATTAGAGAGAGCAGTACTTAGTATGGTGTGTTGCATTTGATATGCACTTGAGTGATAAGGATAACTAGTATCAGCGATTGAAGTAGGTAAGGAAGCTAGCAGTGAGTGTGATTGTGGTAGAACTATGGTACTTAGAGGGATAGAAGTATTAGACCATGGATGTATCTTTGACCTGTGCAATCACAACTAGGGTTTATTTCCAATCTATTTATCTTGAATGTTGTTCTTTAGAACTGTACTGTCCTTCCTTGATGATATCATATTTTTGCCTAAATTGATTCTTTGGGATCTGTCTTCAGGATATCGCCGCAGACACGATCTATGAGAGCGGGAACATCAGCTTTAGAGGGGCCTGCCACCTCTCCACCTGAGAGACAGACAACCGTAGTTCCTCCTACATCTCCGATGCACGTAGGTGTATCTACACTTTTCGGGGATCCTCCTCCCACACCTGTTCAGAAGATTGCCGCAGCTGTGACGGACAACCTTCCTCCTCCACCGACTCCGATTCCCGGAGGTTTGCCCATTGACAGGACGCAGATGTTTACCTTGATCCAGGGCATGGTAGATGCCCAGAGAGTGACGGCAGATGCTCAGTGAGTTCAAGCTGAGGCTCAGAGGGTGCAAGCAGAAGCGCACCAGGCACAAACCGAGCTGATGAGAGAAAACATGGAGAATGCCCATCAAGTGACTCTTCAAGCTTTGGAGAGAGTAGCACAGTACCAGCAGTTTCCTGGCCAGCAACAGCAGAGATCAGGCACTATAGTGGATTTCAAGAGGATGATGCCTCGAGAGTTAAAGGTACCGAAGGAATACTCTACGCTGACGACTGGCTAGAGGATATAGAAAGGAGCCTGCGATTGACCCAGATTTTGGAGAACTTGCAGATAGAAGCCGCTGGCAGTCAGATGTTCGATATCGCACTCACGTGGTATCGCACAGAGCCAAGAATTACTGCGCAAGGACTTACTTGGGAGACCTTCAAGGAACTCTTCAAGGAGAAGTTCTTCCCCGACGTGGCATTGGGAACCTTGGAAAGTCAGTTTCATGACTTGGTTAAAGGAAACATGTCGGTCGACGAGTACGCTGCAGAATTCTGTAGATTGAGCCGTTTTGCATCGTCTATGATTCGGGACCCAGGAGATCGAGCCCGGAAATTTAGAAAGGGGCTGACGAGAGAAATTAGGTCACGCACTTCTGGTCGTCGTACCGCTACCTATGAGGCTATCTTGATGGATGCTCAGATCGCAGAAGAGGATCTGGATCTTAGGCCTAAGAGGAGTCACAATACTTTTGGAGATACGAATGGTAACACAGGACCGGCCAAGCATCCCCGTATTCAGCACCAACAACAGTACCAAGTACCATTTCATATTCAGCAACAACCATGGACATTTCAGCATCCACCGCAGTACCTAGCACCAGTTCCTATCCAGCAACGTCCATGGGCGTATCAGTATCAACAACAGTACCAGGCACCAGTCCATATTCAGCAGAATCAGCAACAGCCTCCAAGAGAGACACAGCAGACTTGTCATTTCTGTAAAAAGCCAGGTCACCTTTGGGAGAGCTGTAGAACGAGACTAGGACTCTGTTTGCACTGCGGTGCTGCGGGACATCGAGTAAGGGATTGTCTTCTAGCCCCTTATCTTCCCGGCCAGCGCGCAACTTCAGATTATAGAGATCTAGTTAGGCTACCTGTGGAACCGTATAATGCTCAGCACCCGCGAAGGGAACCACCCCAGCAGGATGGGGCATTTGCGATGACGGTCAAAGAGACCGATACTACAGGTAATGTGTTAGCAGGTTCTGTTCTTCCTTCCCTTTGTTCCTATCTATTTGATTGATTGACTGATACCTTAGTACCGTAGCTTGCATGCACGATTTTCTTGTTATAATGTAGTTAGTAACACACCCTGATGCAGAGACTGAAATACCATGACAAAAGATACCATGACCGTACATATTTCTCCTTAGATTGCATAATTGTAGGAAGATTTTTCTTAGACCATGATTATTGGGGTTGACCATGACGAAGATTTCTGAAAGGAGTCATGACTTGACAGGAGAGACAAGATGATTAACAAGATGATTAAAAATTCGAGGATAAGCATCGATTTAAATAAAGGGCCAAGAATTTAACATGGCAGAATTTATGATCTATGAATTCCAGGAAGATTATGACATGATTAAACGGGTTATAAAATTTGGAAAATTTTGGGGGATTATCAATATATTTAATTGATTGCAAGTTATGAATTTTAAAATGTTATATTTGGATGTTGCATTTGGAGAACCCTTAAGTACCGCATTGTTAAGTATTTTGAGGAAAGAGGAAATCGAGGAATAAAATTATTGATGGACTAATGTTTGAATTCAAACTTTTTGGACGAGATTACATTATATATAGGTGCATTGATTAAAATCAAGTTAGAGGAGTGGATATTAAATTCCGAGTATGGAATTATTAACTAAAAACTTTCAAGGAAATTTTTGATAAAAATGGACTTTGATTCTATTTCGAGGATTTTTTTCAGGAATGCAAATAATTCAGAACTTTTAAAAAATTGTTAAAAAACATCGTGGATTATTACCTGATTTCGTGATTTATGAATTTAAAATTTGAGGAAAATAATAATGAGTATGATTAAACGCTACTTTGAGGATTTTGAATTTCGAGGACGAAATTCTTTTAAGGTGGGTAGACTTGTCACTACCACATTCCGAAAACAGGGGTATTTTCGACTTTTTACAATATTTAATATTATGGTATTTACAATTAAGTAATTGCATGATAGTATATTTGATTTTTAAATAAATGTGTGATGTGTAATTTAAATATAATATTATATACAGTGTTTATTTATTTTTAAGCTAGTAGACTAGTCCTAGAAGCCCAGTAGATGACCACCTGTCCGAATTATAGAGTTCTGTATTTATTTATTTTATGTAGAATTTAATTATTGGAGTTTGTAATTGATTACCGTATTTTTATTAATTATTGCGCGTTGCCTTTGCTTCGATATTTGGAGCGCTACCCAGACTTTCGTCTTCCAACAAATCTCACCATCTTGCCCTAGACATGCCCGCCTTCCATTCTGCTATTTTTGCAATTCATAATTTTGCTCTCTGTGCATTTTTTAGCCGCACGAAAATCGTCGCGGACGTTATTTAATAAATTCTTATTTTTGTATCGTTGTGCGTTCCAATCGAAATTGGGGACAATCTTGACCTATTTTTCGTGCGGCCCAAATTAGGGAAATATTCTATTCTGAGTCTTCTTCATTATTGGTATTGATGACCTGACCTGATTTTGGCCCCATGTACTCCTAATTAATTTTAAAACACAGTTTGCATTTTATTTCTAATTAAATTGAGGATAACATTTTGACTAATTTCATAAATCCCAATTTAATTCTAATACCCGATTAATTAAACCCGTGCCTAACGCACAACACCCTCTCACCATGAAAATTACTAAACACATTTTTCTCCACAAATTTTGTGTCATTTTATGTGTTTGTGCAATTTCCCGAATTTGAGGGGGCTAATTTGCAAATTGGCATTTTGGTGTCAACACCCATTTGTTAAAACCAATGAGGAATCCCTAATAATTTTAATTAGCCTCTCACCCTCATTCCCACATGAAATTCTTCATGACCCATCTAGACCACTCATTTAAAGGGGATCAATCACCACCCTTGATTCCATACACCCTCTCTCCCTATATAATGTCTTGTCACATCAACACTTTTCCCTAGAAAACCCTAATCCCAAAAACAAGCCTCCACCTCCCTCTCTCCTACGTATGTAATTTCTTTCCTCCTCTTCTTCTCCTTTCTTTTCTTCTTCTCTTCCTTCTCCTTCTTCCTTTCTCCTCCTTCTTTATTTTTCATTGTATTCAAATTGAGAAAAAGGGGGAACACTGTGCATTTGCCCCCTTATACTGTCAACCCGGCGGCTGCCCCTGTGCTCCGGCGCCCCAGACTCTGTTCCCGGCTGAGCCGATCCCCCGGCGACCGCTGCTGCTCCTCTCTGTGGCGAGCTCCGGCGATCGAGCCCCCTCGCGCCACCGACCCCGACTGCACATCCCCCGGCCTCCCACCATCAACAACCCCCATCTCCATCCATCCATCCACATCCCTCCGGCGTCCAACCCCTCTCCCTGCTGCACCCCGCCGGCCATCGTCGAGCACCTCCCTCTACTCTTCCCTCCTCCATCTACATCTACCACCATCACCACCTCAAGCTTCCATTCACCATCGACCAACTCAGGCCAACCACCCCGGCCTACAGCCGACTGCCCTGGCCCGAGCTTCATCCCAGGCAGCCCCTCGGTCAGCTGCACTCCGGCACACCACCACCCTATCATCACTATAAGCTTCTCTTCTTCTCCCTCTTCCCTCTTTATATATAGGTATATATATATATATATATATATGTATATATATACATACGTATACGTATGAGTATATATAATACATGTATATGAATGTTATTTAGTATATGAATGCAATGTGTATATGTAATTGTATATATTAATGAGTAGGTATATGTGTATAGTATTATTTTAATTAGTGTTTAATAGTATATATAATATTGGTATACGTATAAATATATAATTCGTGTATACTTAATATATTTTTAATAAAATGAGTATACATGTATTTTATTTATATTACTTAGCATATTTCAATATATATATATTTAATTGGTATGTATAGTGTATATTTAGTATATGTATGTATTTAAAATATGTAAAATATATATTATTTATTTATTAGTAATTAATTGTATAATTATAGTACGTATAATAAATTGAATAAGTAGGTATTTAAATTAATGCATATGTATATTGGTATGTATTTTGTGTATGTGTATATTATATTTTGTATATAGTATAATTATTATTTTGGTATAAAATATATATATATATGTGTATATATATTTTGTATGGGTATGTATTTAATAAAAAATGTATTTTGGTATAAATGAATAAATATGTAAATAACCGTATTTTGGTATCAATATATATATGTAGAGTTATATTTTCGTATTGGTATATATATATTTTTGTATAAACCATTTGCATATTTTTAATATATATATATACATATATTTTGTATATGTATTTAATGTGATGTATTAGTGTTAGTATATATATTTTAATAATGATGTTAACAATATATATATAGTAAATTGTATTTTGACATATATATATGGTACATAAATAATTGTTCAACTATATATATATATATTATACATGAATTAAATGGTATATATATATATATATTGTATAAGAATTAATTTGATATATATAGATATATTGTAAGTACATATGTTATTTAAGATATGTATATTTATGTATCTATCCACTAGGTGATCCTAGGTGACCAGTAGCATACCTAGAGAAGTCCTGAACTCAGTGTTTTTAGACTGTGTTAGTGTAGCATCTGATGCAAATGTTGTTTTGCTATTGTGATGTATTTTTAGGACTGTTGGTTCACCCAGGGGATACTCTGGAACAGGACATCAATAATTACCAGCTAAGGACCCAAGGCAAGTACATTCTCTGATAATTTCCAATTCCTTGATAATTTCTATAAATTAAATAATCATGAAATGTTACATCTGAATCCTTGACACTATGTTACACGGACTAGTATAGCTTGGATCTGCAGTCATGAGATGTTACCTTGATTATCGTATTGACATTGTACACGACATGTATATTAGACATCGTACATGATAGACTGGACTTGCTCGTGTATCGTGACGTGTCATGGTTGGATCCACAGTACTAGTTGGGGGCGGGGAAGTAGTTAGTAAGAAATGTGATCATAACCTCTTATTGTAGTGTAGAACAATGTAAGTGTTAATCATGCTCTTCACCCATGATTAGCCAGGCCCTATAGCTATCGTACATGTTCCCAAGCCGATCACATTTTGAAACTACTATTTCAAACACTTAGAATAGATTACAGTTCCCTATTTTAAATCATATACTACATCACCCGTATATGATGCTGTTCCTTGTTCTTTCATTTTCATACATGCACTGACTATATCATATTGCCTATTGCCTGTCTCTTTATATTGCCTGTCTCTCTTAAATTGCCATTGCATTTATTTCACTGTCTTCTCAGTAGCTAGCATCACATGTTTATTGCTTTATAGTCCTTATCAATTTAATGTAACTGTTATTTGAGATTGTGCTTTGCTCCTTCCTGACTGGAAACATTTTTCCAGACTATGCCTTAGAGGACCGCTGTCCGACACTTTATGGACCTATGGTGAGTAGCTGCAGACTTGGTAGATTAGTTGTGATTCCGGGAGGTCTAGCCGGAAATTACTATTTTGTTAGTTCTTTAAGTAGACTATTTGGTACCGGATTTATCTCCGGCATTTTTGATGACTGGGATATTATTGAGTTTGATTATTACTTTAGACTTGTGTTGTATTTAATTTTGTTTCCCTATCTTATCGTGCTGTAATCCTGTGATTGAGTATGTGTTTATTTTAGTTGTGTCATCGTGCCTCCTTATGGAGATTGGATGCTTGTGTGAGATTGGCTAGATAGTATCAAGACCTTGACAGCGTTCTACCGCCGATGCTGCGGCGTAGGCTGGACGTACCCACGCACTCGTGCCCCTAAACCGGGTGCGGGTCGTGACAGAGGGACATAACAAGATACATAAAAACATGCCAATAAAGTACTGAAACAAATATCCAATGGGTCGCCTAACTGTCTAAGTGAATGCAGTTTAAGAACAACTTTCCCAATGCTTGGGCTATCTGGCTAAAAATGGGATTGGCATGGTTCTCTTGGAGATCCAGGGGCCTACAAAGCATGTCGTCTTTTGAACGCCAGAGGCCGCCTGATAATATATAATATATAGTGGTCATCACCACCCGTTTCTCCTGCGGAGAATCCAGGCGAACAAAATGAAAGTACAAAGGAGCCCAAACGCCTTACTTGTTGTTCTTTCCACCCCATGCTCTAAGCATGTCACATCCATGACACGATAATACCTCTAATAACATCCAAGTCTACTAGTATACAAAGTTTCAAACAACAGTTATCCCTAACGCATGTCCCATACGTACCGATGATCAGTCAATATGTACGTCCGTGATTTATATGAGTCTCATAACTCGTGTAAAAATGTGTCACATTCAAATGAAACCTAATGATGCTTTATGATAATGGGGCGGTCTCATAAACAAGGTCAATGCATATACATAATAAAAACAATCATGACGACACCGTCGTTGCACCCAAGTTTTCTTGGATGCGCATTTTATATAACAGTTAGAATATATGAACTAAAAATAGAAAATAAAGATGCATGCAACATATAAAATATGAATAACAGTACAATGGCAAGGTATACTTGCCTGGCAAGAAAGCTGCAAAATGTAACATCCAGATGTCAAGGACACGGGATCAGGAACTAAGGCCTCCGAACAAATATTTTTGGATGCTGAAATAGACATCACCAATATTTTCGGAATTAGCAAAATAGCTAGAAATCACTACCCTTTCGTCCAATTTGAACACAGGGGCAAAACAAAAATTTCGGGTCAAAGTGGGGTCCACAAGTGGTCCACTTTGCACTGAAAAGCGTGCCAGGGGTAACGGTCTCTAAATGGGACAAATTATAGGTCAAACCAACTCTAAAAGTTAGTACGAACTCAACGGTATGTCCAATTGTGGATTCCGATGAGCCGAACACAAATTTGCCCAAAAATAGGCGACTTGGTCAACTGTCTCAGAATTGTGTAAAAATTAGGTCACAGGACCGGCGTGATACCACGAGTCCAGTGGCGCATGTTTCATCGTATTCTGACGAGCGTGCACTAAATGCGCATTGCTTTTGCAAAAGTTACGATACATGGAATTTTTGCGGATACGGGCTGATTCCGACGCGCACACATGTCCAAATCAGTTTTCGCGAAAGTCCACACGTCTGGGTATACCGCGCGCATATTTTGGTACACTTGGTACACGACGGGGCAGTTCCGTTTGGCGGGGCACGCTCCGTATCGCAATTTCTGGAATTTAGGAAAAAATATATTTTTGGGGTTTTCTAACTGATTTAATTTAGCATACAGCAGCTAATAAATTATTGTATTTGACAGAAATTATACCAGGTTAGGTGGTCTTCGCATACCAAAATGAAAAACCAAATTCGGATATCTGTGGTGGGAGATACGAGTTCGTGAACATAGGTCATCGTAACTGAGTTTCTGGAATTAAAAAGTGGTCATTTTTCTTTGACTTGGCGTCGATTTTTACCTAGGTTTGTGTACTGTTCGTGATAAACTAATGTACAGTATTGGAAGGGGGATAGGTCGTGAACATACCGGTGAAGACGGTGTCGAGTTTGGTCGAGCAAGGGGGAAGAAAACGTGGCCTAAACAGGGCTTCGTTGTTGTTCAAAATCTGCAATCGCGGGGTGTTGACGTGGACGCGCGGACGCGGTGGTTATCCTACGACGCGGCTGTGGCGGTGGCTCTGGGGTGCGACGGTCGCGGCGGTCGAGGGTTGGAAAGAAGTTGAAGATTAGGGTTAGGGTTTAGAGATAGGTAATATATATAGAGATAGAGAGAGGGGGTCGAACTCATACGCGCGGGGGTTTTATCCTTGCCGCCGCTGTTGTTGTTTGGAATTCAAACGGGTGCGGGTCTCGCACGGTAAAGGCCTAGTAGCTGCTGTTGGGGTGTTAGCGCAGGCCGGGTAGGAATTAGGCAGCGGGTATTTTTATTTTTATTTTTATTTTCTTTCTCTTTTCTTTTTCTTTTCTTTTATTCCTTATTTCTTTTCTAATTTCTTTTCATTAATCTATTTATTTAATAAACTTTATATATACATATATATATATATACATAAAATTCTAGAAATTTATTTTAGAGCATACAATTAATCTATCAGCTGTCCACAAGGTCCCCAACATGGAATAAATTATGAAAAAATTTATGATTGCTCAAAAATTCCCTAAATGCACAAACACCTAAAATAAAAATTAAATAAATTCTATTTTCTCTAATTAGCTCATAATTACTACAAATTAATTAAATAATTAATTAAAAGATTAATATGGTTTTTAGAATTAGGGGTTTTACATATGCAACTCACGCATAACGGAGTTATCCTAGAATAAATCATGTGCAACCCAAGCCGATCACATAACGAACTTGTGCTCAAGGCACTTAGCTAGTATTCCTATTTTCTCACATGCAGTTACTTCTCTACTACTTGTATTGTTCCCCAGTTTTACATTACAGTTACTTTATCAGTTCCACCATGTATTTACTTTCCTGTGCATCTTGTATTCTTTTCTATTGCTAGTCATATACACCTTACCATGTATTTGGAGTTGCTTTCAGAGTTATGTACTTTGCTCCAATCCTGACTGGATATATTTTTCAGAGGATCCTGAGGACTTTTGCCCGACTTACTACGAGCCAGGTGTCGACGATTGTTGCGACCCTGAGATAGAGGAGGAGCCCGTCCCAGCTGAGGAGACGCCACTAGCGCCCTAGTATAGCTAGATGGGTTTCACTGGGTTTATTCCCAGTTGGTTTTGGATGACTGTATTATTATTTTACTGTTGTGAGATGTTGTAGACTCTTAGACTTGGACTGTATATTTTGGATATTGTACTTGCTCTCTTTGATTCTTTGTTTCTTTTGTTGATATCTTATCATGCTTTTACTCTTTCCCTAGTTATTGTGATTGAGTTTATGTATATATTGTAATGTTATCCTCCTTTTGGAGAGATTATCTTGACAGGTTATTGTGAGTTATAGATATTTGTGACCTAGAACGGACCTAGACAGTGTTCTACTATCGATTCTGCGACGTAGGCTGGACGTACCCATGACTCATGCCCAGTTTTTTGGGTGCGGGTCGTGACAGTGTCATATCTAATAGTTAGCCTGGGTTTATAGTTCCAGCTGCTATTCATGGGTTTTCCAGTGGACCATCATGTAGTTAGGGTGCATAATAGGTTTACCTTCTTGCATACCTACTTGATGCCAAGATTGCTTCATAAGTTTATTCATATATGCAAATTATAGCTAACTTGTGTGTTTGCTGTAGGGATGTAGCCATCTATGGCATATTATGTAACTCAGCCAAGCAAGTACTTTGTAATCCAATCTTCAAGCATTCAATAAAGAAAGTATTTTGTGTTCCTATCAAATGTGTTCAACTTTGGTTCTCTATATTTTGAATTCAGTGCCTATATATATGTATATTTTTGTCTAACTTGTCTTATACAGGTCTATGCCTAGTGCGAACGTAACTTAGGCTTCCACGGCATTACGTCCAAGGGAGGACGATCGGTTCCATAGGGACCAAACGAGGACGATCGGCCCTTACGGGACCAGGGCATGACAATATGTGTTAGTGAGTGTTGGTCTTCAGAAGGGTTATGACAAAACATGAGGATAATATGTGATTGTGTATATATGGTTATAGTTGAGGATTAGATACATAGGTAAAGGTTTGAGTATTAATTAAAATATCAAGTATAGGTTAGTTTGGGGTAATTAGTATCAAGGTATTGATACTAAGGGATGGGTATCCCAAAGAAAAAGGTAACGTTAGGATACATGCTAGGTATTGTGATATAGATCAAGGTAATACCTAGATACTAAAGTATAGAATATATATGTATATATAATAGTATCTATAACCTAGTATACTCTATAATAGTTAATGTAGCTTTGAATAACCTAGTACCTACCTAGTATCATCCTAGAAAACCAACCTTTAATTAAGTATGAGCCATAACCTAGATAATAACCTAGTTGATACCATGTGACCTAATTTGGACCTAGAAATCACATATTTGCCTAGTTGACTTATTTATTATATCAAGAATAATTTTTGAAACAAATATTTGATATTTAGGTCTTCATGATTCCATCTTGGACATCGATCCTCATTTATTGCTCAGTACCACATGCGAGTACATTCTCTGATAATTTTTATTATTTTGATCATTACTATGGTTCTAGTTGTAGTGTATACTTGATTTCGACACAGTAGATACACGGGCTAGTATCATAGATACCTGTCATGAGGAGTCATGATTGGAATTCATTGTACTATCTGGGGACAGAGAAATATTAACAAGTTATGTGATCATACCCCACCTTACATGCATCATAGCTCGCCCCACATATCACTTAGGGTGTAGCCTGGCCAATTATATATCTCATAGCTTGTTATATATGATTAGCCTAACTATTGCTCGCATCATAGCTAATCAGATGGTTAGCCTGACCTCAGATGTATTAAGCCAATCATATATAATAAGCCTGATCTAGTCCTAAGCCTATCACATAGCAAACTGATCTTTCACGGCACTTAGCCAGTATTTTTATTCTTGTTCCAGTATATTCATTTCTACCATTCACATATATCTGTCTACTGCTATTTATTTCTATATGATGATTACATGTCTCTCCAGATTTTTTCTTATATTCTAGTATTTTCTTTCATCATGTACTTTCTTATACTGCTTTATAGTTTTTATCATTAACTGAAATTGCTGTTAGTATTTGTGCTTCGCTCCAATCCTGGCTGGATAATATTTTTTAGAGGATCTTGAGGAATTTGTCCTACCCATTATGGTTCAAGAGTAGATGACGATTATATCCAGGAGATTCTAGAGGAGCCACTACATCTTGAGGAATTTTCGGGTATGGATCATGACACATTTTAGTGGTGGCCCATGCAGGTCTTGTAGAGTAAGATTAGGTCGCAGCTAGTGTGGTATCATAGTAGTGCTCAGACTTAGAATACTATTACGAGCATTATATAGGATATATGATGAGAGTATGCTCTATCACAACTAGAAAATTTCTAAATTTATTTTGCTATTCTTGTCATTCTGAATAATTGCTTCCTTTAAATTTTACTATCCTTCTTTGATGATATCGCATTTTTTGCCTTAATTGACTTCTTTTTGTTTCGATTTATCTTCAGGATGTCGCCGAAGACTAGATCGTAGAGATCAGGACCCGTAGCTTTCGAAAGGTCTGCGACCTCTCGACCTGCCATCCAGACAGCTGGAGTTGCTCCTCCTACTTTTCTGTTCATGTTAGAGTTTTTGCAGCCTTCGGGGGGTCCTCCTCACCCACCTGTCTGGAGGGTTATCCCGGCTGTTACGGAGGACCTTCCACTACCGCCACAGATTCTATTTCCAGGAGGTGTTCCTGCTGAAGGGGCACATATATTTCGTACTGATACATGGCATGGTGGTTGCTCAGAGGATGTTGACAGAGGCTCAGCGAGTTTAGGCTGAGGCACAAAAGGAGTAGGCAGAGGCACACCAAGCACAGACTAAGCTGATGAGGGAGAGCATGGAGAATGCTCATCAAGTGTCTCTCCAGGCAGAGGAGAGAGTCGCCCAATAGCACCCTGGCCAACCGCAGCAGCTAACGCCAGGCACTATAGTGGACTTTAAGAGGATGTTGCCTCGGGAGTTCAAGGATGTTGAGGGGATACTCTACGCCAATGACTGACTGGAGGACATAAAGAGAAACTTGCGCTTGGCTCAGATTCCAGAGAGTCTACAGATCGAGGCCGCCGGCAGCCATGTTCGATATCGCGCTTACTTGGTATCGTACGGAGCCGAGACTTACTGCTAGAGCACTTACTTGGGGGACTTTCAAGGAGCTTTTCAAGAAGAAGTTCTTTTCTGATGTGGCCCTGGGAGCCTTGGAGGGTCAGTTCCATGACTTGGTCCAAGGGAACATATCGGTCGACGAGTATGACGCAGAGTTTTGCCTCTTGAGTCGTGTCACTCCTCGTTCTCGATAAACGTATTTTGAACGTAGTTTATTTTAGTATGGTTGCATGTGAATGGAGATAGACCCACTTTGGTTTAACCTGGTTCATGCTTCATTTTGTGGGTTGGTTCAACTTATGAGAACCCTTAGTTCAAATCTTAACCCTACCATATATAACCTAACATTTTTCTTCTCTCTCTTCATTACTTAATTTATTTCGCTCTTTTGTGTTTTCTCTTTCCTATCCATAGGCAATCACACCTTGTATGAGAAATAGAGAAATTCTCTATATTATTGTTCTATTATGTTTGTTATGTGTTTCTAAGCACTTTTAGAACTTAGAGTTTTCTGTTATGATGGATAGTTTTAAGTAGATCTACATTTCTATCTTAGGATTTTATGGATTTCATGAATTTTTCTTCATTTTGATCTTTTAAATATGTATTTTCGAAAACCAGTTTTTGCTACATGATAGAGCTTTCAATTTTGAATATTTTGGCTTTTTGTTCACTCAATTTGGACTTAAAATAAAGATTTTATGGACAAATAAAATTTTAGTTTTTGGAGCTTTCGCCATAGCCGAACCTGCTCTTTAGAGAAGAGAAGTCTTCATGCTACCAGCAAGTTATGCAGCTGAGAGTGCTATACGGCCTGAGAGGGCTATACGGCATGAGCTTTCGTCGCATACTGACCAGCATGCATCCATCATGTTGGACGTATGATTTCTATGACACAAGTGATCTGGAGCTTATCCTTGAACTCCTTGTGTGTTCACTCGCTGAACGAATGAGAAATTTTCTAAGTCCAAGTGATCTCCATGCGATATCGAACTTTCTACGGCATCGACCCATATGCTGCAAGCATGCATATGCGGCAAGCAGAGTATGCGGCCACTTTTTCTTGGATGCATGAATCTGAAATTGTGGCATATATTTCTATGATTTTTGTCTTTTCTTCCTAATACACTTTATGGCTTGTCACATCAATCACTTTATGTCACATCACTGACACTTTATTCATTTATCGTCACTTCAATACTTGTCCAAAGGAGTAGACTTTAATCATGAGCATGCGGCCCGGACTACATATGTGACCAAGTGGTTCATGGGCCCTGACTTCATATGCGGCCTAGAGTCATATGCGGCCTGGACTTTCCATGCGGCCTAGAGCCCCATGCGGTCTTGCTTTATTTGATTGAATGTTTTATTATTCTTTCGTGACCCAATGTATAATTGGTAATTGGACTCGAATATCGTATCCATACTGATACCACTATTGCCTAATATTTGTTCATAATTTAATGTGCGTCGAGGTGCTACACATCATGTCACAAGTTAAGTGATTATATTTGGATTATGCATCAAGAATGTCTCCAAATTTCTGAACCCATGATATTATAAATATATACTATTTCTCCAGCACGGGCAAAATAAGTGAGTAAACTACCAAAGCGTGGCTAGGATATTGATTGACTGAATGTTGCATACACGCTCGGGTGAATTCATATTTGACTTCCATGGATTTATATCTAGCGTGCCCGTACATTGTATGATATTTTAAAGGAAATTCTCATGTGACCACGCCTTGAGATTTCAAATACAACATAGGGCTAATTAGGTAACGATATACCGAGATCATGCCAACGTACCATCCCACAGAGATTCATTTTACGTGCGCTAGGGATTGGCCACCACAGATAATGTATATCATCTGCCTTATTATGCCAAGCCACTGTTTCACTATAGAAATACTTGAACCGCTAATAATGTATTTTTAGTGCAGTGTCCTTATGAGGAATTGGTGCATCTCGTGAATACCTGTTTTATTTATCTATTGGTTCGGTTAGCTCATGTTCGACACTGGCGTGATTTGAGGATACCTATTATGTATTATTTCTGAGATAATCTCAGACTCCACAAAAATAGTAAGCCGTACAAATGATTGGCCGATATAAGAAAATAGACTTGGTTGTGATTGTATTATTAGGTTAGAGCCTAGGAAAATAGACTATCATAGTGCGATGGTTTAACCCTTATCCTTATTTGGTTTTTTGGTTGGGCCTTTGCGCTAGGATATGCCATGGACCTAAGTTACGACACTGAACCTATGTATTATTAAATATTTTCCTTGGGTTTTGGTTTCTCTATTTCATGCTTCCTTTGTGGTACTTGCTATTTGGGGTTTAACCCCACTGGTTTTGCATGGCCAGATTTCAAGCCAACACCTGAGGATCCAGCGTACTTTCTTCCAACTCATGGCACGTATTAGGTGTCTCATCCCAGTCCCAAAATACAAGGGACTAGGCCACGTGGCAATAGCCAACTATATACCAAAGGGACTCCAGTCCGACTATGAATACATATAAGCTGTAAATGAGGGTTACTATCTAGATAACGTGGTCTATATTTCTATGTCTCAAACTACAAGGATATGTAATAAAGAAAGGACAACATGTATCATGGTGTGCACCCCACACTACACTCGTCCGAATAGACTCGAAGGAAAATAATATGAGTCTATAAATACTGGTCTATACTAGCAGAAAATAAGCCAAGATCATAATATCTGAACAATAAAGAAATAAATACAAATATCGAGTAACAATACCTACCTACCGGTATAATACTCATCAACAGCTCCAGCCTCCCGTCAGTAATCGACCATACAATCTGGCAGGGAACCAGGTCCTTAGAGGGATGTAACAAGGTACAAAAATAGTATGTCATAGTATAACAGAAAGAAACAAATGCAACGCTGGTATAATCTAGCATAACCACCTAAGTGAGACACAACTTTGAAGATAATATTCGACGTGTGGGCTTTCTAAATATAAAACCATATCTCCGAGGCACAGAGACACACGGGGCATACCATAGCTCCGAGTACAGTCACACGGGTGATATTATAACTCCGGATACAGGATCTCTACATAAATAGGAATATAAATATATAGCGCGTACAAAGTAGCCCAAACGTCTAGGAACTGTCTTTTTCTCCCAATGCGGTCAACAAGTGCTCGCTGAACCTGAACCTCTATCTAACAGTCTCGTCATACTGAAGTAACTATCAACAATCATGACCCTAAAGTCATTACAGATTCTGGCTATGCTGACACTATCAGGATAAAGAAAGTCTGGCATGATGACGGTGTCTGAATGTGTCTTAGGGTTCCAATATAACCAAGTAGGTACATTAAAGTGTCACAAACATCTATCAGTCGATACTAGATGTTACCAACGAACTTCTATACCCGATAATGACCCAGACGCTAAGTAACAATTCCTATCCAAAGCGTGCATAATGCATAGATAAAATAAACAGTAAATCTAGAACTGAGATACAGGATGGTAAGGTACACATGCTTGGAAGCCAGCCGAAGATTCGAACCCGAACTCGCCAAGGAAGTAGCAGCTCAAGATGGAAACTGGAGCAGATATCTTTGGATGCTGTCACAAATATCACCAATAGTTATAAAGTAAGTGAGATGCTAAGAAAAGATTATACATACGTCCAATTTGGACACAGGAGCAAAAATATAAGGGTCCACAAGTGGCCCGTCTTGCACCAAAAAATGTGTCAGAGACAAAGTTCTCTAAATTTGTCAAACATAGTGTCTACAAGTCCAGAATAACGATACGAACCCAACGGAATATCCGGAACTGGATTCCGATAAGCTGATCACGAAATTACCCATCATGTAGAACCGTGGGGCCCACAAAATGATGTTTTATTAATATTCTAAGAATCGAACCAAACTTGGGTCACAGGACCAGCATAACACTACGAATCTGATGGCACAAGTTTTATTACGAAATGTCAGGCACACATAAAATTAGGACGAGTGTTAAAACACGTCGATACGGTGCATTTTGACGGATACACATTGATTTCGGTGTGCACGCACATCCAAATCAAGTTTCACAAAATCCCACACGTCCACGTTGATGATACATGCCTTTCGGTGTAATCGGTATGTGATGAGGTTGCCCAGATTGATGGGACCAACTCTGTATCGGAAAGTATCATTGCTTTATAAAATTGTGTTTCTCAAGAATTGAAACTCTAATTACTATCAATAGAAAGCAAGCTAAATTATTCTAATTGAACATACTGTAACAGGGTTAAATAGGGTTCATACCCGAAGAATTGGTCTAAGGATCGGTTGCACGAGGAGGGAGATTTCACTTCGTGAATCGGAGAGGTTGAACTCGGGTTTCTGAATACGGGTTCGAGTCACGGTTCCTCCCGGCCACAGGGAGGGGCCAGGACGGCGGCGGCTTATGGTGGTAGGTCAATGGCCGCAGTGGTGGAGATGTTGGCCAGAGGGGTGAAGGTGGTGGTTCGGTTTATGGTGGCTCATGGTGGCTCGTGGGGCACTCCGGCGAAGGTGGCAGCGGCGGTGGAGGGTCCAACGGGTGAAGGTGAAGGTGTAGGAGGTGGTAGTGATGCCGGTGGTTGTCGTCCGTGGTGGTGGCGAAGGTGTAGGAGGTGGTGGTAATGTTGGCGGGTGAGGGAATGGTAGTGGATGGAGGTGGTGGTGGCGCTGGCGGTGGTCGGAGCTGGTCGTAGAGGTGTTGATGATGAGGTACGGCGGAGGTGGTGAAGCTGTTGACGATGAGGGAATGGCAGTGGACGCGGTGATGGTGGTGGTGACTGGAGCCATGGTGAAGGAGGTGGTGATGTCTGTGGGTGGTTCGTGGTAGTGCTGAAACTGGGGGTGGTGGCAGCGGGTGACCGGAGATGGCAGCGGCGAAGGAGGCAGTGAGATCGGGCTGTAGCAAAGTGCAGTGGGTGGTGGCGGCGGACGACCGAAGTTGGTGTAGTGAAGGTGGTGGCCGGAGCTCAGCCATGGAGTGAAGAAGAAGAAGAAGAAGAAGAAGTGAAGAAGAAGAAGGAGAGGGAAGTGGGGTTTCGGCAGTGGAAAAAAAGAAGTGGGAGAAGAGAGAGAGAGAGAGGGGGAGGTTTCCTATATTTCTCTAGGGTTTAGGGCCGGCCACTTTGGGAATGGTGTGAGGATGTGTTGATATAGGGGGATGTGTGGGGTGATGATGTAGCAATTTGAATCAAGGGTCTTGATTCAACATAAAAAGTTATACAAAGCAAATGGGGAGAGAGAGACATGACCGGTCATGTAAGGTTGGGGGGGGGTTCTTCATTGGCTTTAACCAATAGGGTGGTGACACCTAGCACCCTATTTGCTATTAAGCCCCTTAACTTTTGGGTATTTGCACATGAAGGAAAAATGGTGAGAATTTGGTATGGAAAGTGGTATTTGGTATTTTGTAGGGTGAGGAGGGTGTTGTGTGTTTTGTATGGGCCTAATGAAAGAGGTATTGGGTTAAATTGGGGTTAGGTTAGGATAAGTTTAAGTTGGTGTCCCCAATTTAATTAAATAAAGTGTCATGTGCTCTTAAATTAAATGGGGCACATGGGATCTCAATTAGGAGTGACACAAAGGTCATGAACAGTATAGACTTGGTGTCAGTCTTGGCCCCTTTAATTGGTTCAGCGAAACGGGTTGAGTTTGTGTCCCCAAATTGATGGCAACGACATAGGTACCGCGATATAGGATTAAAGAACTGATTTTGTGACTGGAAAGTTGTGCAATTAAATTAGAGCACAAAGGAGTGTGTTTGTGAGTGATATAAATGTCCAGTACCTAGGTTGTCTTGTTAGGTCAAGAGTGCAATAATTTGTTAAAATTTAAAGGCTATTATTGGGCTCCAATTATTGTAGCAACGGTAGGGTGCATCAAGGGTTTAAATTAAAGAACCAGTCAACGTAGCCTAATTTCTAAACCTCAAACACCCTGATGCTAAACCAAAATTTCTAACCATATATAGTCTTCCTAAAATAATAATTTGAGGGAGTTTACACCAGGAACATGGTCGCAGGGGATAACGAGTGTGTTTTCTTCTTCGTTGCTTATCATTGTGCTTTTACTTCTTTTGGGCATTTAGCCACCGGCACCTGTTAGCCGGCTCGTCTGGACATTAATCTCCTTATATGATTATATTAAATCAGACGGTAACTGATCACTGTCATATACTTTTGTTACTCTTCCAGCTTATTATTTTGCACAGCTGGTCTCCAGAATATTTTGAGAAAGCATTTAGGACGCCTTATTACTTTATCACATATGCTCTATGCTTACTGTTTCTTGTTTGAATGATTGAGACCTAGAAGTTCTTGACCATAGGAGACTCGATTGTAGCATGCACCCCCTTGTCTTATACAGCCGTGACCGCCGTACGACGTATAACACCTTGTACGGGGTAGCTGGCAATGTCCGACTCCGTATTCCAGTACTAGTGTGTGACAAAGTTTTAGTGGTGGTCCATGCAAGTCTGTTCTTCAGACTTGTAGAGTATTATGGTCATAGGAGTCTCAATCAAATATGATCATTCTTGAAATCCTAAATTCGTCCTAATCGATACTCAGCTTTAATTCTTCCAGATTGGTTGCTTCCTTGTCCCTTCTCGTCCGGTACTTGATATTTCTTGTGCTCTTCTTTAGGGATTCTTCTTTTCCCGATGTTTCGAATAAATAAACGAAAGAAATAAGGAAACGACAATGTTTTTATTTACGAAAACCCTGCTCTTCGGTTTACAAACAAGTTTGTACAATTTAATCCTATACGAGGAATGTCGAGTACAATTTATTTAATTTAGGTAAATATTGCTATAGGAGTCTGATCTGTAGTTGATCACTTTGTCCTTTGGACCACACGATGATGAAGAAGTGCCGTAGAAGACAGAAAGCATCTTCGAAGGTTGCTGAAGAGAGTGGATGCTCGATGCCAAAGTCGTCGATCACTACTCTTTGCTTGAGCTCTGGATTCTTCTTTTTTTTGACCGTTTTCTCCACCAATTTTCGACCGTTTTCTCCACCAATTTTCGACCATTTTCTCCATAAATTTTTCCCTCGGACCTCTGTTGATAGAGGTCTCTATTTATAGAGTTTTAGTGACACTGACCACTCAGTCGGTGTAGAAACCGAGTAGTGGAAAGTACAGCACCCTTTTATACGATGGTTACAATAACCATTGCCCGCGTATAGATGACCTTTTGAATGAGCGTGTGACGCGTGTCCAACTAAGGGACAACACGTATAACTGCTGCAAAGATCACGGCGTAGAAGCCACGTAGGTAGTTATCCTTTGTGTAGAAGAGGTTGGCGTAGAAGCCAATAACTATCACCATTGCGTAGAAGCCAAGTAGGCATAGAAGCCGAGTGGGCGTAGAAGCCGAGTGGGCGTAGAAGCCGAGTAGGCGTAGAAGCCGAGTGGGAGCAGAAGATAGCTGATCCTCCTCCTCTGACTGTGGCCTGAGTTGGCGTAATGTGCCAAGGTGATGACGTGGACGTCTTAGCCGAAATTATGGCTTTTGGATATATAATCAAATCTCTTGCATTAAATGCAGAGATCTGCCCCCATCCTGCACATTAAATACAGAGGCATGTCTTGAAGATTTGCCATCATTCTGTGCATTAAATACAGATATGCGCCTCGAATCCTGTACGAAGAGTAACTGCTGACGTGGCAGTCTGTTTGTCTTCTGCTGAGCGTAAGAAGCTCACGTCTGCCTGTGTAAAACTGGACAGCGTATCCCCTTATATGCGTAAAAGCAGTTTACGCAAAAGGGATGTCACTAAACGACGGTTCGGTGATATTTAATCAAATCTCCTGCATTAAATACAGAGATCCGCCATTATCCTGCGCATTAAATGCAGAGGCGTGTTTTAAAGGTCTGCCACCCTTTCTGCACATAAAATGCAGAGACGTGCCTTGAGTTCTGTCATCACTCTGCGCATTAAATGCAGAGACGTGCCTCGAGCCCGGTACGAAGAGCAGCTTTTGACGTGGCAGGCTGTTTGTCTTCTGTGGAGTGTAAATAGCTCACATCTGCCTGTGTAAAACTAGGCAGTGTATTCCTTTGTATGCGTAAAAGCGGTTTACGCCAAGGAAATGGCAGTGAATGACAGCCTGGGTTGCAGTGCCGCGCCATCATTATAGCCGTCGCCTGGGTAGTTGTGCAGTACTCTTTGTCAGGAGTCAGACGTCAGGTTCACTGCACGATTTTTCAGGTTCACTACATGACTTGTCAGGTTTATTTCGGGGAATATGAAGCGTCCCTCGTACACTTCAATGCTGCATTAAAAGCAGAAGAGTTTTACGCCATAAAGGCGATGTAGCACCCTTTTTACGCTGAAGCAGCCTGGACATACTGCATTACGTGGATGGTCCTTGAGCTTATACTTTACGCTGTGCTCAGCGAAAAAGCTCTGTTGTACGTTGATGGCTCTGAGGTCCTCTGTTTACGCTGCCCTGCATGAACATGCTGCGTATAGCTATCCAGCATATTTTTCATGCTTCTACAAGACCCCCTTCAAAGCTTTTAAATTCCTCGTAATTTGAAATGCTTTGAATGAAGCATGAAACGTTCCTCATAATTTGAAACGCTCTGAAACGGTCAAGTCTGACACGTTCTTTCAAGGCTGACTTTATGGCGGAGTTATTGGGGATCGGTGTGATCTCTTTCACCTATAAAAAGGCCGAGGAGTTCACCTGTTCTTCCCATATTTCTTTTACCACACAGAGATGATCGCCGAAGTTCGTTGGGTCGACTTGAGAAAGAATAAGACCATGTTCTTCCAGCATGTAAGGAGCCGAAAAAGACGGCGTCTTCGAACAAATGTCCTCTGCAACGATGGATCATGGAAGGATATCATAGCCTCCTTTGCTCTGGATAATCAATAATTTTGTATGTCAAGTTCTTCCGGAGAGAGAAAGGGTCGTATTTGACCACACAGCTTGCAAGCTGTATCTTCTCCTGATACTTTCGTGGACCAGAGCAGAAACTAGCTCTGTCCTCGAGTATTGAGTTGGGTGAAATATCTCAACTAAATCTGTCACGGCGCTGGATGCAGGAAAGCAGATTGACCCTACGTTCCTATATTGGAGGATGGGTCAGCCCATTTTTGTATCCTCCTGCCGTTGATCATTTCATGTCAGTCAGTTTACGGGAACCGACTGACTGCTGGAGAAGATGGATAAAGAATTCCGCCCATGCGAGAACCTGGCAGAACAGATTCTGGGCGAGATCTTCAGACGACGACAAGGAAGTCCTTTGTAGACGGGATTTCCCTCATATGTAATCATAAAAATGAAGAAAAACCCTTATAGACTGGATTTCCCTCATATGTAATCATATTTTAATAAAATCGTCTTCTTATGTGCATATGATCATCTTGCCATATATTTTTGCTGTGAAGTCTGAATATGTGTAGCTTCAACATGTCTGGTAATTTTATGCCGACTCTGTTAGAAAGAGTGCTAGGTTCTGTCCTGTCTTTTATGCATAACTTAAGGATGCGCAGAAAGCCGCTTAACAGTCGAGTATTCGAACTGTCCTGCTGTTAGGAATGAGGAACCGCATAGAATTCTGAACTGTCACTTCTGATAAACAGAATTCTTGTTCAGACCATCATCTTCAAGAATGTTTTCTCGAAAATCCCTTGGAATAGGGCGAGAAATGGCTGTCAAAAACTGAGTCGCCATCTTGAACTGTTGATGAAATATTCAGACTGGATTCTGGATGAACCTCCAATCGACCCAAGGAGTAGAGTAATTTTCAATGTTGAATTCTGTATGCTTTGGGTACTTGCGATATTTTAAGGTCAAGAAGGAGTATCTTCTGTGTGAACCCTTGTAATTGACCGCCTTGAGAATTGTTCAGATGTACTGTACTCTGGCCTGCGTAATTTTTAGATATGCGGAAAGTCATAGATCTGTAACTGTAGATGAGCGTAAAATCATAAGTTCGCAGCCTCTCGAGCATAAAAGCTGCTGAGCATGAGAGCATCCGGGCGTAGAACTGTAGATTTGTAGCTTCTGAAAAGGAAATCTTTCGAGCGTGAAACTGTGGATCTGTTGCCTCTGAGCGTAAAAGTCACTGAGCGTGAAATCATAGATTTGTAGCTGCTGAGCGTGAAGTCGTAGGTTTGTAGCCTCTCGAGCGTAAAAGCTACCGAGCATAAAAGCATCCGGGCGTAAAACCATAGACTTGTAGCCTGTGAGCGTAAAACCGTAGATCTGTAGCTGTCGAGCGTAGAAAGCTCCTTAGCATAAAAACCACGAATCTACTTCGCACAAAAACTTTTTGAATTCGCTGACTGTCCACCTTCTCTGAGTAATAGGCTGACGTAGTACCCAATCATAACCGAATATTAATTATGAGATTTAGTTCAGGATTCGAGGAGTCCATCCGAACTCTATATATACCCCAAGTTTCTGAGAGAAAAACTTTTCATCCGTCATCTGCGAAAGAAAGCCTTCAACTGTTCGAGTTCTTCTTCGTTTCTTCTCCGAGCCTTCAAAGTTTCCCGTAATGGCCTCGAAACAACTCTTCTCCTCTAAGGTAAAGAAGGTTGATTATTCTTCTTGTTCTTCTGCCTAAGCGAGAATGACTTCGGTCGGGCAAGGCGAGCTTCATTCTGAGCGAAGTGTCCCGCCGACGAGCAGTGCACCCGGCCTTAAAGGTATAGCTTTTGGGACGAAAAAGAACGATTGAAAATCCTTCGCACACGTTGTACGTGAACGTGCTAGGTCGTCTTCTGTGCTGATAGCCTCTTCGAGGAAGATGATGCACAGAGATATTTCATCTTTTACGCCCACATTTCTAATGTGTCAGCGCAAAAACTCCATATTTTTGCAGTCTGGCGTAAAAGCTTTGACTGTCAAAAGTTGGCGTATACTATATAATTTGAGTGTTACGCAGGGATGGAAATTCTGGCGTAATAACTCAAATTTTGGCAGTCTGGCGTAAAATACAGACTGTCAAAAACTTTGCGTATACTGACTGTCTTGAATTTTACGCCTCAGAATGGGATCCCAGCGTAAAAGCTCAAGTTTTTGCAGTCTTGGCATAAAGCACAAACTGTTGATTTTTGGCATATACTGCAAGATCTGTAATGTCTAGTTATAGGAACTGATGTGTTTTTCTTGCACACTTGCAGTTAACTTGCATGCATCTCCGCTAGCCGATATGATGGGTTCTGTCACCGGGATGCTGCACACCAACTACCTGGAGGATTTGTCCCACGTGACATTTCCTATCTCTGGACCCCAGTATCCCGAAGGAAGGGAAATTTTGATATCGGCTCAAGGAGAACGGATGCTGTTGAGCATGATCAACGGAGAGCCCCTGACGTATATAGACGGGGACCAATACATAAAGCCGGCTTTCCTTTTCGGGGACATGATTGACAAGCAGTCCCAAACGAAGCCCAAGAAAGAACTCTGGGTTTTCCCTGCCGGGAGCTTGGTTTTGTATCTGCCCAAGATGCTGAGAGACTATCCCATATCGGCATTCTTCCATGCTACACATCCCAGGAGGATGTCGTGGACGCTGACTCCCGATCTTCACGGCAGGCCGGGGAAAATATTTCATCTGAAAGGAGCTGACCAGGGGTCGTTTGTCAGCCGCCCTTTCGGCTCTGTGATGCCGTTCAGGGGAATATACCCGGGCAGTGTCCCGAGTGAAAACAGTTTAGTGATCCAGCCGGTCCAATTATTGACTTTTTGTAATGATTTCATGGGGCACAGGGGAGTATACCCTAAGATGAACCCTCGGACAAGTGGGTGGATCACCCCTACAAATCTTCGATGGGCTCGCTTAGCTGAATGGGCCCTGAAGCATTTTCAGATCGAGCTGGAGGGCATTGGTCTGTATGCAGCTGTGAGTGCCACCAGTGTTGGGTTACCTCTCAACCCCAACCTATTTCTGGCACTGATGTAGCGATATATCTCGCTCACCGAGACTTTCGCCACTCCACTGGGGGAGTTGGGATTGGCCCTCCACGAGATGGTAGAGATCTCGAGACTGCCGATAGGGGATACTCCATATGAAGAGTATGTTCCCATGAATCGGGAGCTGGGGGATTCAGACCCTCGGGTAGTGGAAGTATACCAGGAGCTGATGTGCCACTACCTCGCTTGCACCGCTTTTTATAGTGAGCCCTCAGATTTGGCTCATATCAATAAATGGACGTCCTACCTCTTCTTTCATCGGTCCAGGACTGCTAAGCCAGAGAAGGTCTTGGAAGGCAAAGATCAGCCTCTGAATGTTCTGAGCGTGCTTAATGCTCAGGTAGTCGACGATCTCATGGAAGATGCTGGGGCTCCGGACTGGATCCTCGACAAAGGGATAGGGAAGTATCCTGCCGGCACTAAGGCCTATAGTTATTTGAGGCGTTGCCGCAAGCCTCTGTCCAGGGAAGCTCAACTGGCTGGCTTCCTCTCCATATGGCTGCGCCGACTGGTGGTACCCGGCATCGCATCTGCGGACAGCATTCACCGCAACACGATATGTCCTGCAGTACGTCTGGTGTTCGGGGCAAGACTGGGCTTGCTCCCTGCCATGGTGTGCCGCATACAAGCTGGCCTGAGGGCCATGACTGATGGGCTGCTCGCTGATAAAACTCGACGTGATAGCTTTCCTAGGGTAGAATTACTATACCTGTATTTGATGGGATGGTTAATTCTCCATA
Organism: Iris macrosiphon; assembly: GCA_036927795.1. NCBI lineage: Eukaryota > Viridiplantae > Streptophyta > Magnoliopsida > Asparagales > Iridaceae > Iris > Iris macrosiphon. The sequence goes on from JAYESA010000005.1 coordinate 112,876,485, forward strand.
ACCCCAGGGTGATATCTTCCGGCTCTGGCAGTAGTTCGGGGGGTAGTTTCTTGTTGAACTATAAGAATTCTTCCGGGAACGTGACCACAGTTTTAGACTGTTGGCGGGTGCTGAACTTCAGTCACAGCTGGAAGCTCTTCTGCACTGTCCTCCCTGTACATCTCAATCAACAGGGGATCAAACTTCAGGACGTAGGCGACGGGAAGACCGTTCTTTCTCCTGAGTCTTTTAATTGGTTGGTCTACATTAGACCTTCCCATTTACTGTACAGAAGTGAAGACCAATGCTTCTTGGAACCCTACCTGCCTAGTCGGTTTGCCAGGCAATTCGGGTATGACCAATTGCACGTGGGCAATGCCGTCACCAGCTTTAGGTCCAGGGGTGGACTCATTGATGGAGCCAGAGGATGGCGATATTTCATCATGGGTTGCACTTAGGAAACTTTTACCGTGCCCGTCATTTCACTCTCCACGGAGCTGCGTATTCTTCGTTCGTATGCCCAGTTCTACGTGGCAACCAACACCTTCCATCGCGATTTTGATATGCATGAAAGTTTTAGGATGCCCTCTTCCAAGCCTGGGGGAAGAGTCGAAGTCCCCACAGTTTCTTTTGACGAGGGTGAAGAGTCCGTTACTCCGGATGAGCCTTTGTTGTCGGTGCCGAGGGGTAAAATACCTCCGCCTGCAGGGGCTTTAGTAATCTCTTGGAAGCGAAGGGCTCCTGCTCTGAAGGAGGCTTTCCCTCGCAAGAGGAAGACGGTTAATCGTTCTCTCCGGATTCCTGGTAATGAGGCTCCTAGAAGTGAGCTTGTATCTCCCCCTATTGGGGATGATTCTTTGATTGTTGGTTCCTCACCTTTTAGAGAGGGACCCTCTAATGTTCCGGCTGGTGGTGCCGGAGAATTCCTGTTGGAGGCTGCTGTCGCTGCTACCGCTTCAGGTAGTGGAACGAGATCGCCTTCGGGGCCGAGCCGAATAAGGATATCTTTATCCGGATCAGCATCGGGAGAGACCCCTGCCGTGTCTGTAGGTGCACCCAGCGAGATTCTACCTGGTGAACCTCGAGTGGATCTCGGCAAAGATTCGGAAGAATACCTGTCGATGTCAGTTAGCACACCCCCTTCTCCAGGTATGAAAGCTCGCTTAGCATCATTAAGAAATGATTTAGCTGTACTGGCCGCAGACGCGACATATACACCATCGGTCATGTGTAAACGTCGTCTTTACTCCTCTTTTTAGAAAAGTTAACATCATTTCGATATTAACTTCCTTTTGTCTTCTTTTCAGGGGAGGACATCTTCGAGGAGGGCAGTGTAGATGCGCCCTTTGGATCTGTGTCAGGTCCTGGCGGCGACACGGAGGTGCCTGACTTTGAAGAGGAGATACTTTCGGGTGCCGGCTCGCCTATCGAAGAGATTTCGACATCTCAAGAGGAGGACGAGCCTGTCATTGCGACAATGCCTCCTTTGAGTACGCAGGTCACTTCGTCCGGTGTTGGAGCTTCTTCTTTTGTCGCACCACCTGTTGAGGCAACGGCTGTGGCAACATCGTCTGCGGTTGTTCCTGGAGGGGGATTCGCCAATATCGCGGCCACTCCCAGCGTCCATTCGGATCTTGCTGCGCTGACCGAGCAGTACACTAGTATCTTCTACACCACCTTGAAAATATTAATATCAATGGTGTTGGCGAAGAATCTGAGCTTCAAGGCGCTGAGGAGGTCTTCCCGGTCCACGATAGTGCCGATCCGAGAATTCAACGACACTGGGATAGCTGACACGCTGGAGGAGATAGTTAATGGTTTGGAGCAACCCATTAACGAATACTTGCAGCTAGCTCGAGGCAACATTGACGGTCTCGTTCAATCTAGGTACGACTTCCTGACTACGCAGCTTGCTGAACAGATGGAGTCTCTGAATAAGTCCATCGAGGCTCAGCAGCAGGAGATGGATCATGAGCGTGTCCAATTGGAGTATGTCGTCCCTGAGTTGACCCAGTGCGAAACCAAATATGAGGAAGTGGCAGCGAAGGCCCGCATACTGAAGGATGAGCTCGTTCGAGTAGAGGCGAAGGCTCTCTCTTTGTCGGCAGCCCGAAATGTGCTGAAGGAGCAACGGACGACTGTTCAGCAGAATCTGACGCGTATGGGTGCTTTCTACTCAGGTTTTGTGCGGGCTCGGTCTGAGCTAGCTGCTTTGAACAACGATGCGGCAAGGTTGGAACGAGCTCGCGCCGACGTATTGAACTCCCGGGATGAGAGAATGGTTGCTCTAGCGCAGCAGATTTGCGACCTAACCGCTCCCCCCAAATGATGTACTTTTTTTCTTTTCAATGTACTTTTGCTCTTTCTAGATGTAATAAAGAGACTCTTATCTGACTTTGTGGACCCATCATTTTGGAATATAAATGGCAGGTTTGGGTAAAAGTGATATCAGAGGTAATATGGACGTGATATACTCTCGGTAAGTTTCAGCAGGACATATCTATTCAGAGGTTATATGGACATGATAGAATACGATCCAACTAGTTTCATTTTGGAAGTAGTATTGTCAGAATAAGGTCTTCACCGTACTCCATTTGAGCAAATGAGGTTAAGCATAGTACCTTTTCAGGAATTTTCCATTGATAGGAGCTATTAACAGGTCTCCATTAGGCTTGGCTAGCCTGTAAGCGCCGTTTGAGAACGTCGTCTCGATCACATAAGGGCCTTCCCATTTGGGCTGGAATTTGCCCTTACTCCTATGAGTAAGAATCATCGACCTTCTTACGGCTAAAACTAGCTCGCCAACTTTGAACACTCTTTCCTTTAGAGGCCACATTTTGTATTCAATTTTTATCGTAAAATCGATGAAACGCTTGGCTGATGAACTGAGGCCCATTGTCGTGAATTATCCTCTGGGGTATCCGGAAGCGATAAATGATGTGATGCTTGATGAAGCTGATCACATTAGATGCCTTCACCTCAGTAAGAGGGATCATCTCTGTCCATTTGGAGAAATAATCTGTGATGGCCAGTATGAACCGGTGACCTCTGGAAGAAGACAGGTGAATAGGACCAATGATATCCATACTCCATGCTTCGAAAGGCCAGGACGCGACCGTAGGATATAGATATTCAGGAGGTTGATGGATAAAGTCTGTATGGACCTGACAGGCTCTGCATTGTCTTGCATACTTTATTGCATCTGTGATCATAGTAGGCCAGTAATAGCCCATTCTCCTGATGCAATCCTGTAGCTTAGGACCGGGTTGATGCGCTCCACATACGCCGTCATAAGCTTCACGGATAATCTGATCTGCTTTATCACCAGAGAGACATCGTAATAATAGTCCGTCATAAGACCGGCGATATAGATATTGTGAAGATGCGTCAAAGTAGAAGCACAATGATCGTCTTTTGACGGATACTGCTTCTTTAGGGTCCTCCGACAAGATTCCGTATGCTACAAAATCTATAAAGGGACTTCTCCAGTCTCTCCTGGGAGGATCTGTGTTCACAGCATAGGTGTGGTCTATGCTAAAGTTATTTTTCACATAGAATAAATCTCTGTAAAGAAGGATCACCGAATTTTACCTTCTTATAGGGGTAGCTAAATCTGCAGCTAGACTGGCTAGGGCATCAGCTTCCAGATTCTGAGATCGAGGTACGTGCTCTAAGAAGAATCCTTTGAATGTCATAGCTATCTCGACCGTTGCTCGGTGATAGGGGATGAGGTCTGGATTCCGGACTTCATATATTCCTCTGACTTGATTGACGATCAGCAGAGAATGACTGAAAGCTTCCAGAGATTCGACGCCCAATTCTTTAGCGACTTGGAGCCCGATTAGTAGAGCATTATACTCTTCCACATTGTTAGAACAGGGCTCGCTAAGAGAATATGCTCGGTAGATGACGAGCTTATCAGGAGTAACCAGGACAATTCCTACTCCCGAAACCACGTTTTCCCTGGGACCAGTCCTGGAGGCACCATCGAAGAACAGTTGCCATGCATCACTTTCCATTGCGGAATTACATTCTGCAACTTCGTCGGGAATGTCCTCGTACAGTTTGGAGGCATCCTGGATTGGATGAGCAGCTAGGAAGTCAGCCAACGCTTGGCCTTTGATGGACTTTTGAGGGACGTACACCATGTCATACGGTGTTAATAACATCGCCCAAGTCACGAGTCGGGAATTAAGAACACTTGGCTTGTTTATCAGTACCCGAAGAGGATTGATCCTGGAGATGATGTGAATGGTTTGGCCTGTGACATAGTGCCATATTTTCTGGATAGCGAACATCAGAGCCAAGCATTCTTTCTCCACTGGGTTGTACCGGTGTTCGGCTCCGACCATCATCCTGCTGAGGTAGTAGATAGCCTGTTCATGACCCATATCGTCCTAGTCAGTGATGTCTGCAGAGGCCGGAGAGTTACCTTGGGAGGTCGGGAGTTGAGTGTGTGCCTACTCGTAATGCCACTTCCGAGCTACGATATTGTACTCGGTATGGATTAGTTAAGTATGCACCATGATAGTATAAACTGCCGTGGAGGCAGAGTGTTGTTTAGTCCATCGAAAGAGCCAGAGTTTGATTTTGCCAGAGGAGCAGTGGAGCAGAGCGAGGGAGTCTTCTGCGGAGCCCTGGTGGTAGAGCAGAGGGTGCCACATCCATTGATAGCGGAGTTCATGGATGTCTTTCCGGAGGAGTTGCCAGGGTTACCTCCGGACAGAGATGTAGAGTTCTCTATAGACTTGGTGCCAGGTGCGAAGCCGATATCCCAGCATGTCTATAGAGTCAGCAACGGTGAGCTGGTAGAGTTGAAGAAGCAGGTGGATGAGCTTCAGGATAAGGGATTTATCAGATCTAGTTCTTCTCCGTGGGGTGCTCCGGTACTTTTTGTGCCGAAGAAGGATGGGTTGATACAGATGTGTATCGACTACAGGGCTCTGAACAACCTCACAATCAAGAACAAGTATCCGCTGCCGCGTATTGATGATCTCTTTGACCAGTTGAGCGGAGCGAGGGTGTTTTCCAAGATTGATCTGAGGATAGGCTACCACCAGGTGAAGGTCAGGAGGGAGGATATTTCGAAGACGACTTTTCGAATCAGGTATGGACAGTATGAGTTCATGGTGATGCCGTTTGGGTTGACTAATGCCCCGACAGTGTTCATGAATCTGATGAACAAGGTGTTCCATCAGCATCTGGATAGGTTTGTGGTGGTGTTTATAGATGACATCTTGGTGTATTCGAAGACCCCAGAGGAGCATCTGAGGATAGTGCTGGAGACTCTCAGAAAGAAGAAGCTTTATGGAAAGCTTTCGAAGTGCGAGTTCTTCCTTGACAAGGTTGAATTCCTTAGTAATGTGGTGACATGAGAGGGTATCTCGGTGGATCCGAGGAAGATCATGGCAGTTAAGGCATGGAGTGCTCTTAGTTCAGTAACAGAGGTCAGAAGTTTCCTGGGGCTGGCAGGTTACTACAGGAGATTTGTTCAGGATTTTTCCCGGATTGCAGAGCCGTTGTCTTGGCTGAACCGGAAGGACGTGGAATTTGTTTGGTCAGAGGAGTGTCAGGTCACCTTTGATGAGCTGAAGAGGAGGTTGACGATAGCTCCAGTGTTGACGTTTCTATTTGGGTCTGGAGGATTCACTATCTATAGTGATATATCGGGGAAGGGACTGGGTTGTGTGTTGCAACAGAATGGGAGGGTGATTGCCTATGCTTCCAGGCAATTACGTCCTCATGAGAAGAACTATCCTACCCACAATTTGGAGTTGGCAGCGATCATCTTTGCTCTGAAGTTATGGAAATACTATTTATATGGAGAGCGTGTGGAGATCTTCACTGACCACAAGTGCTTGAAGTATGTGTTTACCTAAAAAGAGCTGAACATGAGGCAGAGGAGATGGTTGGAGTTGATGAAAGACTTTGATATATTATTATAGTACCATCTAGGGAAGGCGAACGTAGTTGCGGATGCGTTGAGCAGGTATCCGGTAGCTATGTGCCTCACTACAGATCATTATCTTTTGGCAGATCTAGAGAGCTTGGGCATTAAGGTGATAGTACCTGGAGTTGAGATACAGATGTGGGGACTGCAGATTCATTCAGAGTTGATAGACCGGATCAGGGCTACATAGTTTGAGGATGAGTCCATGAGGAGCATCAGGACGCAGGTTCAGATTAGATTATCAGATGACTTCACCATTGCCGATGATGGTTCATTGCGGCTCGGTACCAGGTTGTGTTTGCCGAGTGGGTCGTTGTGCGAGGAGGTTCTTCAGGAGGCACATCGATCCCTGTACTCTATGCATCCAGATGCCAATAAGATGTATAGAGATCTGAGATAACATGTATGGTGGTATGGGATGCAGCGGGAGGTAGCACGTTTCGTATCCCGATGCTTAGTGTGCCAGCAGGTGAAGGCGGAGAAGCAGAGGCCAAGAGGGTTGCTCCAGCTGTTACCTATTCCGGAGTGGAAATGGGAGCATGTGACCATGGATTTTGTTTCTGGGTTTCCCCATTCTCCAGGAGGGAAGGATGCGATTTGGGTCATCGTAGACAGGTTGACCAAATCGGCCCACTTTCTACCATTTAAAGTGGGTACGTCTATGGGGAGACTAGCAGAGATGTATGTGCGCCAGATAGTCAGACTGCATGGAGTTCTGTGAGCATAGTATCAGACCGGGATAGTCGCTTTACTTTGTATTTCTGGAGGAGTCTGTAGGCTAGCTTGGGCACCCAGCTCAAGTTTAGTACTGCATATCGCCCATAGACCGACGGTCAGTCAGAGAGGACCATTCAGACCCTCGAGGACATGCTTCGCACTTGTGTTCTGGATTTTAGAGGCTCTTGGGAGGATCACTTGCACTTGGTAGAGTTTGCTTACAACAATAGCTACCAAGCCAGTATCGAGATGTCACCATTCAAGGCGTTGTATGGACGAAGGTGTCGCACTCCGTTATCATGGGATGATATAGGCGAGAGAGTTTTGCTTGGCCCGGAGATGGTGGTGGATGCGGCGGAGAAGGTCAAGATCATTAGAGATAGACTTTGGGTGGCGCAGGACAGGCAGCGGCATTGGGCCGATAGCCACCGGAGACCTTTGGAGTTTGAGGTATAGCTTAGAATTTAGATTTTGTTCTTGTGTTTGCTTGTGATTGCTTGTTTTAGATTAAGTGCTGAGACCTTGTTTATGCTAGGTTGGTGATCTGGTGTTCTTGAGGATTTCTCCGACACGGGGCACTATTTGCTTCAGTGGAGGCGGGAAGCTTAACCCACGTTTCGTCGGACCCTTCAACATCCTTGAGAGGGTCAGCACTGTGGCATATAGGCTAGATTTGCCGCCTACACTAGAGGGAGTTCATGATGTGTTCCAATTGTCACGGTTGAGACGGTACGTGGCAGATCTCAGTCACGTATTGGATCACTCAGAGATCGTGGTGGACCCTACTCTTAGCTATCTAGAGCAGCCGGTGGAAATTTTGGATCGGAGGGAGAAGGTATTGAGGAACCAGACTATTCCCTTGGTTCGTATCGCGTGGAGGCATCACTCTTCAGGTGAGTTAACCTGGGAGAGGGAGGATGAAATACGGGAGTGATACCCTTATCTTTTCGAGTTCTGAGGTATGGTTCTTTCTTTTCCTTGCATTCCTGTCCTAGCTTCGTCTTTCAATTTTGAGGACAAAAATATTTTAAAGAGGGTAGGCTTCTCACTACCCAATTCTAGAAAATAGGATTTTCTTTTTATTTTAATTTAGTAAATTGTGTATTGATCATAAATATTTGTATTTATATTTAATTGGATGCATGTATTTATTTTATTGGTTGTTTTATGGTTTTGGCGAGTCTGGACCCATGTCAGACCCTAGTGGACCCATGTTAGACCCAACCAACACCCTTGTCAGACTTATTTATTGGTGTAGACTAGTTATTTATATTTTAATTAGATAGTTGGAGTGTTTTGGATTAGTTAGAATGCATTTAGAAAACCCTAAACCTAAACCCTAGTTTGGAGGAGTATTAGTGGAGGGTATTTTGGTCTTTGTGTTTAATGCAAACCCTAACCCTATATTTTTACATGGCCGGCCATAACCCCCCTTCCTTTTTATTTTTTCTTCTTTAATTTCTTCTCTCCATTCTCTTTCTTACTTCTTCCATTTTTTTTTCTCCAAATCCAAGTAAGTTTCACACATTCCTTCTCTTCCTTCCTTCATTTATTTATCTCTTTAATGCAAACCCTAACCTTTTATTTTCCTCTAACCTAGGTGTGTAGATCCAAGACTTGATGTAGAAGCTTGGTTTGGAGGCTTGGAGGCTTGGTTTGCTGAATTTGGAGATTTTTGGAGACTTTGCCCTTGGGATTTTAACTCCCAAGAGGTAAACGCTAACATTCCTCTTAGAGATTACTCTAATATAGTGTAATTAGTAGTTTAGAACCTTCCTAGACCTTAGGGCAACCCATGGGAGGAAGTTAGAACTTGTTTGGATGTGTTTGGAGACTTTGACATTAGGTTTTGGGTAAATTTTGGGTGAAATCCAAGATTGGCCCAATTTTGGGTGTTGTCCTAGGTTATACGGACCTAGGTAGACATACTTGGGTGTCTTGAGGGTAGGTATGTGTCCCCGTTCGGACACGTAAGGTCATGTCATGGAGTTTTGGATGTTTCGGGCAATTTGGGGGTTTTTCCTTCTCCGTGCGTTCTATGTGCATGTAAAATTTTGCCATGAATCTAGAATCAGAGAGTTAGCATTTTGTGTGGTTCTAGACATCGATTAGAACTTATGGCTAAATTTTGGGTCAATTCTGATTATATTTGGCGTACGTTTCACGAGGTATCGCAAACCGCACTCCACGTGTTCGTCGAAATGACCAAATGGCCATTTCGACTCGGTTTCGGGCTTGTGTGCGGGTTAGTTTAGCCTTGGGGAGTGTGTATTAGAGTTTTCGAGTTATAATATATATATATATATATATATATATATATATATATATGGGTGGTTGTGTGTGTGTTGGTGGGGTTGTGTGTGTGTTTGTGTGGTTGTGTGTGTTTATATATATATATATATATATATATATATATATATATATATATATATATATATATATATATATATATATGTATAGGTGTAGGTGTATATATGTGTATATGAGATATATATATATATATATATAGGTTTATATATGTTTGTATAAGTGTATGTATGTGTCTGAATATATGTATATATATATGTATAGATATATAAGTGTATATATATATATGTGTATATATATATATATATATATATATATATATATGTGTGTGTGTGTGTGTGTGTGTGTGTGTGTGTGTGTGTGTATATATTTGGATGTGTGTTTGAGTGATTGAGTGATAAGGTGAGTGAGTAAGTGAGTAAGTGAGTGAGGTAGAGAGAATAGCAGCAGCAACAGGTAGAGATAGAGCAGCAGCAGCAGCTAGTGGCAGTGGCAACCTCAGCAAGTAGCTGCAGCAGCTAGAGGCTGCACCAGCAGCAGCATATGGTAGCAGCAACAACAGTTTGCAGTAGCAGCAGCCGCAGTAGGTAGTAGCAACAGCAGTTGAGTGAGAGAGAGCTATATATATATATATATATATATATATATATATATATATATGTATGTATGTATATAGATTTATATATGTGTATAGATATATATATTTACATAGGTAGATGGTTATATATATATATATATATAGGTATAGTTAGCTAGTTAGCTAGAGTTAGAGACGGGTAAGGTAAGGTATCTCAATACCTTGAGATATCAAGGTATTGAAGGTAACTTGAGATACTCACGGTATTGGGTATCGGGGCAAGGTATTGAGCTTTTGCCTAGGAAAGGGGTCAGAGTTGGGTTTATATATATATATATATATGTGTGTGTGTGTGTGTGTGTGTGTGTGTGTGTGTGTGTTAGGGTATATATTAGAGGGTATTGGCGGGGTATATAGCGTAGGTTGAGGTATCGGATACCGAGGGTATCCCGATATCTCAAAGAGGCGAGTTTGAGGGTTTACTAGCTTAATGGGCAAGTTTTGACCTAAAATTCTAGGGGCACCCTAGTTTGACCTAGAGTTGACCATAATTGTCCCGGTTGACCACCAAAGTCAACCTTTGACCTAGTTTCGGCCTAGATATTTTTGGACATCGGGTTGACTTTTTTTACCCAGATTTTATCGGTTTGACCCGTTTGACCTAGAACAACCGTAGAAGCATGTTTTAGTTATTTTTTATCTGTTTAACTCTTTAGAACGTTGTTTAAACTTGCTTTTCGTAATAGGTCTTTGCCATGCCAGTCCGGACCTCGATCCTCACCAGTTGCTCAGGACATCAGACGAGTACCTACCTTTGATTGTTTCTATTTCATGATAGCGTATAAATCATCTGTTCTAGAACTGTTAATACTTGATTCTGACATATTGTTTCACGAGCTGGTACTAGTTGGATCCCGTCATGAGATGTTATCTCCCTTACCGTGTTCAGCGGGTACTCTATCACGTGTATTTCATCATGTGCTTCGGGTATTGATTCTCATGTGCTTCGTATGCTCTCGCCTTTATGTGCGCGAGTTATTTATCATATAAGTAGCGTGTCGTGGTTGGATCCAAGAGTATTAGTGGGGGAGGGGAGTAGAAGTTGGTTATGTGATTAAATCCAAGCAGAATTCAAGTGTATGTCAGTTATGCTGTCACGCCCGAGTCCCAAAATACGTAGGACTAGGACACGTAAGCATGCCAGGCGCATGGGTATGACAACTCCAATATATGGAAACCATACCACACGCGTACGCTGTATAATGAACAATAATCCACAAGTGGTATAAATCTATCACATGTCACATGGCATAATCTAAATCTCATCCACTGAAAATCAAATATAAATAAATAACCAATATCTATGAAACTAGATCTCAATATAAAGTATCTAAAGATGATGGTTGGATGGAAACAAATCCACTACCAACTCGAATATATAAGTACAACACAACAAATACAATATAAGAATAACAACTAACAATTACGGGGCTCGAAGAGAAGAACTCCTCGAAATATATGTAACTATCCGAATCTGCGCTCCTGCGAATACTCAAGAACAACTACACCTGGAAGGGGCCAGGTCCTCAGAGGGACATAACAAGATACATAAAAGCATGCCAATAAAGTACTGAAATAAATATCCAATGGGTCGCCTAACCGTCTAAGTGAATGCAGTTTAAGAACAACTTTCCCAATGCTTGGGCTATCTGGCTAAAAATGGGATTGGCATGGTTCTCTTGGAGATCCAAGGGGCTACAAAGCATGTCGTCTTTTGAACGCCAGAGGCCGCCTGATAATATATAATATATAGTGGTCATCACCACCCGTTTCTCCTACGGAGAATCCAGGCGAACAAAAGAAAAGTGCAAAGGAGCCCAAACGCCTTGCTTGTTGTTCTCCCCACCCCATGCTCTAAGCATGTCACATCCATGACACGATAATACCTCTAATAACTGCCAAGTCTACTAGTATACAAAGTTTCAAACAACAGTTATCCCTAACGCACGTCCCATACGTATCGATGATCAGTCAATATGTACGTCCGTGATTTATATGAGACTCACAACTCGTGTAAAAATATGTCACATTCAAATGAAACCTAATGATGCTTTATGATAATGGGGCGGTCTCATAAACAAGGTCAATGCATATACATAATAGAAACAATCATGACGATACCGTCGTTGCACCCAAGTTTTCTTGGATGCGCATTTTATATAACAGTTAGAATATATGAACTAAAGATAGGAAATAAAGATACATGCAACATATGAAATATGAATAATAGTACAATGGCAAGGTATACTTGCCTGGCAAGAAAGCTGCAAAATGTAACATCCAGATGTCAAGGACACGGGATCAGGAACTAAGGCCTCCGAACAAACGTTTTCGGATGCTGAAATAGACATCACCAATATTTCCAGAATTAGCAAAATAGCTAGAAATTACTACCCTTTCGTCCAATTTGGACACAGGGGCAAAACAAAAATTTTGGGTCAAAGTAGGGTCCACGAGTGGCCAGCTTTGTACTGAAAAGCGTGCCAGGGGTAACGGTCTCTAAATGGGACAAATTATAGGTCAAACCAACTCTAAAAGTTAGTACGAACTCAACGGTATGTCCAATTGTGGATTCCGATGAGCCGAACACAAATTCGCCCAAAAATAGGCGACTTGGTCAATTGTCTCAGAATTGCGTGAAAATTAGGTCACAGGACCGGCGTGATACCACGAGTCCAGTGGCGCATGTTTCGTCGGATTCTGACGAGCGTGCACTAAATGCGCATGGCTTTTGCAAAAGTTACGATACATGGAATTTTTGCGGATACGGGCTGATTCCGACACGCACACATGTCCAAATCAGTTTTCGTAAAAGTCCACACGTCTGGGTATACCGCGCGCATATTTTGGTACACTTGATACACGATGGGGCGGTCCCGTTTGGCGGGGCGCGCTCCGTATCACAATTTCTGGAATTTAGGAAAAAATATGTTTTCGGGGGTTTTTTAACTGATTTAATTTAACATACAGCAGCTAATAAATTATTGTATTTGACATAAATTAAACCAGGTTAGGTGGTCTTCGCATACCAAAATGAAAAATCAAATTCGGATCTCTGTGGTTGGAGATACGAGTTCGTGAACATAGGTCATCGCAACAGAGTTTCTGGAATTAAAAAGTGGTCGTTTTTCTTCGACTTGGCATCAATTTTTACCTAGGTTTGCGCACTGTTCGAGATAAACTAATGTACAGTATTGGAAGGGGGATAGGTCGTGAACATACCGGTAAAGACGGTGTCGAGTTTGGTCCAGCGAGGGTGCAGAAAACGTGGCCTGAACAGGGCTTCGTTGCTGTTCAAAATCTGCAATCGCGGGGTGTTGACGTGGACGCGCGGACGCGGCGACGCGGCTGTGGCGGTGGCTCTGGGGTGCGGCGGTCGCGGCGGTCTGGGGGTTGGAAAGAAGTTGAAGATTAGGGTTAGGGTTTAGAGATGGGTAATATATATAGAGATAGAGAGAGGGGGTCGAACTCATACGCGCGGGGGTTTAACCCTTGCCGCCGCTGCTGTTGTTTGGAATTCAAACGGGTGCGGGTCTCGCACGGTAAAGGCTTAGCCGCTGCTGTTGGGGTGTTAGCGCAGGCCGGGTAGGAATTAGGCAGCGGGTTGGGTTAAGGGGTTTCAATCTATTTTTATTTTTATTTTTATTTTTATTTTCATTTTCTTTCTCTTTTCTTTTTCTTTTTCTTTTCTTTTCTTTTATTCCTTATTTCTTTTCTAATTTCTTTTCATTAATCTATTTATTTAATAAACTTTATATATACATATATATATATATATACGTAAAATTCTAGAAATTTATTTTAGAGCATACAATTAATCTATCAGCTGTCCACAAGGTCCCCTACATGTAATAAATTATGAAAAAATTTATGATTGCTCAAAAATCTCCTAAATGCACAAACACCTAAAATAAAAATTAAATAAATTTTATTTTCTCTAATTAGCTCATAATTACTACAAATCAATTAATAATTAATTAAAAGATTAATATGGTTTTTAGAATTAGGGGTTTTACACATGCAACTCACGCATAACGGAGTTATCCTAGAATAAATCATGTGCAATCCAAGCCGATCACATAACGAACTTGTGCTCAAGGCACTTAGCTAGTATTCCTATTTTTTCACATGCAGTTACTTCTCTACTACTTGTATTGTTTCCCAGTTTTACATTACAGTTACTTTATCAGTTCTACCATGTATTTACTTTCTTGTGCATCTTGTATTCTTTTCTATTGCTAGTCATATACACCTTATCATGTATTTGGAGTTACTTTCAGAGTTATGTACTTTGCTCCAATCCTGACTGGATATATTTTTCAGAGGATCCTGAGGACTTTTGCCCGACTTACTACGAGCCAGGTGTCGACGATTGTTGCGACCCTGAGATAGAGGAGGAGCCCGTCCCAGCTAAGGAGACGCCGCTAGCGCCCTAGTATAGCTAGGTGGGTTTCACTGGATTTATTCCCAGTTGGTTTTGGATGACTGTATTATTATTTTACTGTTGTGAGATGTTGTAGACTCTTAGACTTGGACTGTATATTTTGGATATTGTACTTGCTCTCTTTGGTTCTTTGTTTCTTTTGTTGATATCTTATCATGCTTTTACTCTTCCCCTAGTTATTGTGATTGAGTTTATGTATATATTGTAATGTTATCCTCCTTTTGGAGAGATTATCTTGACAGGTTATTGTGAGTTATAGATAGTTGTGACCTAGAACGGACCTAGACAGCGTTCTATTATCGATTCTGCGGCATAGGCTGGACGTACCCATGACTCATGCCCAGTTTTTTGGGTGCGGGTCGTGACAGTGTCATATCTAATAGTTAGCCTGGGTTTATAGTTCCAGCTGCTATTCATGGGTTTTCCAGTGGACCATCATGTAGTTAGGGCGCATAATTGGTTTACCTTCTTGCATACCTAATACTTGATGCCAAGATTGCTTCATAAGTTTATTCATATATGCAAATTATGGCTAACTTGTGTGTTTGCTGTAGGGATGTAGCCATCTATGGCATATTATGTAACTCAGCCAAGCAAGTACTTTCTAATCCAATCTTCAAGCATTCAATAAAGAAAGTATTTTATGTTCCTATCAAATATGTTCAACTTTGGTTCTCTGTATTTTGAATTCAGTGCCTATATATATGTATATTTTTGTCTAACTTGTCTTATACAGGTCTATGCCTGGTGCGAGCGTAACTTAGGCTTCCACGACATCACGTCCAAGGGAGGACGATCGGTTCCGTAGGGACCAAGCAAGGACGATCGGCCCTTACGGGACCAGGGTATGACAATATGTGTTAGTGAGTGTTAGTCTTCAGAAGGGTTATGACAGAACATGAGGATAATGTGTGATTGTGTATATATGGTTATAGTTGAGGATTAGAATAGGTAAAGGTTTGAGTATTAATTAAATATCAAGTATAGGTTAGTTTGGGGTAATTAGTATCAAGGTATTGATACAAAGGGATGGGTATCCCAAGGAAAAAGGTAATGTTAGGATACAGGCTAGGTATTGTGATATAGATCAAGGTAATACCTAGATACTAAAGTATAGAATATATATGTATATATAATAGTGTCTATAACCTAGTATACTCTATAATAGTTAATGTAGCTTTGAATAACCTAGTACCTACCTAGTATCATCCTAGAAAACCAACCTTTAATTAAGTATGAGCCATAACCTAGATAATAACCTAGTTGATACCAAGTGACCTAATTTGGACCTAGAAATCACGTATTTGCCTAGTTGACTTATTTATTATATCAAGAATAATTTTTGAAACAAATATTTGATATTTAGGTCTTCATGATTCCATCTTGGACATCGATCCTCATTTATTGCTCAGTACCACATGCGAGTACATTCTCTGATAATTTTTATTATTTTGATCATTACTATGGTTCTAGTTGTAGTGTATACTTGATTTTGACACAGTGGATACACGGGCTAGTATCTTAGATACCTGTCATGAGGAGTCATGATTGGAATCCATTGTACTATCTGGGGACAGAAAAATATTGATAAGTTATGTGATCATACCCCACCTTACATGCATCATAGCTCGCCCCACATATCACGTAGGGTGTAGCCTGGCCATTTACATATCTCATAGCCTGTTATATATGATTAGCCTAACTATTGCTCGCATCATAGCTAATCAGATGGTTAGCCTGACCTCAGATGTATTAAGCCAATCATATATAATAAGCCTAATCTAGTCCTAAGCCTATCACATAGCAAACTGATCTTTCACGGCACTTAGCCAGTATTTTTATTCTTGTTCCAGTACATTCATTTCTACCATTCATATATATCTGTCTACTGCTATTTATTTCTATATGATGATTACATGTCTCTCCAGATTTTTTCTTATATTCCAGTATTTTCTTTCATCATGTACTTTCTTATACTACTTTATAGTTTTTATCATTAACTGAAATTGCTGTTAGTATTTGTGCTTCACTCCAATCCTGGCTGGATAATATTTTTTAGGGGATCTTGAGGAATTTTGTCCTACCCATTATGGTTCAAGAGTAGATGACGATTATATCCCGGAGATTCTAGAGGAGCCACTACATATAGAGAAGACACCACCCGTAATTGTTTAGTCAGCACTTAGCTTATTTTCATATATTGAATTATTTTAGACTTATATACTTGAGTTGTATTATGTTAAGACATATTTTGTATTGAGATAGATAGACTCTTAGACTCTGTCTTGTTGAGACATATATTATTTTGCCTCTCGTGTTCTTTATATCTTTATCGTGACATTTACCTTCTTTATTTTTATTGTGATTGAGTACATTATGAATTGATGATCATATGCATATTCATTGTCCTCCGTTTGGAGTTTATATATGTTGACAGGTTATAATATCATTGATAGATAGCTATGTTGAACTTAGACACCGTTCTACTGTCGATGCTGCGGCGTAGGCTGAAGTACCCACGACTTATGCCCAATTTTCGGGTATGGATCATGACACATTTTAGTGGTGGCCCATGCAGGTCTTGTAGAGTAAGATTAGGTCGCAGCTAGTGCGGTATCATAGTAGTGCTCAGACTTAGAATACTATTACGAGCATTATATAGGATATATGATGAGAGTATGCTCAATCACAACTAGAAAATTTCTAAATTTATTTTGCTATTCTTGTCATTCTGAATAATTGCTTCCTTTAAATTTTACTATCCTTCTTTGATGATATCGCATCTTTTGACTTAATTGACTTCTTTTTGTTTCGATTAGTCTTCAGGATATCGCCGAAGACTAGATCGTAGAGATCAGTACCCGCAGCTTTCGAAAGGTCTGCGACCTCTCGACCTGCCATCCAGACAGCTGGAGTTGCTCCTCCTACTTTTCTGTTCAGGTTAGAGTTTTTGCAGCCTTCGGGGGGTCCTTCTCACCCACCTGTCTGGAGGGTTGTCCCGGCTGTTACAGAGGACCTTCCACAACCGCCACAGATTCTATTTCCAGGAGGTGTTCCTGCTGAAGGGGCACATATATTTTGTACTGATACAGGGCATGGTGGTTGCTCAGAGGATGTTGACAGAGGCTCAGCGAGTTTAGGCTGAGGCACAAAGGGAGTAGGCAGAGGCATACCAAGCACAGACTAAGCTGATGAGGGAGAGCATGGAGAATGCTCATCAAGTGGCTCTCCAGGCAGAGGAGAGAGTCGCCCAGCAGCACCCTGGCCAACTCTAAGAGGATGTTGCCTCGGGAGTTCAAGGATGTTGAGGGGATACTCTACGCCAATGACTGACTGGAGGACATAAAGAGAAACTTGCGCTTGGCTCAGATTCCAGAGAGTCTACAGATCAAGGCCGCCGGCAGCCATGTTCGATATCGTGCTTACTTGGTATCGTACGGAGCCGAGACTTACTGCTAGAGCACTTACTTGGGGGACTTTCAAGGAGCTTTTCAAGAAGAAGTTCTTTTCTGATGTGGCCCTGGGAGCCTTGGAGGGTCAGTTCCATGACTTGGTCCAAGGGAACATGTCGGTCGACGAGTATGCCACAGAGTTTTGCCTCTTGAGTCGTGTCACTCCTCGTTCCCGATAAAAGTATTTTGAACGTAGTTTATTTTAGCATGGTTGCATGTGCATGGAGACTAGACCCACTTTGGTTTAACCTGGTTCATGCTTTATTTCGTGGGTTGGTTCAACTTATGAGAACCCTTAGTTCAAATCTTAACCCTACCATATATAACCTAACATTTTTCTTCTCTCTCTTCATTACTTAATTTATTTCGCTCTTTTGTGTTTTCTCTTTCCTTTCCATAGGCAATCACACCTTGTATGAGAAATAGAGAAATTCTCTATATTATTGTTCTATTATGTGTTTCTAAGCACTTTTAGAACTTAGAGTTTTCTGTTATGATGGATAGTTTTAAGTAGATCTACATTTCTATCTTAGGATTTTATGGATTTTATGAATTTTTCTTCATTTTGATCTTTTAAATATGTATTTTCGAAAACCAGTTTTTGCTACATGATAGAGCTTTTAATTTTGAATATTTTGGCTTTTTGTTCACTCGATTTGGACTTAAAATAAAGATTTTATGGACAAATAAAATTTTAGTTTTTGGAGCTTTCGCCATAGCCGAACCTGCTCTTTAGAGAAGAGAAGTCTTCATGCTACCAGCAAGTTATGCAGCTGAGAGTGCTATGCAGCCTGAGAGGGCTATACGACATGAGCTTTCGTCGCATACTGACCAGCATGCATCCATCATGTTGGACGTATGATTTCTATGACACAAGTGATCTGGAGCTTATCCTTGAACTCCTTGTGTGTTCACTCGCTGAACGAATGAGAAATTTTCTAAGTCCAAGTGATCTCCATGCGATATCGAACTTTCTACGGCATCGACCCATATGCTGCAAGCATGCATATGCGGCAAGCAGAGTATGCGGCCACTTTTTCTTGGATGCATGAATCTGAAATTGTGGCATATATTTCTATGATTTTTGTCTTTTCTTCCTGACACACTTAATGGTTTGTCACATCAATCACTTTATGTCACATCACTGACACTTTATTTATTTTTTGTCACTTCAACACTTGTCCAAAGGAGTAGACTTTAATCATGAGCATGCGGCCCGGACTACATATGTGGCCAAGTGGTTCATGGGCCTTGACTTCATATGCGGCCTAGAGTCATATGCGGCCTGGACTTTCCATGCGGCCTAGAGCCCCATGCGGTCTTGCTTTATTTGATTGAATGTTTTATTATTCTTTCGTGACCCAATGTATAATTGGTAATTGGACTCGAATACTGTATCCATACTGATACCACTATTGCCTAATATTTGTTCATGATTTAATGTGCGCCGAGGTGCTATACCAAAGCGTGGCTAGGATATTGATTGACTGAATGTTGCATACACGCTCGGGTGAATTCATATTTGACTTCCATGGATTTATATCTAGCGTGCCCGTACATTGTACAATATTTTAAAGGAAATTCTCATGTGACCACGCCTTGAGATTTCAAATACAACATAGGGCTAATTAGGTAACTAAAAGTGGTTGTAATATTTGGAGGGAACGATATACCGAGATCATGCCAACGTACCATCCCACAGAGATTCATTCTACGTGCGCTAGGGATTGGCCACCACAGATAATGTATATCATCTGCCTTTGTGGAGTGCAGTATCTGACATATTATTATGCCAAGCCACTGTTTCACTATAGAAATACTAGAACCGCTAATAATGTATTTTTAGTGCAGTGGCCTTATGAGGAATTGGTGCATCTCGTGAATACCTATTTTATTTATCTATTGGTTCGGTTAGCTCATGTTCGACACTAGCGTGATTTGAGGATACCTATTATGTATTATTTCTGAGATAATCTCAGACTCCACAAAAATAGTAAGTCGTACAAATGATTGGCCGATATAAGAAAATAGACTTGGTTGTGATTGTATTATTCGGTTAGAGCCTAAAAAAATAGACTATCATAGTGCGATGGTTTAACCCTTATCCTTATTTGGTTTTTGGGTTGGACCTTTGTGCTAGGATATGCCATGGACCTAAGTTACGACACTGAACCTATGTATTATTAAATATTTTCCTTGGGTTTTGGTTTCTCTATTTCATGCTTCCTTTGTGGTACTTGCTATTTGGGGTCTAACCCCACTGGTTTTGCATGGCCAGGTTTCAGCCAACACCTGAGGATCCAGTGTACTTTCTTCCAACTCATGGCGCGTATTAGGTGTCTCATCCCAGTCCCAAAATACAAGGGACTAGGCCACGTGGCAATAGCCAACTATATACCAAAGGGACTCCAGTCCGACTCTGAATACATATAAGCTGTAAATGAGGGTTACTATTTAGATAACGTGGTCTATATGTCTATGTCTCAAACTACAAGGATATATAATAAAGAAAGGAAAATATGTATCATGGTGTGCACCCCACACTACACTCGTCCGAATAGACTCGAAGGAAAATAATATGAGTCTATAAATACGGGTCTATACTAGCAAAAAATAAGCAAAGATCATAATATCTGAATAATAAAGAAATAAATACAAATATCGAGTAACAATACCAACCTACCGGTATAATACTCATCAACAGCTCCAGCCTCCCGTCAGTAATCGACCATACAATCTGGCAGGGAACCAGGTCCTCAGAGGGATGTAACAAGGTACAAAAATAGTATGTCATAGTATAACAGAAAGAAACAAGTGCAACGCTGGTATAATCTAGCATAGCCACCTAAGTGAGACACAACTTTGAAGATAATATTCGACGTGTGGGCTTTCCAAATATAAAACCGTAGCTCCGAGGCACAGAGACACACGGGGCATACCATAGCTCCGAGTACAGTCACACGGGTGATATTATAACTCTGGATACAGGATCTCTACATAAATAGGAATATAAATATATAGCGCGTGCAAAGTAGCCCAAACGTCTAGTAACTGTCTTTTTCTCCCAATGCGGTCAACGAGTGCTCGCTGAACCTGAACCTCTATCTAACAGTCTCGTCATACTGAAGTAACTATCAACAATCATGACCCTAAAGTCATTACAGATTCCGGCTATGCTGACACTATCAGGATAAAGAAAGTCTGGCATGATGACGGTGTCTGAATGTGTCCTAGGGTTCCAATATAACCAAGTAGGTACATTAAAGTGTCGCAAACATCTATCAGTCAATACTAGATGTTACCAACGAACGTCTGCACCCGGTTATGACCCAGACGCTAAGTAACAATTCCTATCCAAAGTGCGCATAATGCATAGATAAAATAAACAGTAAATCTAGAACTGAGATACAGGATGGCAAGGTACACTTGCTTGGAAGCCAGGCGAAGATTCGAACCCGAACTCGCCAAGGAAGTAGCAGCTCAAGATGGAAACTAGAGCAGATATCTTTGGATGCTGTCACAAATATCACCAATAGTTATAAAATAAGTGAAATGCTAAGAAAAGATTATACATACGTCCAATTTGGACACAGTGGCAAAAATATAAGGGTCCACAAGTGGCCCGTCTTGCACCGAAAAATGTGTCAGAGACAAAGTTCTCAAATTTGTCAAATATAGTGTCTACAAGTCCAGAATAACGATACGAACCCAACGGAACATCCAGAACTAGATTTTGATAAGTCGATCATGAAATCACCCATCATGTGGAACCGTGGGGCCCACGAAATGAGGTTTTATCAATGTTCTAAGAATCGAACTAAACTTGGGTCACAGGACCAGCATAACACTACGAATCCGATGGCACAAGTTTTATTGCGAAACGTCAGACACACATAAAATTAGGACGAGTGTCAAAATACGTCGATACGGTGCTTTTCGACGGATACACATTGATTTCGGTGTGCACGTACATCCAAATCAAGTTTCATAAAATCCCATACGTCCACGTTGATGATACACGCCTTTCGGTATAATCAATATGTGATGAGGTTGCCCAGATTGACGGGACCAACTCCGTATCGAAAGTATCATTGCTTTATAAAATTGTGTTTCTCAAGAAATGGAACTCTAATTACTATCAATAGAAAGCAAGATAAAATATTCTAATTGAACATACTGCAACAGGGTTAAATAGGGTTCATACCCGAAGAATCGGTCTAAGGATCGGTTGCACGAGGAGGGAGATATCACTTCGTGAATCGGGGAGGTTAAACTTTGGTTTCTGCATACGGGTTCGAGTCACGGTTCCTCGCGGCCACAGGGAGGGGCCAGGACGGCGGCGGCTTGTGGTGGTAGGTCAATGGCCGCAGTGGTGGAGATGTTGGCCGGAGGGGTGAAGGTGGTGGTTCGGTTCATAGTGGCTTATGGTGGCTCGTAGGGGGCTCCGACGAAGGTGGCAGCGGCGGTGGAGGGTCCAGCGGGTGAAGGTGAAGGTGTAGGAGGTGGTAGTGATGCCGGTGGTTGTCGTCCGTGGTGGTGGCGAAGGTGTAGGAGGTGGTGGTAATGCTGGCGGGTGAGGGAATGGTAGTAGATGGAGGTGGTGGTGGCGCTGGCGATGGTCGGAGCTGGTCGTGGAGGTATTGATGATGAGGTACGGCGGAGGTGGTGAAGCTGTTGGCGGTGAGGAAATGGCAGTGGAGGCGGTGATGGTGGTGGTGACTGGAGCCATGGTGAAGGAGGTGGTGATGTCTGTGGGTGGTTCGTGGTGGTGCTGAAACTGGGGGTGGTGGCAGCGGGTGGCCGGAGATGGCAGCGGCGGAGGAGGTAGTGAGATCGGGCTGTAGTAAAGTGCATTGGGTGGTGGTGGCGGACGACCGAATTTGGTTTAGTGAAGGTGGTGGCCGGAGCTCAGCCATGGAGTAAAAAAGAAGAAGAAGAAGAAGAAGAAGAAGAAGAAGTGAAGAAGAAGAAGAAGGAGAAGGAAGTGGGATTTCGGCTGTGGAAAAAAAGAAGAGGGAGGAGAGAGAGAGAGAGGGGGAGGTTTCCTATATTTCTCTAGGGATTAGGGCCGACCACTTTGGGAATGGTGTGGGGATGTGTTGATATAGGGGGATGTGTGGGGTGATGATGTAGCAATTTGAATCAAGGGTCTTGATTCAACATAAAAAGTTATACAAAGCAAATGGGGAGAGAGAGAGACATGACCGGTCATGTAAGGTTGGGGGGGTTCTTCATTGGCTTGAACCAATAGGGTGGTGACACCTAGCACCCTATTTGCTATTAAGCCCCTTAACTTTTGGGTATTTGCACATGAAGGAAAAATGGTGAGAATTTGGTATGGAAAGTGGTATTTGGTGTTTTGTAGGGTGAGGAGGGTGTTGTGTGTTTTGTATGGGCCTCATGAAAGAGGTATTGGGTTAAATTGGGTTAGGTTGGGATAAGTTTAAGTTGGTGTCCCCAATTTAATTAAATAAAGTGTCATGTGCTCTTAAATTAAATGGGGGCACATGGGATCTCAATTAGGAGTGACACAAAGGTCATAAACAGTATAGACATGGTGTCAGTCTTGGCCCCTTTAATTGGTTCAGCGAAACGGGTTGAGTTTGTGTCATCAAATCGATGGCAACGACATAGGTACCGCGATATAGGATTAAAGAACTGATTTTGTGACTGGGAAGTTGTGCAATTAAATTAGAGCACAAAGGAGTGTATTTGTGAGTGACATAAATGTCCAGCACCTAGGTTGTCTTGTTAGGTCAAGAGTGCAATAATTTGTTAAAATTTAAAGGCTATTATTGGGCTCCAATTATTGTAGCAACGGTAGGGTGCACCAAGGGTTTAAATTAAAGAACCAGTCAACGTAGCCTAATTTCTAAACCTCAAACACCCTGATGCTAAACCAAAATTTCTAACCATATATAGTCTTCCTAAAATAATAATTTGAGGGAGTTTACACCAGGAACATGGTCGCAGGGGATAACGAGTGTGTTTTCTTCTTCGTTGCTTATCATTGTGCTTTTACTTCTTTTGGGCATTTAGCCACCGGCACCTGTTAGCCGGCTCGTCTGGACATTAATCTCCTTATATGATTATATTAAATCAGACGGTAACTGATCACTGTCATATACTTTTGTTACTCTTCCAGCTTATTATTTTGCACAGCTGGTCTCCAGAATATTTTGAGAAAGCATTCAGGACGCCTTATTACTTTATCACATATGCTCTATGCTTACTGTTTTTTGTTTGAATGATTGAGACCTAGAAGTTCTTGACCATAGGAGACTCGATTGTAGCATGCACCCCCTTGTCTTATACAGCCGTGATCATCGTACGACGTATAACACCTTGTACGGGGTAGCTGACAATGTCCGACTCCGTATTCCAGTACTAGTGTGTGACAAAGTTTTAGTGGTGGCCCATGCAAGTCTGTTCTTCAGACTTGTAGAGTATTATGGTCATAGGAGTCTCAATCAAATATGATCATTCTTGAAATCCTGAATTCGTCCTAATCGATACTCAGCTTTAATTCTTCCAGATTGGTTGCTTCCTTGTCCCTTCTCGTCCTGTACTTGATATTTCTTGTGCTCTTCTTTAGGGATTCTTCTTTTCCCGATGTTTCGAATAAATAAACAAAAAAAAAAAGGAAATGACAATGTTTTTATTTATGAAAACCCCGCTCTTCGTTTACAAACAAGTTTGTACAATTTAATCCTATACGAGGAATGTCGAGTACAATTTGTTTAATTTAGGTAAAAATTGCTATAGGAGTCTAATCTGTAGTCGATCACTTTGTCCCTTGGACCACACGATGATGAAGAAGTACCGTAGAAGACAGAAAGCATCTTCGAAGGTTGCTGAAGAGAGTGGATGCTCGATGCCAAAGTCGTCGATCACTACTCTTTGCTTGAGCTCTGGATTCTTCTCTTTTTTGACCGTTTTCTCCACCAATTTTTGACCGTTTTCTCCATAAATTTTCGACCGTTTTCTCCACAAATTTTCCTCTCGGACCTCTGTTGATAGAGGTCTCTATTTATAGAGTTTTAGTGACAGTGACCACTCAGTCGGTGTAGAAATCGAGTAGTGGAAAGTACAGTACCCTTTTATACGATGGTTATAATAACCATTGCCCGCGTATAGATGACCTTTTGAATGAGCGTGTGACGCGTGTCCAACTAAGGGACAACACGTATAACTGCTACGAAGATCACGGCGTAGAAGCCACGTAGGTAGTTATCCTTTGTGTAGAAGAGGTTGGCGTAGAAGCCAATAACTGTCACCATTGCGTAGAAGCCAAGTAGGCATAGAAGCCGAGCGGGCGTAGAAGCCGAGTGGGCGTAGAAGCCGAGTAGGCGTAGAAGCCGAGTGGGAGCAGAAGATAGCTGATCCTCCTCCTCTGACTGTGGCCTGAGTTGGCGTAATGTGCCAAGGTGATGACGTGGACGTCTTAGCCAAAATTATGGCTTTTGGAGATATAATCAAATCTCTTGCATTAAATGTAGAGATCTGCCCCCATCGTGCATATTAAATGCAGAGGCATGTCTTGAAGATTTGCCATCATTTTACGTATTAAATGCAGATATGCGCCTCGAATCCTATACGAAGAGTAACTGCTGACGTGGTAGTCTGTTTGTCTTCTGCGGAGCGTAAGAAGCTCACGTCTGCCTGTGTAAAACTGGGCAGCGTATCCCCTTGTATGCATAAAAGTAGTTTACGCAAAGGGGATGTCACTAAACGACGGTTCGGTGACATTTAATCAAATCTCCTGTATCAAATACAGAGATCCGCCATTATCCTGCGCATTAAATGCAGAGGCGTGTTTTGAAGGTCTGCCACCCTTTCTGCGCGTAAAATACAGAGACGTGCCTCGAGTTCTGTCATCACTCTGCGCATTAAATGCGGAGACGTGCCTCGAGCCCGGTACGAAGAGCAGCTTTTGACGTGGCAGGCTGTTTGTCTTCTGTGGAGTGTAAACAGCTCATATCTGCCTGTGTAAAACTAGGCAGTGTATTCCTTTGTATGCGTAAAAGCGGTTTACGCCAAGGAAATGGCAATGAATGACAGCCTGGGTTGCAGTGCCGCGCCATCATTATAGCCGTCGCCTGGGTAGTCGTGTAGTACTCTTTGTCAGGAGTCAGACGTCAGGTTTACTGCACGATTTGTCAGGTTCACTACATGACTTGTCAGGTTTATTTTGGGGAATACGAAGTGTCCCTCGTATACTTCAATGCTGCATTAAAAGCGGATGAGTTTTACGCCATAAAGGCGATGTAGTACCCTTTTTACGCTGAAGCAGCCTGGACATACTGCATTACGCAGATGGTCCTTGAGCTTATACTTTACGCTGTGCTCAGCAAAAAAGCTCTATTACACGTTGATGGCTCTGAGGTCCTCTGTTTACGCTGCCCTGCATCAACATGCTGCGTATAGCTATCCAGCGTATTTTTCATGCTTCTACAAGACCCCCTTCAAAGCTTTTAAATTCCTCGTAATTTGAAACGCTTTGAATGAAGCATAAAACGTTCCTCGTAATTTGAAATGCTCTGAAACGGTCAAGTCTGACACGTTCTTTCAAGGCTGACTTTATGGCGGAGTTATTGGGGATCAGTGTGATCTCTTTCGCCTATAAAAAGGTTGAGGAGTTCACCTGTTCTTTCCACATTTCTTTCACCACACAAAGATGATCGCCGAAGTTCTCGGGTCAACTTGAGGAAGAATAAGACCATGTTCTTCCAGTATGTAAGGAGCCGAAAAAGACGGCGTCTTCGAACAAATGTCCTCTGCAACGATGGATCATGGAAGGATATCATAGCCTCCTTTGCTCTGGATAATCAACAACTTTGTTTGTCGGTTCTTCCTGAGAGAGGAAGGGTCGTATTTGACCACACAGCTTGCAAGCTGTATCTTCTCCTGATACTTTCGTGGACCAGATCAGAAACTAGCTCTGTCCTCGAGTATTGAGTTGGGTGAAATATCTCAACTCAATCTGTCATGGCGCTGGACGCAGGAAAGCGGATTGACCCTGCGTTCCTGTATTGGAGGATGGGTCTAGGCCCATTTTTGTATCCTCCCGCCGTTGATCATTTTATGTCAGTCAGTTTACGGGAACCGACTGACTGCTGGAGAAGATGGATGAAGAATTCCGCCCATGCGAGAACCTGGCAGAACAGATTCTGGGCGAGATCTTCAGACGACGACAAGGAAGTCCTTTGTAGACGGGATTTCCCTCATATGTAATCATAAAAATGAAGAAAAACCCTTATAGACTGGATTTCCCTCATATGTAATCATGTTTTAATAAAATTGTCTTCTTCTGTGCATATGATTATCTTGCCATATATTTTTTCTGTGGAGTCTGAATATGTGTAGCTTCGACATGTCTGGTAATTTTACGCCGACTCTGTTAGAAAGAGTGCTAGGTTCTGTCCTGTCTTTTACGCATAACTTAAGGATGCGCAGAAAGCCGCTTAACAGTCGAGTATTCGAACTGTTCTGCTGTTACGAATGAGGAACCGCGTAGAATTTTGAACTGTCACTTCTGATAAAAAGAATTCTTGTTCAGACCATCATCTTCAAGAATGTTTTCTCGAAAATCCCTTGGAACAGGGCGAGAAATGGCTGTCAAAAACTGAGTCGCCATCTTGAACTGTAGATGAAATATTCAGACTGGATTCTGGATGAACCTCCAATCGACCCAAGGAGTAGAGTAATTTTCAATGTTGAACTCTGTATGCTTTGGGTACTTGCGATATTTTGAGGTCAAGAAGGAGTATCTTCTGTGTGAACCCTTGTAATTGACCGCCTTGAGAATTGTTCAGATGTACTGTACTCTGGCCTGCATATTTTTTAGATATGCGGAAAGTCATAGATCTGTAACTGTAGATGAGCGTAAAATCATAAGTTCGTAGCCTCTCGAGCATAAAAGCTGCTGAGCATGAGAGCATCTGGGCGTAGAACTGTAGATTTGTAGCTTCTGAAAAGGAAATCTTTCGAGCGTGAAACAGTGGATCTGTTGCCTCTGAGCGTAAAAGCCACTGAGCGTGAAATTATAGATTTGTAGCTGCTGAGCGTGAAGTCGTAGGTTTGTAGCCTCTCGAGCATAAAAGCTACCGAGCATAAAAGCATCCGGGCGTAAAACCATAGACTTGTAGCCTGTGAGCGTAAAACCGTAGATCTGTAGCTGTCGAGCGTAGAAAGCTCCTTAGCATAAAAACCACGAATCTGCTTCGCACAAAAACTTTTCGAATTCGCTGACTGTCCGCCTTCTCTGAGTAATAGGCTGACGTAGTACCCAATCATAACCGAATATTAATTATGAGATTTGGTTCGGGATTTGAGGAGTCCATCTGAACTCTATATATACCCCAAGTTTCTAAGAGAAAAACTTTTCATCCGTCATTTGCGAAAGAAAGCCTTCAACTGTTCGAGTTCTTCTTCGTTTCTTCTCCGAGCCTTCAAAGTTTCCAGTAATGGCCTCGAAACAACTCTCCTCCTCTAAGGGAAAGAAGGTTGATTATTCTTCTTGTTCTTCTGCCCAAGCGAGAATGACTTCGGTCGGGCAAGGCGAGCTTCATTCTGAGCGAAGTGTCCTGCCGACGAGCAGTGCACCCGGCCTTAAAGGTAGAGCTTTTGGGATGAAAAAGAACGACTGAAAATCCTTCGCACACGTTGTACGTGAACGTGCTAGGTCGTCTTCTGTGCTGATAGCCTCTTCGAGGAAGATGATGCACAGAGATGTTTCATCTTTTACGCCCATATTTCTAATGTGTCAGCGCAAAAACTCTATCTTTTCGCAGTCTGGCGTAAAAGCTTTGACTGTCGAAAGTTGGCGTATACTATATACTTTGACTGTCGAAAGTTGGCGTATACTATATAATTACTCAAATTTTGGCAGTCTGGCGTAAAACACAGACTGTCGAAAACTTTGCGTATACTGCCTGTCTTGAATTTTATGCCACAGAATGGGATCCCAGCGTAAAAGCTCAAGTTTTTGCAGTCTTGGCATAAAGCACAGACTGTTGATTTTTGGCATATGCTGCAAGATCTGTAATGTCTAGTTATAGAAACTGATGTGTTTTTCTTGCACTCTTGCAGTTAACTTGCATGCGTCTCCGCTAGCCGATGTGACGGATTCTGTCGCCGGGATGCTGCACTCCAACTACCTGGATGATTTGTCCCACGTGACATTTCCTATCTCTGGAGCCCAGTATCCCGAAGGAAGGGAAATTTTGATATCGGCTCAAGGAGAGCGGATGCTGTTGAGCATGATCAAAGGAGAGCCCCTGACGTATATAGACGGGGACCAATACATAAAGCCGGCTTTCCTCTTCGGGGACATGATTGATAAGCAGTCCCAAACGAAGCCCAAGAAAGAACTCTGGGTTTTCCCTGCCGGGAGCTTGGTTTTGTATCTGCCCAAGATGCTGAAAAATTATCCCATCTCGGCATTCTTTCATGCTACACATCCCAGGAGGATGTCGTGGACGCTGACTCCCGATCTTCACGGCAGGCCGGGGAAGATATTTTATCTGAAAGGAGCTGACCAGGGGTCGTTTGTCAGCCGCCCTTTCGGCTCTGTGATTCCATTCAGGGGACTGTACCCGGGCAGTGTCCCGAGTGAAAACAGTTTAGTAATCCAGCCGGTCCAATTACCGACTTTTTGTAATGATTTCATTGGGCACGGGGGAGTATACCCTAAGATGAACCCTCGGACAAGTGGGTGGATCACCCCTACAAATCTTCGATGGGCTCGCTTAGCTGAATGGGCCCTGAAGCATTTTCAGACCGAGCTGGAGGGCATTGGTCTGTATGCAGCTGTGAGTGCCACCAGTATTGGGTTACCTCTCAACCCCAACCTGTTTCTGGCACTGATGGAGCGATATATCTCGTTCATCGAAACTTTTGCCACTCCACTGGGGGAGTTGGGATTGGCCCTCCACGAGATGGTAGAGATCTTGAGACTGCCGATGGGGGATACTCCATATGAAGAGTATGTTCCCACGAACCGGGAGCTGGGGGATTCAGACCCTCGGGTAGTGGAAGTATACCAGGAGCTGATGTGCCACTACCTCGCTTGCACCACTTTTTATTGTGAGCCCTCAAATTTGGCTCATATCAATAAATGGACGTCCTACCTCTTCTTTCATCGGTCCAGGACTGCTAAGCCAGAGAAGGTCTTGGATGGCAAAGATCAGCCTCTGAATTTTCTGAGCGTGCTTAATGCTCAAGTAGTCGACGATCTCATGGAAGACCCCGGGGCTCCGGACTGGATCCTCGACAAAGGGATAGGGAAGTATCCTGCAGGCACTAAGTCCTATAGTTATTTGAGGCATTGCCGCAAGCCTCTGTCCAGGGAAGCTCAACTGGCTGGCTTCTTCTCCATATGGTTGCGCCGACTGGTGGTACCCGGCATCGCATCTGCGGACAACATTCACCGCAACACGCTATGGCCTGCAGTGCGTCTGGTGTTCGGGGCAAGACTGGGCTTGCTCCTTGCCATGGTGTGCCGCATACAAGCTGGCCTGAGGGCCATGACTGACGGGCTGCTCGCTGATGAAACTCGGTGTGATAGCTTTCCCAGGGTAGAATTACTATACCTGTATTTGATGGGATGGTTAATTCTCCATAACCCCAGGGTGATGTCTCCCGGCTCTGGCTATAGTTCGGGGGGTAGTTTTTTGTTGAACTATAAGAATTCTTTAGGGAACGTGACCACAGTTTTAGACTGTCGGCGGGTGCTGAACTTCAGTCACAGCTTGAACCTCTTATGCACTGTCCCCCCTGTATATCTCAATCAACAGGGGATCAAACTTCAGGATGTAGGCGACGGGAAGACCGTTCTTTCTCCTGAGTCTTTTAATTGGTTGGTCTGTATTAGACCTTCCCATTTACTGTACAGAAGTGAAGACCAATGCTTCTTGGAACCCTACCTGCCTAGTCGGTTTGCCAGGTAATTCGGGTACGACCAGTTGCACGTGGGCAATGCCGTCACCAGCTTCAGGTCCAGGGGTGGACTCATTGATGGAGCCAGAGGATGGCGATATTTTATCATGGGTTGCACTGAGGAAACTTTTACCGTGCCCGTCATTTCACTCTCCACGGAGCTGCGCATTCTCCATTCGTATGCCCAGTTCTACGTGGCAACCAACACCTTCCATCGCAATTTTGATATGCATGGAAGTTTTAGGATGCCCTCTTCCAAGCCTGGGGGAAGAGTCGAAGTCCCCACGGTTTCTTCTGACGAGGGTGAAGAGTCCGTTACTCCGGATAAGCCTTTGTTGTCGGTGCCGAGGGGTGAAATACCTCCTCCTGCAGGGGCTTTGGTAATCTCTGGGAAGCGAAGGGCTCCTGCTCTGAAGGAGGCTTTCCCTCGCAAGAGAAAGACGGTTAATCGTCCTCTCCGGATTCCTGGTAATGAGGCTCCTAGAAGTGAGCTTGTATCTCCCCCTGTTGGGGATGATTCTTTGATTGTTGGTTCCTCGCCTTTTAGAGAAGGACCCTCTAATGTTCCGGCTGGTGGTGCCAGAGAATTCCTGTTGGAGGCTGCTGTCGCTGCTACCGCTTCAGGTAGTGGAACGAGATCGCCTTCGGGGCCGAGCCGAATAAGGATATCTTTATCCGGATCAGCATCGGGAGAGACCCCTGCCGTGTCTGTAGGTGCACCCAGCGAGTTCTACCTGGTGAACCTCGAGTGGATCTCGGCGAAGATTCGGAAGAATATCTGTCTTCTTTTCAGGGGAGGACATCTTCGAGGAGGGCAGTGTAGATGTGCCCTTTGGATCTGTATCAGGTCCTGGCGGCGACACGGAGGTGCCTGACTTTGAA
This sequence comes from Iris macrosiphon, assembly GCA_036927795.1. NCBI lineage: Eukaryota > Viridiplantae > Streptophyta > Magnoliopsida > Asparagales > Iridaceae > Iris > Iris macrosiphon. Next base: position 112,907,792 of record JAYESA010000005.1, read on the forward strand.
GAGGAGATACTTTCGGGTGCCGGCTCGCCTGTCGAAGAGATTCCGATATCTCAAGAGGAGGACGAGCCTGTCATTGCGACAATGTCTCCTTTGAGTACGTAGGTCACTTCGTCCGGTGTTGGCGCTTCTTCTTTTGTCGCACCACCTGTTGAGGCGACAGCCGTGGCAATATCGTCTGCGGTTGTTCATGGAGGGGGATTCGCCAATATCGCGGCCACTCCCAGCGTCCATTCGGATCTAGCTGTGCTGACCGAGCAGTACATTAGTATCTTCTACACCACCTTGAAAATATTAATATCAATGGTGTTGGCAAAGAATTTGAGCTTCGAGGCGCTGAAGATGTCCTCCTGGTCCGCGATAGTGCCGATCCGAGAATTCAATGACACTAGGGTAGCTGACACGCTGGAGGAGATAGTTAATGGTTTGGAGCAACCCATTAACGAATACTTGCAGCTAGCTCGAGGCAACATTGACGGTCTCGTTCAATCTAGGTACGACTTCCTGACTGCACAACTTGCTGAACAGATGGAGTCTCTGAATAAGTCCATAGAGGCTCAGCAGCAGGAGATGGATCATGAGCGTGTCCAATTGGAGTATGTCGTCCCCGAGTTGACCCAGTACAAAACCGAATATGAGAAAGTGGCAGCGAAGGCCCGCATACTGAAGGATGAGCTCGTTCGAGTAGAGGCGAAGGCACTCTCTTTGCGGCAGCCCGAAATATGCTGAAGGAGCGACAGGCGACTGTTCAGCAGAATCTGACGCGTGTGGGTGCTTTCCACTCAGGTTTTGTGCGGGCTCGGTCTGAGCCAGCTGCTTTGAACAACGATGCGGCAAGGTTGGAACGGGCTCGCGCCGACGTATTGAACTCCCGGGATGAGAGAATGGTTGCTCTGGCACAGCAGATTCGCGACCTAACCGCTTCCCCCAAATGATGTACTTTTTTGCTTTTCAATGTACTTTTGCTCTTTCTGGAAGTAATAAAGAGACTCTTATCTGACTTTGTGGACCTATCATTTTGGAATATAAATGACAGGTTTGGGTGAAAGTGATATCAGAGGTAATATGGACGTGATATACTCTCGATAAATTTCAGCAGGACATATCTATTCAGAGGTTATATGGACATGATAGAATACGATCCAACTAGTTTTGTTTTGGAAGTAGTATTATCAGAATAAGGTCTTCACCGTACTCCATTTGAGCAAAGGAGGTTAAGCATAGTACCTTTTCAGGAATTTGCCATTGATAGGAGCCATTAATAGGTCTCCATTAGGCTTGGCTAACCTGTAAGCGCCATTTGAGAACGTCGTCTCGATCACATAAGGGCCTTCCCATTTGGGCTGGAATTTGCCCTTACTCCTGTGAGTAAGAATCATCGACCTATTACGGCTAAAACTAGCTCGCCAACTTTGAACACTCTTTCCTTTACTTTTGATAAAAAGCTCTGGAAATGCGTGCTTGGTAGAACGCGATGCGCTATTGAGCTTGGAGGGATTTCTCGTCTAATCCTTCTAGCTATTGAAGCCTTAACAGGTCATTCTTTTCTTGAGTCAGCTCATTAGCCACGGCTATCCTGAGTGACAAAATCTGGATTTCGATGGAGAGAACTGCTTCGCTCCCGTAAACAGGTGAGAATAGGGTACAACCTGTCGGTGCTCGTACGGTTGTGCGATATGCCCAGAGACATTCTCCCAGCTTCTCATTTCAATCCCTCTTGTTCGAAGAGACGAACTTTTTCAAGAGCTTGATAATGGTTTTGTTCAAAGCTTCCGCCAAACCATTAGCAGCAGGATTATATGCCGTAGAGGCCACATTTTGTATTCAATTTTTATCGTAAAATCGATGAAACGCTTGACTGATGAACCAAGGCCCATTGTCGTGAATTATCCTCTAGGGTATCCGGAAGCGATAAATGACATGATGCTTGATGAAGCTGATCACATTAGATGCCTTACCTCAGCAAGAGGGATCGTCTATGTCCATTTGGAGAAATAATCTGTGATGGCCAGTATGAACCGGTGACCTCTGGAAGAAGTAGGGTGAATAGGACCAATGATATCCATACCCCATGCTTCGAAAGGCCAGGACTCGATCGTAGGATATAGATATTCAGGAGGTTGATGTATAAAGTCTGCATGGACCTGATAGGCTCTGCATTGTCTTGCATACTTTATTGCATCTGTGATCATAGTAGGCCAGTAATAGCCCATTCTTCTGATGCGATCCTGTAGCTTAGGACCGGTTGATGCGCTCCGCATACGCCGTCATGAGCTTCACGAATAATCTGATATGCTTTATCACCAGAGAGACATCATAATAATAGTCCTTCATAAGACCGGCGATATAGATATTATGAAGATGCGTCGAAGTAGAAGCGCAATGATTGTCTTTTGACGGATACTGCTTCTTTAGGGTCCTCCGGCAAGATTCCGTATGCTACGAAAGCTATAAAGGGACTTCTTCAGTCTCTCCTTGGAGGATCTGTGTTCACAGCATAGGTGTGTTCTATGCTAAAGTTATTTTTCATACAGAATAAATCTCTGTTAAGAAGGATCACCGAATTTTGCCTTCTTATAGGGGTAGCTAAATCTGCAGCTAGACTGGCTAGGGCATCAGCTTCCCGATTCTGAGATAGAGGTACGTGCTCTAGAAAGAATCCTTTGAATGTCATAGCTATCTCGACCGTTGCTCGGTGATAGGGGATGAGGTCTGGATTCCGGACTTTATATATTCCTCTGACTTGATTGACGATCAGCAGAGAATGACCGAAAGCTTCCAGAGATTCGACGCCCAATTCTTTAGCGACTTGGAGCCCGATTAGTAGAGCATTATACTCTGCCACATTGTTAGAACAGGGCTCGCTAAGAGAATATGCTCGGTAGATGACGAGCATATCAGGAGTAACCAGGACAATTCCTACTCCCGAAACCACGTTTCCCCTGGGACCAGTCCTGGAGGCACCATCGAAGAACAGTTGCCATGCATCACTTTCCATTACGGAATTACATTCTGCAACTTCGTCGGAAATGTCCTCGTACAGTTTGGAGGCATCCGGGATCGGATGAGCAGCTAGGAAGTCAGCCAACGCTTGGCCTTTGACGGACTTCTGAGGGACGTACACCATGTCATACGGTGTTAATAACATCACCCAAGTCACGAGTCGGGAATTAAGAACACTTGGCTTGTTCATCAGTACACGAAGAGGATTGATCCTAGAGATGATGTGAATGGTTTGGCCTGTGACATAGTGCCATATTTTCTGGATAGCGAACATCAGAGCCAAGCATTCTTTATCCACTGGGTTGTACCGGTGTTCGGCTTCGACCATCATCCTGCTGAGGTAGTAGATAGCCTGTTCATGACCCATATCGTTCTTTTGTGCGAGAAGAGCTCCCAGAGAATGATCCATCGCTCGAACATACAGCACGAATGGTCTTCCTATGACTGGAGGCACCAGAACTGGCGGACTAGTGAGGTAGCGTTTGATATTGTTAAACGCTTGCTGACACACTTTGTCCCATACGAAGGATACACCTTTCTTCATGAGACAAGAGAAAGGCTGATATCTCCCAGAGAGGTTAGATATGAATCTCCGGATATAAGCCAGACGACCTTGAAATCCCCTGAGTTCACTCAGATTATGGGGCGGTCGTATTTCTAAGATGGCCTTGACTTTATCAGGGTCCACTTGAATGCCTTTGGCGGTAATGACAAATCCCAGAAATTTGCCACTAGATACCCCTAGAAAGGACTTTGTAGGATTCATTTTGAGTTGATGTTGGTGCATCAATTCAAATACTGTCTTCAAGTCTTGGATGTGATTATCCTTGAGGCGGCTTTTGACAGCTATATCGTCCACGTAACACTCCACTGTCTTGCGTAAATGCTCATGGAATATGTTACTCATAGCCCGTTGGTACGTAGCCCCGGCATTCTTCAATCCGAATGGCATGACCGTATAGCAATATACCCCCAATGGTGTCCGGAAGGCAGTATGCTTTTCGTCCTCAGGATGCATCTTGATATGGTTGTATCCTGAAAATCCGTTCATGAAAGACATACGTTCAAAACCGCATGTATTATAAATCATGACGTCTGTGATGGGAAGAGGAAACTCATCCTTGGGGCAGGATGCATTCAGATCTCGGTAATCGATGCAGACACGTACTTTCCCATTTTTCTTCATGACTGGGACAACATTGGCGACCTAGTCGGGATGTTATTCTTTTCGGATGAAACCGTAGGCTATTTACTTCTTGATTTCAGCTTCAATGGCGTCCATCATATTCGGGCGGAACCCGCTCTTCGGTTTACAAACAAGTTTGTATAATTTAATCCTATACGAGGAATGTCGAGTACAATTTATTTAATCTGGGTAAATATTGCTATAGGAGTCTGATCTGCAGTCGATCACTGTGTCCCTTGGACCACACGATGATGAAGAAGTGCCGTAGAAGACAGAAAGCAGCTTCGAAGGTTGCTGAAGAGAGTGGATGCTTCTCTTCGATGACTACTCTTTGCTTGAGCTTTGGATTCTTCTCTTTTTTGACTGTTTTCTCCACCAATTTTCGACCGTTTTCTCCACCAATTTGCCCCTCGGACCTCTGTTGATAGAGGTCTCTATTTATAGAGTTTTAGTGACAGTGACCACTCAGTCGATATAGAAACCGAGTAGTAGAAAGTACAACACCCTTTTACACGATGGTTACAATAACCATTGCCCGCGTATAGATGACCTTTTGAATGAGCGTGTGACGCGTGTCCAACTAAGGGACAACACGTATAACTGCTGCGAAGATCACGGCGTAGAAGCCACGTAGATAGTTAACCTTTGTGTAGAAGAGGTTGGCGTAGAAGCCAATAACTGTCACCATGGCGTAGAAGCCAAGTAGGCATAGAAGCCGAGTGGGCGTAGAAGCCAAGTAGGCATAGAAGCCGAGTGGGCGTAGAAGCCGAGTGGGCGTAGAAGCCGAGTAGGCGTAGAAGCCGAGGGGGCGTAGAAGATAGCTGATCCTCCTCCTCTGACTATGGCCTGAGTTGGCGTAATGTGACAAGGTGATGACGTTGACGTCTTAGCCGAAATTATGGCTTTTGGAGATATAATCAAATCTCTTGCATTAAATGCAGAGATATGCCCCCATCCTGCGCATTAAATTCAGAGGCGTGTCTTGAAGATTTGACATCATTCTGCGCATTAAATGCAGATACCCGCCTCGAATCATGTTCGAAGAGTAACTGCTGACGTGGCAGTCTGTTTGTCTTCTGCGGAGCGTAAGAAGCTCACGTCTGCATGTGTAAAACTGGGCAGCATATCACCTTGTATGCGTAAAAGCAGTTTACGCAAAGGGGATGTCACTAAACGATGGTTCGGTGACATTTAATCAAATCTCCTGCATTAAATGCAGAGATCCGCCATTATCCTACGCATTAAATACAGAGGCGTATTTTGAAGGTCTGCTTCCCTTTTTGTGCATAAAATACAGAGACGTGCCTCGAGTTCTGTCATCACTCTGCGCATTAAATGCAGAGACGTGCCTCAAGCCCTGTACGAAGAGAAGCTTTTGATGTGGCAGGCTGTTTGTCTTATGTGGAGCGTAAACAGCTCAGATATGCCTGTGTAAAACTAGGCAGTGTATTCCTTTCTATGCGTAAAAGCGGTTTACGCCAAGGAAATGGCAGTGAATGACAGCCTGGGTTGCAGTGCCGCACTATCATTATAGCCGTCGCCTGGGTAGTCGTGCAGTACTCTTTGTCAGGAGTCAGACGTCAGGTTCACTGCACGATTTGTCAGGTTTACTGCACGACTTGTCAGGTTCATTTCGGGGAATACGAAGCGTCCCTCGTACACTTCAATGCTGCATTAAAAGCGGATGAGTTTTATGCCATAAAGGCGATGTAGCACCCTTTTTACGCTGAAGCAGTCTGGACATACTGCATTATGCGGATGGTCCTTGAGCTTATACTTTACGCTGTACTCAGCGGAAAAGCTCTATTGTACGTTGATGGCTCTGAGGTCCTCTGTTTACGCTGCCCTGCATCAACATGCTGCGTATAGCTTTCCAGCGTATTTTTCATGCTTCTACACCTGATGCTGCAACAACAAGAGAGTTAGAGTTTCTAGTAGAACGAGATTCTGAAGAACCCTAGCCAGATCCTAGTTGAGCCCACGATAAATGGGATAAAGCAGCAAGCTCTAAGTGTTCCCGTACCTCCCACAGTACCGACAATACGGGATACCTCGGCCTTGCTAGAGATTATCCATAGATTATTGGCTGCCCAACAAAACTAGATGGTGGTGCAACAACAACAACAACAACAACATCAGCAATAACAGCTTCAGCAACAGGAACATAATATTCTGTTGAACCAAGGGTTGCAAACGCCCCTAGAGCGAGGCGAAAGAACATATTCTGGGGCATCTGTTAGATTTTACAGATTGAATCCCAGATATTTCAATAGAGTGAAGGATTGGCTCCAAGATATTGAGACTATTCTGGCAGCAGCTAAAGTTTCGACCGAGGAATAGGTTGATCTGGTTCGCTTACACCTCCAGGATCTTGCAAGAGATTGGTGGGCTACGATGGAGGTAGGATTGTTGCATCCTATTTCATGGAATAATTTTAGGACCCAGTTTAGGGCAAAGTACTTTATGATTGTGGCTCAGTGTGAGTTGCAGTAAAGGTTCATTAGCCTTAAGCAAGCTGGAAGGACAGTAGACGACTATGTGACAGAGTTTTGCCAACTAAATAGATTTGCTCTAACCATGGTGGCAACTGAGTTGGAGAGAGTAATAAGGTTTCAGCAGGGACTTTACTTAGATATCATACATATGGTAGAGGTGCACGACTACCAGACCTTCGAGGCATAATGATAGCAGCCAAGAGGGTTGAGCTTATTTCTCAGGGGATGGCATCAAGAAGAGGCTAGGAGGGCCCACTGTGGCATGGGAGGTCATACCCGGGATATTTGCCGGGCAGCTAACATACTATGTTTGAGATATGGGAGCCCTGATCACAAGATTGCCAAATGTCCATTGATAAAGAGGCTAGGAGGGCCAGTACAATAATTTCCTGTATTGCCAGCTCCTATGGTAGTGCAACAAAGAGGACCAGCAGCAGTAGTACGACCTTTAGCTCAACGTCCGTTGCCAATATAGGCCCAACTTTATAGACAACAACAACAGCAAAATCTGCAGGGGTTGCAACCACAACAGCAGAATCAGCAGGGGTTGCAACCAAACAGCAAGGAAGATAGCAGCAGGGAGCTCAACAAGGCCAAAGGTAGGAACTCACCTTGATTTTGGAGGAAGTTATGGCGTCGGGCGACGTAGTAGAAAGTAATATTTTCGTTACAACCTTTCTTGCCATAGCATTAATTGATTTTGGAGCTTTGCACTCATTTATATCTACACATATGCGACACCTATTGAATTGAAGTTTAAGGCATGCCAGAGAGGCTGAATATATTTACTGGCATTAGGATTGTAGAAGTTAGTTAGGTGTGCCTAGCATGTCTAGTCATAGTATATGGGCATTTATTACCTGAAGAGCTAATCGAGTTCCCTATGGATAACTTTGACTTTATCTTCGGCATGGACTGGTTGAGAGACAGTCATGCAATGATAGACTGTCGTGAGGGTAGAGTCTCATTTAGAATTCTCGATCTAGAAGAGTTTATCCTTAGTAGAATAGTCAGAGACCAGCATAAGGAAGGAGTCATAATAGTAGGAAGGGAAGAATCCCCGCTACCCAAGATAGTTGAAGAGTTCATGGACTTCTTTCCCAACAATCTTCCCAAATTACCCCCAGTTAGAGCAGTAGAGTTCTGTATAGAGTTGATGCCATAAGCAGAACTAGTATCCCATAAGGTGTACCCAATGTTGCCATCAAAACTTGATCAGTTATATCGACATGTGGAAGAACTAAAGGCGAAGAAGTTTATTCGGACCAGTGGATCACCGTGGAGAGTACCAGTGGTATTGGAGAAGAAGAAGGATGGATCAATGCGGTTGTGTATAGATTATAGGCGGTTGAATGCATTGACCATGAAGAACAAGTACCCATTACCAAGTATTGATGATATGTTTGACCAATTAAGTAGAAGAAGAGTCTTCTTGAAGATAGATTTATCATCAGGATATTATCAGGTCTGAGACTGGGAGCAGGATATACCGAAGACAATATTTAGGTCACGATATGGGCATTACGAATTCTTAGTTATGCCATTCGGACTGACTAATGCTCCAACGATATTCATGGATTTGATGAACCGTATTTCATGCCTTACTTAGACCAATTTGTGGTAGTATCCATCGACATCCTGGTGGATTCTCGTAATGAGGAGGAGCATGAAGAATATCTTAGGATAGTATTACAAACTTTGAGGGAGCACCAGTTATATATGAATCTTAGTAAGTGTAAGTTTTGGCTGGATCGTATATCCTTTATTGGTACATTATTTATGGAGCAGGAGTGTCAGTTGATCCCAAGAAGTTAGATGCAGTAAGAACTGGCCAATTTTGAAGGCAGTAGCAGAAGTGCGTAGTTTTCTTGGCTTGGAAGGATACTACAGGAGATTTGTGTCAGATTTTGCTAAGATCTTGGCACTATTGACTCAGTTGACACGCAAGGAAGTTAAGTTTATATGGTCAGTAGTATGTCAGATAGACTTTGAAGGGTTAAAGTAGAATAAGTTAATCTTTGCACCAATTCTTACTCTTCCAACAGGCTCCGTAGGATTTACAGTATATTACGCTGCATATGGAAAAGGACTTGAATGTGTTTTGATGAAACAAGGGAGAGTGATAGCGTATGCTTCTCGGCAGCTCAAAGATCACGAGAAGAACTATCTAACTCATAATTTAGAGCTAGTAGCAGTAGTGTTTGCACTTAAGCTATGGATGCACTACTTATATGGCGACCGAGTAAAAATATTCACGGATAATAAGAGTTTGAAGTATGTGTTCATACAGAAGGACCTGAACATGAGGAAGAGAAGGTAGCTAGAGTTGTAAAAAGATTATGATGTGGAACTTCAGTACCATCCAGGCAAGGCTAATGTAGTAGCTGGTCCACTTAGCAGAAGAGGTGGCAAATTTATCTAGAAGTACAGGAATTAAATAGGATGCAAGCAATTTAGATAGGAAGGTTGAAAGGGAAGATGAGTTTTAGTCAAGCGTGGATTAGATCCTATACTCTATTCCTATACGCAGGCTTGTCCGGTACAGTAACATAACTGAGACAATATATTCAAAGACCTGCATGGGCCACCACAAAAATATGTCACACCCCAGTCCCAAAATACGTAGGACTAGGAATACGTAATCATGCCAGCCGTATGTATATGGCAACTCCAATATATGAAAACTATACCATATACGTATGCTGTATTATGAATATCCAATCCACAAGTGGTAATATACTGTCAACACAAGTCACACACAATCTATATCTCATCCACAGCATAAATAAAGAAATAGGAAATAAATAACTGAATCTCAAACATTAATTATCAAAGTATGATAGTCGGATAAAAACGAATCCACTGCCAATCGACTATACTAAAGATACTAAATGAGAGAAGAGATCAACTCTAATATAAGATAAATTTCCACAAGAAAAATAGCAACTAGAATATCCATCAACTGCGATGAATCAAAGGTACTCTGAAGGTAAGACCTCCTCAGTCTGGTATGAAGCGTCAGGTCCGGGCCTGTACTCTTGTGGATACTCCTTCAAGTCTATACCTGGAAAGGGACCAGGTCCTCAGAGGGACATAACAAGATACATAGAAGCATGCTAATAAAGTACTAAAAATAAACATCAAATAGGTCGCCTAACCATCTATGTGAATGTACTTTAAGAACAACTTTCCAACAAGTGAGCTATCTGGCCAAAATGGGTTTGGCATAATTCTCTTAGAGATTTAGGGGCCTACAAAGCATGACGTCTTTTGAACCTCAGAGGCCGCCAGGTAATATATAGGGTCTCATGACCGTGTATCTCCGGCAGAGCGTACGGGTTACACAAAAAAAGTGCAAAGAAGCCCAAATGCCTTACTTGTTGTTCTCCCCACCCCATGCTCTAAGCATGTCATATCCATGACACGATGATACCTCTAAATAACTGCCAGGTCTACTAGCATGCAATTCTATCAGCAGTTATCCCTATCCATCGCACGTCCTCTACGTAACAGTGGCCAGCCGAGTACGCAAGTCCGTGTCCTACATGAGACTCACACTCGTGTAATAATAGTGTCATGGCCAATGAAACATAAGAATGCCTCATGATAATGGGATGGTCTCATAAACTAGGTCAACATGCATATATATATAATAAAAACAGAATACGACACCACCGTCGTTGCACCCAAGTTATTCTTGGACGCGCAGTTTACATAGCGGTTAAAAAATAGACAAAAATAAAATACATGCAACACATGAAATGTAATTTCCAGTACAATGGCAAGGTATACTTACCTGGCAAGCAATCTGTATAGTGTAAGCGTCCATACGTCAAGTACACATGATCAAAAACTAAGGCCTCCGTATAAACGTCTCCGGATGCTGAAATAAATATCACCAACGTTTTCGAAATCAGCGAGATGGCTAGAAAATATGACACTTTCGTCCAATTTGGACACAGGGGCAAAATGGTAAATTTGGGTCAAAGCAGGGTCCACATATGGCCCACTTTTCACCGAAATGCATGCTAGGGGTAAAGGTCTCTAAATGGGACAAATTATAGGTCATACAAATTCTAAACGTCCATACAAACTCAACGGTATGTCCAATTTTGGATTCTCGTAAGACGAACCCAAATTCGCCCAAAAAGTCAACTGTGGGGCCCGTAAATAGGCAGCTTGGTCAACTATCTCAGAATCGTATGAAACTTGGGTCACAGAACCAGCATGATACCACGAATCCAATGGTGCTAGTTTCGTCGTATTTCGACGAGCGTACACTAAATGGTGCGATATTTTGCAAAAGCCGGTGATACGGGGACTTTTTACGGATACTGATTGATTCCGACGCACACACACGTCCAAATCAGTTTTTGCAAAAGCCCACACATTAGGATATACCATACGCGCCTTTTGGTACAATTGGTATGCGACGGGGTGGTCCCGTTTGGCGGAGCGCGCTCCGTATCACAATTTCTAAAGTTTTGAAAAAAAGTTTTTTATGATTTTAACCCAGTTTATTTCTGCATCTAACACAAAATAAAATAATCAAATTAACAGGAAATGATCGGGCTTCACATAGAAAAAGGTAGATTTAAGTTTGGATGTCTGTAGAGGAAGATATCAGTCCTTAAACATAGGTGGTCGCAAAAGTTTTCTGTAGTTTAAAATTATGTGGTTTTTCATCAATTTGGCCTCGATTTCTACCTGGAGTTAAGCGCTTTTCGATGGAAACTAATTTACAGAGTTGGAAGGGGGATAGGTCGTGAACATACCGGTGAAGACGGATTCGAATTCGGTCGAGCGACGAGGCGGAAAACAACGCTTGAAGTAGGGTACGTCGCTGTAGTTTGTGCGACGTTTACGCGGGTGACGCAGAAAGTTGACGGCCAGCGGCGCTCCGGTGGCTGTGCAGTGGCTGTGCGGTCGTCGAGGTCGGCGCAGGGTTTGAGCTAGGGTTAGGGTTTTGGGTAGTTATGTGTGTGAGTTAATATATTGGAAGATAAGGTCGCGGTAGGGGGGGTTCCGCTGCTACCCGCGGATGTAGGATTAGGCGGCTGGGTTAGTAATTAAGCGAGCTGGGTTAGGGGTTAAGGACTTTTAGTGGGTTGGGGTTAGGGTTAGTTAGAATTAAGGATTTTCTTTTCTCTTCTTTTATTCTATTACTTATATATATATATATATATATATATATATATATATATATATATATATATATATATATATATATATATGGTAATAAAATTCCTGAAAATTATATTAGCACATCCTAAAATCTCTCAGCCTTCTACAAGACTTCCTAAAATAATTAAAATAAAATAATAGTTTTTGCTCCAAAAATTCTTGATGAATATTTACCTAGTAATTAAACTTCAATAATTTATATTTTCTAATTAACAATGAAATAATGCAATTAATTTAAATAATTAATTAAATACTTATAATATGATTTTAAAATGAGGGATTTTTCATTCTACCCAACTTATAAAAATTTCGTCCTCGAAATTAAAACTAAGCCATGGTAAAAAAAGCAAGAATGGTATATGGTAGAAATGAACAAGGTGAATTCATACCTTGGTCTACGAACAGATACGAAAAATGTTTGCGCATGTCGTCCTCGCACTCCCAAGTGGATTCTCCTGGCACGTGATGCTTCTATGCCACACGGACCAAGGGAATAGACTAGTTCCTCAAAACTTTCTCTCGACGATCAAGGATCCCCACGGGTTGCTCTTGGAAAGACGAGCTCAGCACAATGGTAATCTCAGAGTGGTCGAGAACATGACTGTTATCTGCCATATATTGACTAAGTTGCAAAACGTGGAATACATCATGTACTCCCTCAAGTGAAGGTGGTAGCGCAAGTCAATACGCCACTTCTCCCACTCTTTCTAGCACGTCAAATGGTCCAATATACCTTGGGCTCAACTTGCCACGCCCTCCGAATCGAATAGTGCCTCTAGTAAGTGATATCCTCAAGAAGACATGATCTTCCTCTTTAAACTCTAAGGGACAACGATGAAGGTCTGCCAACTACTTCTGTCTGTCTTGCGCTGCTCGCAAGTGCCCTTGTATCTTCTTCACTGTCTCCACGGTGTTGACTACCAACTCTTGTCCCAAAATCTGACGTTCTTCCACGTTACTCCAACACACAGGAGACCTACACTTTCTTCCATAAATTGCTTCAAACGGATCCATTTGGATGCTCGCTTGATAACTATTATTGTAAGAAGACTCCACAAGATGTAGGTGGTCCTCCCATGATCCTCCAAAGTCTAACATACAAGCCCTCAACATATCTTATAGTGTCTGAATAGTACGTTCGGACTGCCCATCTGTCTGTGGGTTATAAGATGTACTGAACTTCAGACGAGTCCCAAGACTCTCTTGCATACTTCTTCAAAAGTAAGATGTGAAATACGAATCCCTATCTGACACAATGTTGACCAAAATATCGTGCAACCTCACGATCTGCCTCATATATAAGTCAGCCAAAGCTTCTGAAGACTGGCCAACTCTAAAAGGCAAGAAATATATGAACTTGGTGAGTCGATCCACTATTACCCATACTGCATCTTTTCCACTTGGACTCTTTAGAAAACCCGTGACAAAGTCCATAGTGATGTGCTCCCACTTTCACTCAGCCCTGCTGTTCTCTGGTGCTCCGCCTTTACCTGCTGACATACTAGACATTTGGCTACAAAGCGAGCTATCTCTCTTTTCATCCCATGCCACCAAAAGTGCTGTCATAAGTTATGGTACATCTTGGTGCCTCCAGGATGAATAGAATATATCGAACTATGAACTTCTGTAATTAGTTCCTGTCGAATCTCTCCATTGGGAACATATATACGATTACCACATCATAATGTCCCGTCATCATTAATGCGAAATACCGTATGCTCTTCGGCTTCTGTTCTTTCTTTAAATCTCCTGAATCTGGCGTCTGTAGGCAATGCTGCCTTGATCCTCTCTACTAGTGATGACTGTACTTGCAAGTTGTCTAATGTCCCATCTGCTCCGGGTAATATCACTTCTATGCCAAGCTCTTGCAAGTCCTCCAATAATTCCCTCTGTGTTGTCAAGAAGAAAGCTGCTAGTTTTCGGCTTAACGCGTCTGCTACTACGTTAGCCTTGCCTGGGTGATAATGTTGCTCTATCTCAAAATCCTTCATCAACTCAAGCCATCGACGTTGCCTCATATTTAACTCCTTTTGCGTGAAGACATACTTGAGGCTTTTGTGGTCTGTATAGATTTCTACTCGTTCCCCATATAAGGAATGTCTCCATAGCTTTAGAGCAAAAACAACGGCTGCAAGCTCCAAGTCGTGAGTTGGATAATTCTTCTCATGTACTCGTAACTATCTAGATGCATATGCAATCACCTTGCCATGCTGCATAAACACGCATCCCAAGCCTTTTCCTAATGCGTCACTGTAAATCACATAAACTCTTGATCCTGATGGGATAGTCAATACTGGCGCTATGGTTAGTCGCTTCTTTAACTCCTCGAAAGCGGCTTAACACTCGTCGGTCCATACGAACTCTTAATCCTTGAACGTCAACCGAGTCATAGGTGCTGCTATCCTTGAGAAGTTCTCCATGAACCGTCGGTAATATTCTGCGAGTCCAAGGAAACTTCTCACCTCCGATGCTGATTTAGGAACGGGCCATGTCTCGACTTCCGAGATTTTCTCTGGATCAACAGAAATACCATCTTCGATAACGATATGCCCAAGAAACGAGACTCTGTCCAAGAAAAACTCATATTTACTGAGCTTCGCATATAACTGCTCTCTCCTCAAGGTCTCTAGGATAATCTGCAGGTGCTTCTCGTGTTCCTCGTGACTCTTCGAATAGACAAGTATGTCATCTATGAAGACGATCACAAACTGGTCTAAATACTGATGGAATACTCGATTAATTAAGTCCATAAAGATAGCTGGAGCATTGGTCAATCCAAATGGCATGACCAAAAACTCGTAGTGTCCATATCTTGTCCTGAATGCGGTCTTCGTGATGTCCTACTTCCGTACCTTCACCTGGTGATATCCCGATCTCAAGTCTATCTTCAAGAATACCTTGGCTCCACTAAGCTGATCAAATAAGTCATCAATGCATGGTAATGGGTATTTATTCTTCACGGTCACTGCATTTAAGGCTCTGTAGTCGATGCACATACGCTCTGACCCATCCTTCTTTAGTACAAACAATATTGGTGCTCCCCAGGGTGATGCAGTTGGCCGGATGAAACCTTTCTCCTCGAATACTTTCAACTGTGCCTTCTGCTCATCCATCTCCTTCTTCGCCAATCTATAAACATGCGACGCTATGGGTGCTGCTCCTGGTGTCAATTCAATCGAGAATTCTACATCTCTGTTCGGAGGTAGTCCTGACAATTCCTCTAGAAAGACGTCTTGAAACTCTGAAATGAAGGGGTGATAAATAACGTCGTCCATTGCAAGTTGAACACCATCAAGGGCTTCTGTGGATACTCGTGCAAACTCAAGTTTCGGCTGGCCTGGTAATTTAAAAAGTATGCTTCCTCCAAAACAGTCGAAGAAAGCATGGTACTTGCTTAGCCAGTCCATTCCAAGCACAATATCAAAAGTTGGCATAGGAAGGACTAAGAGTCGGGCATTCATCTCTCTACCACGAATTACTACAGGACACGATCTACAAATCCGACTAACAGGTACAACTCCTCTGCCGGTAAGAATTCTAACACAACTAGGTAAAGGTGTAGTGGCAATATTGTATTTGGCAATAAAACTTGAAGATATGAACGAGTGGGTGGCTCCCGTATCAAATAATATCATAATAGGAAAAGTAAAAGCAAGAGTAATAACTGTTATAACATCAATCTCCTATTCCATGTCATCCACTTCTAGTGCAAAAGCTTGTCTATTCCTCTGTGGTAGTCCATGACTGGCCCTCGTGTACTAATCCTCCTGGGTAGGTAGCGGTGGTCCCCGCTGAAATCCTTCGGCTGCTGGGGGTCGAGGTGCTCCTGGTCTATTCATCTGCTGAACTAGTATTGGCGGTGGAAGCGTCAATGTCTGCTGCATTGGACAATCTCTTACCATATGTTGTCCGGAACCATACCTCATACATTGTCCTAAGCGAGTCCGACAATCTCTAAAAATATCTCTGTGTCTCCCACAATAATTGCAGTGGAGCTTCTCCAGAATCTGGTACTGTCTTGCTCTGTGCTGATACTGCTATTATTGTGCCAAAGGACATCTGATAGGCCCTCCTTGCTGTGTCCTTGCTGGTCCCTGCTATGTCTTCGATTGACCTCCTTTTCCCTTGCTGATGGTCTCTTGTAATCTAGCTTCTGTCAATAATTCGACATAAGAGATTCGGGACTGCGAGCTAGTGTAGTGTTGGAGCTCCTGAGTCAGTCTGTGGTGAAACCTCTTAGCCTTCTCCAAGTCAGTCGGTATCAGGGCAGCGCCATATTTACTAAGGCAACTAAACTCTGCATCATACCCGTCAACTGTCTTGTTCCCCTGCTCCAGATGAAGAAACTGATCGTACAACGCATCCCTTACATTATCCGGGAAGTACTTCCTCTCAAAGCACTCCAAGAATTATTTCCAAGTCTGATACGTACCCAACTGGCGTTCCATTTATTCCAACCAGTGATGAGCATTACCATCTAGCTGCATTTTTACGCCTATCATCCATAGATTGGTAGGCAACTGTGATGCTTCTAATAACTTCTTGGTGTGGGTAATCCAGTTTATGGTCTCCTTTGGGATCTCAGTGCCTTTATACGGCTTAGGGCCCATCTGTACAAAGTCTTTGACTGAACCAACTCTAGCTCGTGGTACTGGAACTAGTGCCTGAGCTGGTACAGTTACCTGTGCAGCCATTCTCTCAAGTGCTGCCAAATTTTTTTTCCTCTACTCCGCCGCTTGCTGCCTCTGCTCTACAGCTAGCGCGGATGCCTGTTGTCTCTGTTCTTGCATCATCATTTGGATAAATTGGAATAGCTGTGTCTAGCCATTCTGTTGTGTAGATGAAGCCGGAAAGGTCCTATTAGGCGATGCGGAAAGATCAGATGGATCTGGATTGTGAGTCTGTCCATCTAGCCCCGGAAGTTTAGGAGTCATCGAGGTCTCTCCTCGAGTTTGGCCTTTGAGTCCTGAAGGTGTGTCGCCTCCGGTGGTAGTACATCCACTACGCAAATCCATCTCTCTGCAAGAGGTGGATGAAACAATTAGAAGGAGTACAGGAATCAAATAGGATGCAATCATTTTAGATAGGAAGGTTGAAAGGGAAGATGAGTTTTAGTCAAGCGTGGATGAGATCCTATACTCTATTCTTATATGCAGGCTTGTTCGGTACAGTAATGTAACAGAGACAATATATTCGAAGACCTGCATGGGCCACCACAAAAATATGTCATGCCCAGTCCCAAAATACGTAGGACTAGGAATACGTGATCATGCCAGCCGTATGTATATGGCAACTCCAATATATGGAAACCATACCACATACGTACGCTGTATTATGAATATCCAATCCACAAGTAGTAATATACTGTCAACACAAGTCACACGAAATCTATATCTCACCCACAGCATAAATAAAGAAATAAGAAATAAATAACTGAATCTCAAATATGAAGTAACAAATTATGATAGTCGGATGGAAACAAATCCACTGCTAATCGACTATACTAAAGCTACTAAATGAGAGAAGAGATCAACTCTAATATAAGATAAATGTCCACAAGGAAAATAGCAACTAGAATATCCATCGGCTTCAATAAATCAAAGGTACTCTAAAGGTAAGACCTCCTCAGTCTAGTATGAAGCGTCAGGTCCAGGCCCGTACTCCTGTCGATACTCCTGCAAGTCTATACCTAGAAAGGGACCAGGTCCTCAGAGGGACATAACAAGTATATAGAAGCATGCCAATAAAGTACTGAAAATAAACATCAAATGGGTCGCCTAACCATCTATGTGAATGTACTTTGAGAACAACTTTCCAATAAGTGAGCTATCTGGCAAAAATGGGTTTGGCATGATTCTCTTGGAGATTCAGGGGCCAACAAAGCATGGCGTCTTTTGAACCTCAGAGGTCGCCAGGTAATATATAGGGGTCATCATGATCGCGCATCTCCGACGGAGCGTACAGGTTACACGAGAAAAGTGCAAAGGAGCCCAAACGCCTTACTTGTTGTTCTCCCCACCCCATGCTCTAAGCATATCACATCCATGACACGATAATACCTCTAAATAACTGCCAAGTCTACTAGCATGCAATTCTATCAGCAGTTATCCCTATCTGTCGCACGTCCTTTACGTACCAGTGGCCAGTCGAGTACGCAAGTTCGTATCCTACATGAGACTCACACTCGTGTAATAATACTGTCATGGCCAATGAAACATAAGAATGCCTCATGATAATAGGGTGGTCTCATAAACTAGGTCAATATGCATATATATATATAATAAAAACAGAATACAACACCACCGTCATTGCACCCAAGTTATTCTTGGACGCGCAGTTTACATAGTAGTTAAAATATATGAACTAAATGGATAGAAATAAAATATATGCAGCATATGAAATATAAATCACAGTACAATGGCATGGTATACTTGCCTGGCAAGCAATCTGTATAGTGTAAGCGTTCAGACGTCAAGTACACAGGATCAGAAACTAAGGTCTCCGTATAAACGTCTCCGGATGCTGAAATAAATATCACCAATGTTCCTGAAATCAACGAGATAGCTAGAAAATACTACCCTTTCGTCCAATTTGGACATAGGAGCAAAATGGTAATTTTGGGTCAAAGCGGGGTCCACATGTGGCCCACTTTGCACCGAAATGCATGCTAGGGGTAAAGGTCTCTAAATGGGACAAATTATAGGTCAAACAAATTCTATACGTCCATACAAACTCAACGGTATGTCCAATTTTGGATTCCGGGGAGCTGAACATAAATTTGCCCAAAAGGTCAACCGTAGGGCCCGCAAATAGGCAGCTTGGTCAACTATCTCAGAATCACGAGAAACTTGGGTCACAGGACCAGCGTGATACCACGAATCCAATGGCGCAGGTTTTGTCACATTCCGTCGAGCGTACACTAAATGGTATGGTATTTTATAAATGTCGCGATAAGGGGACTTTTTACGGATACGGGTTGATTTCGACGCGCACACACGTCCAAATCAGTTTTCGCGATAGCCCACATGTCAGGAAATATCACACACACCTTTTTGTGCAATTGGTACGCGACGGGGAACTCCCGTTTGGCGGGGCACGCTCCATATCGTAATTTTTAAAGTTTCAAAAAACAAGTTTTTCTTAATTTTTAACCCAGTTTATTTTTGAATCTAACACAAAATAAAATAATCTAATTAACAAAAAATTATCTCGGTTATATGGGCTTCACATAGAAAAAGGTAGATTTAAGTTTGGATGTCTGTGGAGGAAGATATCAGTCCTTAAACATAGGTGGTCGCAACAATTTTTTGCAGTTTAAAATTATGTGGTTTTTTAATCAATTTGGCCTCGATTTCAACCTGGTGTTAAGCGCAGTTCGATGGAAACTAATTTACAAAGTTGGAAAGGGGATAGGTCGTGAACATACCGGTGAAGACAGATTCAAATTCGGTCGAGCGACAAGGCAGAAAACAACGCTTGAAATAGGGTACGTTGCTGCCATTTTTGTGCGGCGTTTACGCGGGTGACGTGGACGTTGACGGCCTGCGGCGCTCCGGTGGCTGTGCGGTCATCGAGGTCGGCGCAGGGTTTGAGCTAGGGTTGGGTTAGGGTTTTGGGTAGTTATGTGTGTGAGTATATATATATGAAGAGAAGGTCGCACGGGGGGGGGGTTGGGTAATTATGTGTGGGATTAGGCGACTGGGTTAGTGATTAAGGGTGCTGGGTTAGGGGTTAAGGACTTTTAGTGGGTTCGGGTTAGGGTTAGTTTAGAATTAAGGATTTTCTTTTCTCTTCTTTTATTCTATTACTTATATATATATATATATATATATATATATATATATATATATATATATATATATATATATATATATATATATATATATGGTAATAAAATTCCAAAAAATTATATTAGCACATCCTAAAATATCTCAACCTTCTACAAGATTTTCTAAAATAATTAAAATAAAATAATAGTTTTTGCTCCAAAAATTCTAGATGAATATTTACCTAGTAAATAAAATTCAATAATTTATATTTTCTAATTAACTACGAAATAATGCAATTAATTTAAATGATTAATTAAATACTTATAATATGTTTTCAAAATTAGGGGTTTTATAACTAATATCAAAATGTAATGAACTAGAGTGAACATGTATTGTACTGGAATGAAGAACATGCAATAGAATAACCGCAATAAAGAAAAATAGATATAACTAGCTAATGTGCCATGGAATACAAGTTTATTATATGATCGGTTTGGGTTGAACACGAATACAATATGGTAACTCGATTACACTTGTGATATGTAATTGACATATACATGAATACACTTGGGCTTGATCACATAACCAACTCCTACTCTCCCATCCCCAACCAATACTTATGGATCCAATCACGATACGTTACGAACACGAATATGGGCACACTGAACACGAGCTGTGTATGAACACGAAGTACACTAAAATTAATACCCGATACATACAAGGAAATACATGCGAAGGAGTACCCGCTGAATACGGTAAAGGATAACATCTCCTGATAGGATCCATCTAGTACCAGTCTGTGTAACCACTATGTCAGAATCAAGTACACAGTTCTAGAACATACGATATATACACTATTATGAAATAAAAAATAACAGAGAGATGTACTCACCTCTGTTCCTGAGCAAGGTGTGTCTCTCGATGCCCAAGCTGGTGCCACACAATCCTATTTAGGAAATATCATGTCAAAAAGGTGCAATGAATGAGAATTAAGTTAAAGTATGCTCTAGAATGCATTTCTAGGCCAATACTAGGTTTATTGGTCTATATTGGTCCCTTACTAGCCAACACTAGCTTGGTATAACTATAGTAGGTCATTATCTAGGAGTCCAAGCCATACTTAATACCAATCTTATATATAGACTATTAATTAGTATTGGCTACCTGTTATATGACTGATAACTACTCCTAGTATCTTAATTAACCATATACTGATAGCTAACCTTACTAAACTTATTAATACTAAAATACTAATACTATCCAACAACTAACTCTTATTCCTACTAACAGTTCCTTAACTCACCTCTAATATTCTTAACTTAGATACCCAACTGACATTACCTAACCGAATACTCCATGCACACATATCGAATTAGTTACCTACTATATGCTAACTAATCACAGTCACTAACTCAACTCCTAACATAATCCTCAACTGAATACACTAATGGACTTAACCTCTCTTAACCACTTGTTTGGTCCACCTGATATTATCACAGTCAGACACACCCTCTGATACTAAGTATTAAGGTGGATTAATGCATCAAAAGCCAATGTAATTTGGTAGCTCTCTAACCTACAATACTAATACTAACACTATCTGCTATAAACTTCAAACCCCTATTACCCGTATATCTTTTCCTGTATATTTATGCCTGCATCAATTGAAGCCCAAACTTGTTTCTCTCTCTCTCTCTCTCACACACACACACACACACACACACACACACACACACACTTATATATATATATATATATATATATATATATATATATATATATATATATATATATATATATATATATATATATATATATATATATATATATATATATATCAGATAGACCCTTAAGTGTATACCAGCTGCTGTCACTGATCCTAAACACCAGTCCAGTACTGATACACACCCAGGCTATATTAGGAGCATAGAATCCCTAACTTACACATATTATTCCCAGGTACCGACCAAAATTTCCCAAGATACTACTCCTAAGTACATTGATATCTAAAGCTGACATCAACCTTCACTTCCATATCACCCCCTCCCTAACCTGATACTCTCTGATACAGCAACACCCCTATACCTCAAGTAAAACATAATAGCACACAACACGACTAATATTTTGTCTCTCACAACTACTGTCAATATACTTCCATGAGTCCCATCACTCCCAGGTTCATAATACCTCACTGATACTCATGTACATCCAAATCTCATCATAACACAGTAATAACAATAAAATTAGCAACTGTCATACTCCTCCCTCTGATATGGACTGAAATAGGGATGCAATGCATCAACTGCTGCTACTGCAGTGTCCTCATTTCACCTCCCCATTACAGCAACTGACTTATTCCATAACCCGACCACTGCACAGTGATCACATCATATTGTTACCGTGAGCTCCCCACATCCAAATATGTTAAGTGAATGCCCAATGCTTGTTATACGAGTGTGCATTAGTGCATACAGTGCACTAATGTACTGATGCTAGGTTCGACTACCTACAGGTAACTCCCCCCCTCTCTTCTATCCTTGCACATCAAACCAAAACCACTCCTCACTGCCTGCTGATCCTATCCCCCTTTTCTGCACCTACATGTTGATGTATACTCTCTGATACACAACTCATCAACTGCTGATACATCATCCTCCTTCCCTCTCCCATTACACTTTGCTTGAGTCACCCCCACCTGTCCTCAGTCCTTAACCACACAGGTACTCTAACATTTATTAATAGATGTTCATTTGTACACTAGTACCGGGAACAATTATACCCACATTCATATTATGCCACATGTTCACAGGCACTCCACGTCCTACACATACTGAAATCAATAACATACACCAATATATATATACACACAAGCATAGTCACAGTGAATCCCCTCCCTCACTGATCACATCACCATCACCTCCATGCTATCAAGATACACACACGCACATACACACACACAAATATATATATATATATACATTCATAACATAAATTATTAGATCAAGCACTTGGTGTGTATAATTATGATACTCAATGATACACACTCCACTAAAGTGCCAAATCTCCCAATTCCCTATAATTATCAATTATACACATATATAACATCTATATATTACCAATATAAATTGCTACAATCGAAATTGAAGAGAACTGTGCAAAACACCTAAAATTGGCCCCGTATCACTCCCTATCACAAAATACCATGATACGGTCTACACATATCCATTTGTGGACACGTACCTAGTCCCATAACCTCGATCTAAGTCTAATTAGATCTAATTGGTCTCATGACACAATATTCGTGTGTCAAAGTCGTAATTTCTCCAACATCAAAACAAAAACCTATGTATAGACCACAATACTCAACCAAATTACCTAAAAATTGTTCCTATAGGTGGTCCTATGCCAAGGGGTGATTCCTAAGGGTCAAGTGCATGATTAAGAAACTACAATGAAGGGAAAATTTAGGAATTACCAATTGGGAGATGGATTACTAATGAAAATATAATTGGACACATTTCAGACGCGATCTCTATCCCCAAAGCTCTTCCTCCTTGTGTGCAATCTCCGTATCATGAAATTCTAGCTTAAATGTTGTTTTTAGGATAATTTGGGGCTATTGCAAATTTTCTATAAATTTTGGTTAATTAAAAACTAGTAACATTAATTTCCAAGAAATTGTAAGAATTTATTGTAGGGGCAACCCTAATTAAAAATATCCCAAACTTTTATTTAAGGTTCTAAATAATCAAATATATTTTCTAGAATTTTCTGGAAATTTTTTGATTATTTTTAGCATTTATTTTGCGTTAATTAGGAAAAACTGAATTAAAAACTATTTTTCTGAAAAAGAAAACCCATAAAAATAAATATCCTGCCCAGTCAGCCAACAAGGGCCCACCCTTCAGCCTCCCGCAACAAACTGGCCAGGTCCCTCTTATCAGCGACCGTGAGAGTGGGTGCGGGTGCAGCCCAGCCGACCCTTAGCCGAGCTGAGCCGAGTCCTAATTCGACCCGGACTCAGCCGAGCCAAGCCGGGTCAAACTCTGACCGTTCGATCTGAGCAGGAGTGCGTGGATGGATGCCGCATGGTGCACTCTGAGCCGCGGCTGCTCCCTCTCTTCTCTATATATATAATAGTTAGTTTATATTTTTTATGGTTTTCCTATAAGCCAAATTTTGGAGAATTGCCATCTAGGGTTCCTTCATCTTCCAGAAGCCATTACTCATAGCTTCGGACTCCAAACGCAGTCCAATTTTTTTTGCATTAGAACCGTATTAAGGTTATTTTTCTGAATATATAATTTTTTTACAAAATTACTAATATTAAATTCTAGAAAATTCGTTGAGCACAGCATGTCCAAAAATAGATGCATCTCGGTGTTCTTGCGATTTCGGGAGAACCAGGAATCGGAATCATGAACCGTTTAAAGTTTCGGAAAGATAATGTAGAGATCATTGACATATATCTTTCCCAGAATTATTTCGAAATATTTCTATACTGTTAATTCTGTAGAACTTCTAGGTCAGAAATTAACCACCATTGTACAATACGAATGTGGTATGTACAATAATTCCTAAACAAATTAGAATTAGGATGAGCTGTAAATTCCAGCATGTTTTTGATGCTTAAAACTATAAGAAATCATGCATGAAAGTCAAGTTTGTGTTGGTTGACTTTTCGGTCAACAGATCACCTCAATTTGCGTGCCATGAGTCTCGAGTTTATAAAATTTAGTTTCTTTGCACAAAATTTAGGAATTGACCTAAAAATCAGAATAATACGATTAAAATAGGATTTTAGAGTAGTTATTCTAGAATTAAATAAATTAAAATAAATAATCTTTTGACATGGTAAATTTGTAATACAAAGGCTATTTGGACTGTGACTTGGATTCTGATTCATACCAACTAAGGACCACAGGCGAGTACATTTACGTGATTACTTTCAGTGCTTGATAGTCTCTATAATGCATGCTTAGTATTGATTGTTTGATTATTTGATTCATTGACACTTGTTACATGGATTAGTATGATGGATTCTTATTATGAGATACGTGACTGTTCTGGATTATTATTATTTCTTCGTGACTGGATTGGAATCCATGTGTACTTATGGGGAGGGGAAATACTTAGTGGACATATGAACTACCCTTTCTTTTCCATTGTATTTCTGGAATAATAGCAGCCATGCACGACATGTGTGGTTTGCCGGATATTACCCCCTAGCCGTTCACATGTCAACAAGGTATTTCAAATCACATAAAGTAGTTGTTCCTATCTGTTCTTTCATCCATTGTAGTTATTTCTTTTGTTACTTAGAGATATTTTACTATATGTTTGCCATGGCAGAACTTCAGTATTTGGTTGTTCTAGTTGCTTTATTGTGAGTTCAGTTTGTTGCTATCATATATTCCTTGCTATTTATTGTCTTATAGCTTCTACCATGTGTTGGAACTGTTTTTACTGTGATGTACTCATTTCTTTTCTGACTGGATAAATATTTTAGGTGACTACAATGAGGATAAAATCATTACACATTATGGACCATATGCTTGCGACATAATAGAGCCTGATCTTGCCCTTTTAGAGGATCAGGGAGAATTAGCAGCTCAGATACCGTCTACAATGGAGTAGTTTAGTAGAAGTTGATTTTGTTAGTTATTTTGGACCGGATTGTTCTCCGACAGTTTTCTAAAGCATTTTCAATATTGTAATTTGGATATTAGATTTTGGGGAGATTCATTGAACCCGCATCATGACTATTACTTAATTATTATCTTGGTGTACTCATTTAAACTAGTCCCTGTGATTGAGTATAATATGGAGATATATATATGTTGTGAGTTATAGATTATACTTGTAGTTTTTTTGTACAGTGTTCTACCACTGACACTGAGGCGTAGGCTGGGCGTACTCATGACTTATGCCCAAATCCAGGGTGTGGGTCGTGACACATTTTTTAGTGGTGGCCCATGCAGGTCAGGTTTTACACAAGGTTGCAAACTCGTAGTGGTACTCAAGTTAGATGTACGACTGCGAGCCTGCCGTAGGATATACATACTAGGAATAGAAAAATACTCAATCACAACTAGGGATCCCGTATACTCAACTTGCTAACCTTTATTAATTCCTTTCGAGCAATTAGACCTCTTTCATAGTTGATTGTCCTTCTTGAATACTTTCTTATCTTGTGCCATATCAACTTTATTCTTGTTGTTTTTAACCCTTCAGAATGCCACCCAAGACCAGAGCGCGCGATTCCAGAGCAAATGGTGCTTCTCCCACACCATCCGCATCGTAGGAGGCCTTCTAAGCTCGATCAGGGAGTCTTTCTCGTCCTCCTTAGCCATTACATGAGCTCTTCTGAAGCATGATGGAGGGTCAAAAGGCTCAGGCAGAGGCTCAGAGGCAATAGATAGAAAAGCTAAGGGCAGGAATACAGAATGCCCAACAGGTTGCCCTGGCAGCCATGGAGAGGGTTGCCCAACAACCACAACAGCAGGCCGCTCAACCGAAAGTGGGTAACATCCAGGACTTCAAGAAGATGGAGCCTCGAACATTCAAAAGGACAGAGGGAATCCTCTACGCTGATGAGTGGCTCGAGGATATCGAGCGGATCATAAGAGTTTCTCGGCTTTCAGAAGACCTGAAGATTGAGGCCGTTGGCTTGCAGCTTCATGATATTTGCTCGTTCTTGGTTCAGAAATAAGCCTAGGATTGTGGATCCAAACCTGACTTAGGAGCAGTTTAAGGACCTCTTTAAGATGAAATTCTTTCCTGCAGAGTTCTGTGGAAGCAATTCCAGAACTTGGAGTAGAACGGGATGACCGTGGATGAGTATGTTGTAGAATTTGGCAGGTTAAGACGATTCACAGAGTACATAGTGAGGGACCCGGAGGATAGACCTAGACGATTCAGAGAGGTCTTGAACCAAGAGGTCAAAGTCCACATTCCTTTGGCCCATACGACTTTTGCTAACATATTAGCAGAGGCTCAAAGGGTTGAAGTGGATATGTGTCTTCGAAATAAGAGGAACATGGATGTTATCGGCAGTGGTAGTAGTCAGGGGTAGGCAAAGCGTCCATAGTTTCAGCTTAGGATCTTTCAGCAACAGCAACAGTATCGTGCCCGAGTTAGAGCCCTAGCTCAGCAAGTGCAACAATAGCTACAGAGACCAGTGCAACAAGCTCCCCTATGCAACTATTGCAAGAAGCCAGGGCATTCATGGGAGATCTGCCGGAAGAGATTAGGCATATGCTTATATTGTGGATCACCTACACACCAGATGAGGGAGCGTTCTACCGTACCCCCTATAGGCGGATCCTCGGCCCAGAGAGGACCAGTTGGACCACCAGTGGCCCAACAGCCAAGAGGAACCCTACTACCTATGCAACAATAGTAGTTTGCTCAGCACCAGCAAATGGGAGTACCTCCACAGGGCAGAGCTTTTGCCATGACAGTAGAGGAGGCTGAGCCGACTGGTGATGTGATAGAAGGTTCTATTCTTCGTGATTCTATTTCCGTTATTGCCTTATTTTATTCTGGTGCATCGCATAGCTTCATATATATATCCTTTGTGCTTAAGCATAGTTTAGTATCGAAACTCTTGAGTAGGAGTTGCAAGATCATGTCTGGTGGAGGCACTATCCTAGTCAGTGATACTTGTAAGGGGCATCATGTTACCTTGGAAGGCCATAATTTGGATGCTAGTTTACTCGTAATGCCACTTTCGAGTTTTAACATTGTCCTTGGAATGGATTGGTTGAGTATGCACCATGCTAGCATAGACTATCGTGGAGGACGTGTACTATTCTGCCCTCCAGGAAAGCCAAAATTTGAGTTTGTTAGGGGAGGAATTAAGCAGAGTGATAGAATTATTTATGGAGCCATGGTAGCAGAGAAGGACTTGCCACGCCCTATTATTACAGAATTTCTAGACGTATTTCCTGAGGAGCTACCTGGCTTGCTACCAGACAGAGATCTTAAATTTTCTATAGACTTAGTGCCTGGGGCAAAACCGGTTTCGCAGCAAGTCTACAGGATCAACAATTGTGAGCTGACAAAACTGAAAAAACAGGTAGATGATTTGCTAGACAAGGGTTTTATTAGATCGAGTTCCTCGCCTTGGGGAGCCCCGGTCTTATTTGTACCAAAGAAAGATGGGTCGGTACGAATGTATATTAATTACAGGGCTCTGAATAACCTCACCATTAAAAACGAATATCCGCTACCAAGGATAGACGATCTTTTTGATCAGTTTAGTGGAGTGAGGGTATTTTCGAAGATTGATTTGAGGTCTAGCTATCATCAGTTGAAAGTAAAGAATGAGGATATTCCAAAAAAAGTATTTCAGACAAGATATGGCCAATATGAGTTTATGGTGATGCCATTTGGGTTGACTAATGCCCCGACAGTCTTTATAAACTTGATGAACAAGGTGTTCCACCAATACCTTGACAAGTTTGTAGTAGTATTCATAGAATATATTCTTGTCTATTCGAAGAGACCGGAAGAGCACGAGAAGCATTTAAGGATTGTGTTAGAGACCCTTCGGAAGGAGAAGCTCTATGGGAAACTCTCGAAATATGAGTTCTTCCTGGATAAGGTAGAGTTCCTTGGGTATGTGGTGACTGGAGCCAGGATATCGGTGGATCCAAAGAAGATTGCTTCTCTAGAGTCTTGGACTACTCTGAGTTTTGTTGCAGAGATCAAAAGCTTATTAGGATTGGCCGAATATTACAGGAAATTTGTAAAGGATTTTTGTCGGATCGCAGAGCCGTTGACTAGACTCACTCGGAAGGATATGCAGTTCGTATGGACCGAGGAATATCAGGCTGTATTTAATGAGCTAAAGAAGAGATTGACCACAACGCCTATTTTGACGGTGCCATTAGGGACAAGAGAATTTGTCATTTATAGCGATGCTTCGGGAAAGGACTTGGGATGTGTTCTAGAGCAGAATAAGAAGATGATGGCATATGCTTCTAGACAGTTGTTGCCACATGAGAGAAACTATCCCACTCACGACTTAGAATTAGCAGCAATGATCTTTGCTCTAAAGTTGTAGAGACATTATCGGTACGGAGAGCAAGTGGAAATATACACTAACCATAAAAGCATGAAGTATGTCTTTACGCAGAAAGAGCTGAATATGAGGCAGCGCAAGTGGCTAGAACTGATGAAAGATTTTGATATTTTACTGCAGTATAATCCAGGAAAGGCTAACGTAGTTGCCGATGCCTTGAGCAGATATCCAGTAACGATGTACTTGACAACGGATTGTCACTTATTAGCATAATAGGATAGCCTGGGCATCGAGATTATTATTCCAGGAGTGAAGACGCAGATGATGGGCATACAGATTCAGTCAGGATTGCTGGAAAAGATTCGAGAGACACAGTACCAGGATGAGGGTCTGCAAAACCTCAGAGCTCAAGTACAGACAAGATTGATGGATGACTTCTCTATTGCTGAGGATGGTTCTTTAAGGCACGAGACTAGGTTATGTGTGCCTAGCGGGGACCTGCGGGAAGAGATCATGCAGGAGGCTCATTGTTCTCAATATTCTATACACCCGGGATCAAAAAAGATGTATAAGGACCTGAGGGAATACGTGTGGTGGTACGGGATGAAGCAGGAGGTAGCATGTTTTGTCTCCAGATGTTTAGTGTGCCAACAGGTCAAAATCGAAAGGCAGAGACCAAGAGGATTGCTACAGCCACTACCAATTCCTGAGTAAAAATGGGAGCATATCATGATGGATTTTGTTTTCGGACTTCCACGCACTCCAGGAGGGAAGGATGCGATTTGGGTCATTATTAACAGGCTGACCAAATCAGCCCACTTTTTGCCTTTCAAAGTAGGATTGTCCACGAAGAAGCTCGCCGATTTATATGTGAGATAGATAGTCAGGCTGCTTGGAGTTCAAGTAAGTATCGTGTCCGATCGGGATAGTATATTTATGTCCCACTTTTGGAGGTGTTTGTAGGGTAGCTTGGGTACCCAACTCAAATTTAGCACTACTTGCCACCCTTAGACGGATGGACAGTCAGAGAGGACTATTTAGACGCTCGAGGATATATTTCGAACAAGTGTACTAGATTTTGGTGGCTCGTGGGAGGATCATCTTCACCTGGTAGAGTTTGCATATAATAATAGCTATCAGGCTAGTATCGAGATGTCTCCTTTCGAGGTTTTATACGGTAGGAGATACCAAACTCTATTATTTTGGGATGACGTAGGAGAGAGAGAGTACTTTTGGGACCAGAGATGGTAGTTGATGATTCTGAGAAGGTGAAGCAGATTAGAGAGAGACTTCGAGTGGCCCAGGACAAACAGAAGCAGTGGGCCGATAGCCACAAGAGATCGCTAGAGTTTGAGGTACAGATTCATTTATTTAAATATCTATTATGTTCTTAGATCATGCGTTAAGTTCCTATTTTGACATAGGTTGGCAACTTAGTGTTCTTAAGGATCTCTCCGACACATGGAATGATTTATTTCGGTGGAGGTGGAAAGCTTAGTCCAAGATTCATCGGACCTTTCAATGTTCTGGAGAAGGTCGGAGTAGTAGCTTATCGACTAGCCTTACTGCCTATATTGGAAGGAGTACACAATATATTCCATGTGTACCAGCTGAGACGATATATGGCAGATCCTTGCCATGTATTAGATCATTCGGAGCTTGAGGTTGGACCAAGGCTCCGTTATCCTTAGTAGCCAGTGGAGATCTTAGATCGTAGAGATAAGGTGCTTTGTAACCAAGTAATTCCCTTGGTTTGCGTCGCTTGGAGGTAGCATTCTCCCGGTGAATCCACTTGGGAGTGGGAAGATGAGATGAGAGAGCGTTACCCCTATCTTTTTGCTCTATGAGATAATTTTCTTCTTGTATTTGTTCTGCCTAAATTTTGAGGACAAATTTTTTTAGGAGGGTAGACTTGTAACCTCCGTATCTTGAAATTCTAGCTTAAATATTATTTTTAGGATAATTTGGGGCTATTGGAATTTTTCCATAATTTTTTGTTAATTAAAAACTAGTAACACTAATTTTCTAGGACTTACAAGAATTTATTTTAGGGACAAACCTAATTAAAAACATCCCAAACTTTTATTTTAGATTCTAAATAATCAAATATATTTTCTAGAATTTTTTAATTTTTTTAGCATTTATTTTGAGTTAATTAGGAAACACTGAATTAAAAACTATTTTTATGAAAAAAAACCCATAATAATAAATATCCGGCCCAGTCAGCCAACATGGGCCCACCCGTCAGCCTCCCGCAACAAACTGGGCAGGGTCCGCTTGTCAGCGACCGCGAGAGTGGGTGCAGGTGCTGCCCAACCGACCCTTAGCCGAGCCGAGCCGAATCGAGTCCTAATTCGACTCGGACTCAGCCGATCCAATCCGGGTCGAACTCTAACCGTTCGATCTGAGTGGGAGTGCATAGATGAATGCCATATGACGCACTCCGAGCCACGGCTGCTCCCTCTCTCCTCTATATATATAATAGTTAGTTTATAATTTTTATGGTTTTTCTGTAAGCCAAATTTTGGAGAATTGCCATCTAGGGTTCCTTCATCTTCCAGAAGCCATTACTCATAGCTCTGGACTCCAAACGCAGTCCAGTTTCTTACATTAGAACCTTATAGAGGTTATTTTCTGAATATATAATTTTTTTACGAAATTATGAATATTAAATTCTGGAAAATTAGTAGAGCACAACATATTCGAAAATAGATGCGTCTCGGTGTTTTCGTAATTTCGGGAGAACTACGAATCAGAATCATGAACCGTTTGAAGTTTCGAAAAGCTAATGTCGAGATCATTGACATATGTTTTTCCAAGAATTTAATTCGAAATATTTCTATAATGTTAATCTGTAGAACTTATAGGTCAGAAATTAACCATTGCACAATACGAATGTGGTATGTGTAATAATTCCTAAACGAATTTGAATTTGGATGAGCTGTAAATTTCGGCATATTTTTGACACTGAAATCTACAGGAAATCATACATGAAAGTTGTGTTTGTGTCGGTTGAATTTTCGGTCAACTGATCGCCTCGATTTGCGTGCCATGAGTCTCGAGTTGATAAATTTTAGTTTCTTTGAACAAAATTTAGGAATTGACCTAAAAATTAGAATAAGATTTTTGAGTAATTATTCTAGAATAAAATAAATTAAAATAAATTATCTTTTGACATGGTAAATTTATAATACATAAGCTATTTGGACTCTGACTTGGATTCTGATTTATACCAGCTAAGGACCACATGCGAGTATATTTCTGTGATTAATTTCAGTGCTTGATAGTCTCTATAATGCGTGCTTATTATTGACTTGTTACACGGATTAGTGTAATGGATTCTTATTATGAGATACGTGACTGTTCTGGATTATTGTTATTTCTTCGTGACTGGTTTGGAATCCATGTGGATATGTGAACTACCCTTTCTATCCCATGGTCTTTCTGGAATAATAGCAGCCATGCATGACACGTGTGGTTTGCCGGATATTACCCCCTAGTCGTTCACATGTCAAAAAGGTATTTCAAATCACATAGAGTAGTTGTTCCTATCTGTTCTTCCATCCATTGTAGTTATTTTTTTTGTTGCTTGGAGATAGTGTACTATATGTTTACCATGATAGGACTTCAGTATTTGGTTGTTCTATTTGCTTTATTGTGAGTTCAATTTGTTACTATCATATATTTCTTGCTATTTTTGTCTTATAGCTTCTACCTTATGTTGGAACTATTTTTACTGTGATGTACTCATTCTTTTCCTAACTGGATAAACATTTTAGGTGACTACAATGAGGATGAAATCCCTACACATTATGGACCGTATGCTAGTGACATAATAGAGCCTGATCTTGCCCTTCCGGAGGATCAGGGAGAGTTAGCAGCTCAGATACCGTCTGCAATGGAGTAGTTTAGTAGTAGTTGATTTTGTTAGTTATTTTGGACCGGATTGTTCTTTGACAGTTTTTAAAGCATTTTGAATATTGTAATTAGGATATTAGATTTTGGGGAGATTCATTGAACCCGCATCAAGACTATTATTTCATTATTATCTTGGTGTATTCATTTAAACTAGTGTC
Organism: Iris macrosiphon; assembly: GCA_036927795.1. Lineage (NCBI taxonomy): Eukaryota > Viridiplantae > Streptophyta > Magnoliopsida > Asparagales > Iridaceae > Iris > Iris macrosiphon. The sequence goes on from JAYESA010000005.1 coordinate 112,940,530, forward strand.
TGTGATTGAGTATAATATGGAGATATATATATATTGTGAGTTGTAGATTATACTTGTGGCTTTTTTATACAGCGTTCTACTACAGACACTGAGGCGTAGGCTGGGCGTACTCATGACTCATGCCCAAATCCAGGGTACAGGTCATGACATTGTGCTCCTTGCTTCTCCAAGCTCCTAGACTCCAAGAGTGAAGAATTTGAGAAGGAAATAGAGGTGAATTGATGGTGAATTAATGGAAGGAAGAAGGAATTAGGGATCTATGAAATTAAGAATATAAAAAATAAATGAACAAATGAGATGAGAGAGAGAAGAGAGGCTTTTATGGCACGACCCCCCTTTTCTCCCTCTCCAAGTCATTGTCAATTATCCAATATGCCCTCTAATGGTTCATTATGAATAATAATTAAGGAGGGTATATTAGGAAGGGTTCTAACTAATCTAAATTAGCTCCAATTTACCTAATTAATTAATGGAAATGGGTCTATTGGGCTTGATCTATGTTGGGCTCATGTTGTCATGACAATTCTAGTTGGGCCTACAAGTGTCAAGTCTAATTATTGGGCTAGTTTCCCTAACCAAAATAAATAACACAACTCACATTTAATCTATAATACAATCATTCAATAATTTCTATAACATACCAATATAATTATTTATTTCTAAATTTATTTACCCATGCCAATTTACCAGACTACCCCTACTTAGAAAAGTGAGGGTGACACTATACGGCAGGAAATGATCACACAAACAATAGAGGTTATCAAGCGGATTAGAGAGCGACTTTCGGTTGCACAAGATAGGCATCGATATTGGATAGATCAACATCATAGACCTTTAGAGTTACGTGTCGGTGATCACATATTTTTACGGATTTTGCCTACCCGTGGAGTCATTAGATTCAGGGCTCGTGGAAAACTTAGTCCGTGATACGTAGGTCCGTTCGATATTCTCGAGCGGGTAGGCAATATTGCTTATCATCTTGCCCTTCTGTCGTCGCTACATGAGGTACACGATGTATTTCATGTGTCTCGATTGCATAGGTATATTTTGAATCCGAGTCATACCCTTGATCACTCTGAATTAGTCATTGGTACCGACTTATCTTACTAGAAGCAACCCGTATCCATATTGGTCCGAAGGGAGAAGATGCTCAAGAATTAGATTATTTTTCTTGTCCGGGTTGCTTGGGACTATCACTCTCTAGGAGAATCAACGTTGGAGCGCGAGGATGATATTCGATCCTAGTACCCGCACCTATTCGATTCAGAAGGTATATTCTTTCTTACGCCTTCATATTTTAGATTCTGTGATCAGGTGATCACCTATATGTTATGATGATATTGCTTGCATGTGTAGTTGCTAGTATATTTGTATCGTGCTTGTCCTGACTTCTCTAGCTATTGCTTGGATTTAAATTCCGAGGATAATTTTTTTTAAGGTGGATAGAGATGTCACTCCCCATTCTCGATATACGTATTTAAAATATATTTTATTTTAGCATGGTTGCATGTGCATGGAGACTAGACCCATTCTTTGGTTTAACCTGGTTCATGGTTTATTTTGTGAGTTGGTTCAACTCATGAGAACCGTTGGTTTAACCCACAACCCTACCATATATAACCCAACCTTTTCCTTCTCTCTCTTCATTACATTTCTTTCTCTCTCTTGTGTTTTTTCCCATTCCATAGGCAAGTACACTTTGCAAGAGAAATAAAGAAACCCTCTATATTATTATTATATTATATTTTTTATATGTTTCTAAGCACTTTTAGAACTTGGAGTTTTCTGTTTTGATGGGTGGTTTTGAGTAGATTTATATTTCTAACTTAGGGTTTTATAGGTTTCATGAGTTTTTCTTGGTTTTGATCTATTAAAAATATATTTTTGAAAATCAATTTTTTCTACATGATAGAGCTTTCAATTTCAAGCGTTTTGGCGTTTGGTTCACTCAATTTGGACTTAAAATAAGGATTTTATGGCAAACCAAGATTTCAGTTTTTTAGAGTTTTTGCCATGGACGAACCTGCTATTTGGAGACGACAAAGTCTTCATGCAGCCAGCGAATTATGCGACCGAGAGTGCTATGTGTCCTGAGAGGGCTATGCGGCCTGATCTTTAACCGTATACTGACCAGCATGCGTCTATCTTGTTGGACGCATGACTGCCATCACATAAGTGTTCCGGAGCTTAACCTTGAACTCCTTGTGTGTTCACTTGCTGAATGAATGAGAAATTCACTAAGTCCAAGAGACCTCCATGCATAATTGAACTCTATGTAGCACCGACCCATATGCGACAAGCAGGCATATACGAAAAGCGGAGTATGCGGCTATTTTCTCTTGGACACATGACTCTGAAACAGTGGCACATGTTTCTATGATTTTTGTCTTTTTTTCTAAGACACTTTATGGCTTGTCACATCAATCACTTTATGTCACATCACTGATACTTCATTCATTTTCTGTTACTTCAACACTTGTTCCAAGGAGTAGACTTTAACCCTGAGCATGCGACCCTGACTACATATACGGCCAAGTGGTTCATGCAGCCCTGACTTCATATGCGGCCAGGACTTGTCATGCGGCCCTAACTTCATATACGGTCTAGAGTCATATGTAGCCTGGACTTTCCATGCGGCCTAGAGACCCATGTGGTCTTGCTTGTTTTGATTGAATATTTTATTATTCTTTCGTGACCCAATGTATAATTGGTAATTGGACTCGAATACTGTATCCGTGCTGATATCACTATTGCTTGATATTTGTCCATGATTTAATGTGCACCAAGGTGTGATACATTATGTCAGGTGTTAAGTGATTATGTTTGGGTTATGCATCGAGAATGCCTCCAAATTCCTAAATGCGTGATATTATAAATATATACTATTTTCCCAATACGGGCATAATAAGCGAGTCAACTACTAAAGCGTGGTTAGGATATTGATTGACTAAATGTTGCATACATGCTCGGGTGAATCCAGATTTCACGTCCATGGATTCATATCTAGCGTGCCCGTACATTGTACTATATTTTAAGGAAAATTCTCTTATGACCACGCCTTGAGATTTTGAACACATCATCGGGCTAATTAGGTAACTAAAAGTGGTAGTAACGTTTGGAGGGAACGATATACCGAGATGTTGCCAACGAACCTTCCTATAGAGATTCATTCTACTTGTACTGTAGGTCTGGCTACCAAAAATACTGTATATCATCTGCCTTAGTGGAGTACGGTATCTGACATATTATTATGCTGATCCACTGTTTTACTATAGGAATACTGGAACAACTAATACCGTATTTTTAGTGCAGTGGCCCTACGTGAAACTGGTACATCTCGTGAATACCTGTTTTATTCATCTATTGGTTCGGTTAGCTCATGTTCGGCACTGGCATGATCTGAAGATACCTATTATGCATTATTTCTAAGATAACCTCAAACTCTACAAAAATAGCAAGCCATAAAATTTATTGGCTGATATAAGAAAATGGACTTGGTTGTCATTGTATTATTCACTTAGTAGTTTAGGGAAACGGACTAGCATAGTGCGATGGTTCAACCCTTGTCCTTGTTTGGTTATAGGGTTGGGCCTTTGTGCTAGGATATGCAATGGACCTAAGTTACGACACTGAACCTATGTATTATTAAATATTTTTCTTGAGTTTTTGTTTCTCTATTTCATGCTTCCTCTGTGGTACTTGCTATTTAGGGTCTAATCCCACTGGTTTTGCATGGCCAAATTTTAAGCCAGCACCCGAGGATCCTAAGTACTTTCTCCTAACTTAGGGAGCGTACCAGGAACATGGTCGCAGGAGATAGCAAGTTGGTTTTCTTCTTCCCTGCTCATCATTGTGCTTTTATTTCTTTTGGACGTTTAGCCACCGGCACCTGTTAGCCGTCTCGTTAGGACATTAGTCTCCTTACATGATTATATTAAATTAGACTGCAACTGATAACTATCATGTACTTTTGTTACTCTTCCACCTTCTTATTTTACACAGCTGGTCTCCAGAATATTTTGAGAAAGCGTTTGGGAGGCCTTATTATTTTATCATATATGCTCTATGCTTACTTTTTCTTGTTTGAATGATTAAGACATAGAAGTTCTTGACAATAGGAGACTTGATTGTAGCATGCACCCCCTTGTCTTATACAGCCGTGACCGCCGTACGACGTATAGCACCTTGTACGGGGTAGCTGGCCATATCCGTCTCTGTATTCCGGTACTGGGGCATGACAAGTCATATCGCACCGTCGATGATTCGGTACCCAGGAGACCAAGCCCAGAAGTTCAGGAAGGGGCTGATAATAGAGATCAAGTCTCGTACTTTTGGGCATCGCACAGCTACCTTTAAGGATATTCTGATAGATGCCTAGATTGCTGAGGATGATTTGGACCTCAGGCCCAAGAGAGGATGCAACATTTCTGGAGGAGCGAGTGATAGCGCGGGACCGGCCAAGCGTCCCTACTTTTAGCAGCAGTAGAGGCCGTATCAGCACTAGCAGCACCAGGCACCAGCTCGAGGACATATCCAGTAGCAGCCGCAGAGGCAGAATCTGCCTGCTGTCCATTGTGCGTACTGCGGGAAGGTAGAACACATGAGAGACATCTGCAAAAAGAGGCTGGGTACATGTTTTCCTTGGGGATCATCGACGCATCAGTTGAGGAATTGATTGTATATTCAGACTCGTCTAGGTCAGGGTGGATCAGCCGCTCAGAGGGGACCTGCCAGAGTACCTACTACACCAGGAGGCCAGCAGAGGGGACCTCCACTCCCGCCACAGCAGCAGAGGTTTGCCCAGCACCAGTAGCAGTAGAGAGGTACACCCCAGGGACGAGCGTATACCATGACCGTCGAGGAGGCCGAGCCAGCAGGAGACGTGTTATCAGGTTCAGTTCTTCTCGATTCTATTCAAGCATTTGTATTATTCAATTCTGGTGCTTCCCATAGTTTCATATATGTATCTTATTCTTTTAAGCATTGTTTAGAGGTGGAACCCTTAGATAGGACTTGTAAGATCATGACTGGGGAAAGCATTATCCTAGTGAGTAATTTTTGCGAGGACCAAAGAGTTTTATTGGAAGGCCGAGAGTTGAGTGTGTGCTTACTCGTAATACCACTTTTGGGATATGATATTATACTCGGAATGATTTGGTTTAGTAGGCACCATGCTACTATAGATTGTCGTGGAGGCAGAGTGATATTTTGACCGCCAGGATAGCCAGAGTTCGAGATCGCCAGAGGAGCAGCGGAACAGAGTAGGGGCATCTTTTGTGGAGCCAAGGTGGAAGGGAAGGAGTTGTCACATTCTTTGATAGCGGAGTTCCTGGATGTCTTTCAATAGGAGTTTCCAGGATTGCCGCCAGACAGAGATATTGAGTTCTCTATAGACTTGGTACCAGGCACAAAGATACTATTACAGCACGTCTATAGGGTCAACAATAATGAACTGACAGAACTAAGGAAGCAGGTTGATGAGTTATAGGACAAGTGCTTCATCAAATCCAGTTTATCACCGTGCAATACTCCGATATTGTTTGTACCAAAGATGGATGGGTTCGTGCGCATGTGTATCGACTACAGGGCTCTGAACAACCTCACTATCAAGAATAAATACCCGCTACCAAGGATAGTTGATCTTTTTGATCAGTTGAGCGGATCAAAGGTATTCTCGAAGATAGAACTGAGGTCAGACTACCACCAGGTAAAGGTAAATAAGGAAGACATTTTGAAGATAGCTTTTCGGACTTGGTATGACCAGTTTGAGTTTATGACGAAGTCGTTTGGGTTGACTAATGCCCCGACCATATACCTGATGAACAAGGTGTTCTACCAGTACCTTGATAAGTTTATGGTGGTGTTCATCGATGACATTCTTGTCTATTTGAAGACCCCGGAGGAGCATGAGGAGCACCTAAGGATAGTTTTGGAGACCCTCAGGGAGGAGGAGCTTTACGGGAAGCTTTCAAAGTGCAAGTTCTTCCTTGACAAGGTTGAATTCCTTGGGCATGTGGTGATGGATGATGGAATCTCAGTTAACTTGAAGAAGATCGAAGCAGTAGAGTCGTGGACTACTCCCACTTCAGTGGCTGAGATCAGGAGTTTTCTCGGACTAGCTGGTTACTACAGGAGATTTGTACAAGACTTCTCCAGGATTGCGGAGCCGATGACTTGGCTGACTAGGAAGGATATGGATTTTGTCTAGACGGAGGATTATCAGGCCGTATTTAATGAGCTGAAGAAGAAATTGACGACGGCTCCAGTTTTGACGTTTCCATCAGGGACATATGGATTCACTATCTATAGTGATGCTTCAAGGAAGGCTTTGGCTTGCGTTCTTTAGCATCACATGAAGGTGATTGGCTATCTTTCCAGGAAATTACATTCTCATGAGAAGAACTGCCCCACCTATGATTTGGAGTTGGCAGCGGTCTTCTTTGCTCTAAAGATATAGAAACACTATCTGTACGGAGAGCGTATAAAGATCTTCATAGACTACAAGAGCTTGAAGTATGCATTTACACAAAAAGAGCTGAACATGAGGCAGAGGAGATGGTTGGAGTTGATGAAGGACTTCGACATTTTATTGCAGTACCATCAAAGAAAGGCCAACGTAGTCGCCGATGCCTTGAGCAGGTATCCGATAGCTATGTACTTGACGATAGACCAACACTTGTTGGCCAATTTTGAGAGTTTGGGAATTAAGGTGCTAGTTTCTGGTATCGAGTTTCAGATGTGGGATTGCAGATATAGTCCGAGTTGATGGATAGAATCAGAGCCACGCAGTATGATGATGAGGCTATGAGGAGTATCAGGGCACAGGTTTGGACAGGATTATTAGAGGACTTCACTATTGCTGATAATGGATCGTTGTGGCACGGTACTAGGATATGTGTGCCGAGCGGGGAGCTGTGCAAGGAGGTTTTACATGAGGCGCATCACTCTCAGTACTCGATGCATCCAGGTGCCAACAAGATGTATCGAGACCTAAGGGAGCACGTATGGTGGTATGGTATAAAGCGTGAGGTAGCACACTTCGTATCCATATGTTTTGTGTGCCAGCAGGTAAAGGCGGATAGACAGAGGCCAGGCAGATTATTTCAGCCTTTACCTATCCTAGAGTGGAAGTGGGAGCATGTGACTATGGATTTTGTTTCAGGTCTTCCGCGTTCTCTAGGAGGGAAAGACGTGATTTGGGTCATCGTAGACAGGTTGACCAAATCAGTCCACTTCTTACCATTCAAAGTGGGAACCTCAACACTAGACTTGTCACTACCATATTTTCTAGAAAAGGGTATTTTGGTCATTTTATAATTAATTAAATATTGTGCATGTTGAATAATTATTTATTGTATTATTTAATTATTTTTAGATGTCAGTATATTATTTTGGGCTTGTGTTAGTGGACCTAACTAGTTTAGATTAGATCGATGGACCAACATTTATATTTAGTTAGAATTGAGCCCAATTAGAAGTCCATTCATTAGGAGGATGATTAATTAAATTAAACCTATTAGACTAGAACCTCCCCTACTTAATTATTTCTTTATGAGAGGCCCCAAGAGGTATATTAGATACTTCATATTAGCTTGGGGAGGGGGTTATTGGTGCCGGCCATATAAAATAGAGGGGGAGAATTTCTCTGTCCTTATTTTTACTCCAATTCTAGATCTAGAATTTCTACTTCCCAATTTTATCATTCCTACACCAAATTTCTTTCCAATTCCTTCCCAAATCATCATCGGAGGCTATTGAATCAAGGATCTATAAGAAGGAAGCAAGGATCTACAAGAAGGAGCAAGGATCTACAAGTTGGAGGCTCATTTTACCAATTATGAAAGTTTTATTGGAAATCCATCTTCCAATAGGTACAATTCAGTTTTCTCTCTTTGTGTAAACTCTAAATCTGTGTTTTAATTATTAGAAACCACCTCATATGATGAGGCTACCCATAGGAATTATAATTAGGTTCATAGGAGGCCTATGGAGGAAGTTATAGTGTGTTTTGTGTCAATTTTGGGAGAATTTTGTGATTGACACATGTTGTGTTTGTTAATTGGTCAATTAGACCAAATTAACACATGTTTGATTGTTTATGGCTAGTATTGTGTCTACAATTGAATATATATAGGTCGTATCAAAACAATTTGGCGATACGTGTTGATTTGAGAATTTTTTCTCCGAAATGGGGCTTTGTGCATGTCATATTTTGACACGGACACGTAGATGTATAATTGACTCTTTGTATTGTTCATATATACTATTTTAGACTTGCTCGTGTCCTTCAGGGTACGTTTGATTGTGTAGTGGACTCGTATCGCAAGCGTATCATAGATCTAGTGTGATACGGGTGTGATGCACTCCACGTATTTCTTGATTAAATTTGCATTGTTTATAGCTATTAGTAATATATGTATTAATATATAGATATATATAGTATTATATATATATATATATATATATATATATATATATATATATTGATATGTACTTATATGTTTATATGTATGTTTATGTATGTACATATGTATTAGTGTATAGTTATCTATACACCTACTTGTATTGTATATATGCATGTGTGTATGTTTACATATGTCATCTATATATATATTGATAAGTATATATATCTATGAATATATATAGATGTATCCATATATATGTATATAGTTATATATAGGTATATATATATATGGCTACTAGTGAGAGTGTGCATAGTTGTGTGTAGTTGTTTGTGTACAATGTGTACAGGGGGTCGGGCAAGCCACAACACAACAAGGGAAACTGTCTGAGTATCAGTACAACATGCTGCACAACAAGCAGCAAGCAAAGTAGGCACAACAGCTACAGCATTATGCAGTGTAGTGGCAGTTTTAGCACAACAGTTTAGTAAGCAGAGGCAGCAGCCAACTATAGCAGCTAGCAGTGGGCTAGCAGTGCATGAGCATACCATAGCAGCAGAGCTAGTAGCAATTAGCTTGAAGCACAGCAACAACAAGCATTGCGAGCTGCAAGGCATATGAAAACGCACCATTGCACTGCAGCAGACTTCGATCAGTAGTTGCAGCAACAGCAGCTACATGCAGTAGCAGCACAACAACAAGCATGTGCATCAACTCGAGCATGGCCAGTGAGCAGCCAAATATTACACCAGCAGCAACATCATGTATCAGCAACAGTTTCAGCAAGTGGGCAGCAAGGTATACTAGATAATACTAAGTAGTTATCTTGTTATAGTTATATATATATATATGTAGTTAGTTTGATAGTAGTTATAAATAGATATTTATACATATAGATTATAGTTAGATCTATATATATATATATATATATATATATATATATATATATATATATATACTTGTATCTCTACTAGTAAGTTATATATATGTAGGTATGTATATGTATGTATATATGTATTAATTTGCATTGATAGTTAGTGTATAGTATGTAATATTGTATTAGTATACTTATTAATATATAGTTTAGTGTTGGGTAGTTAATATATACTATGATCATATTTACCTGGTGATACCAAGGTAAATGTCAAGTTATTGAGGGATACTCAAGGTATCGGATTTGAGTATCAAGATGGGTGTATTGTGGTGCGATACCGCGTTAGTTCAAAGCCAAGGTATCCACTTAGCAATTGTAATTAGGAATATTATATATGATATTGATTATATATGCATATTATGATATTTTTCTATCTAATTGAGTTCCGTATCTTGCGATACGGTATCCTATTGGTTTTCTAGTACCCTAGTTTAGCTAGTATAGCCTAGTTGCATAGTGTATGGACCCAATATCCTAGAAATAGACTCATACAACCTAGAAATAGGTAGTTTGACCAAGTTTGACCAGTTTCACCAGTTTGACCTAGTGTTGACCTAGTTTAGCTATTTTGACTTAGAAATGGCTTTTTGACCTAGATGTGACCAGTTTAACTTATTTTTATTCCGAAACCATGTATTGATATTATATTCCCTATCTAGGTCTTCGAGGCACCGTACCAGACATCTATGATATTGTGCACCAGATTTCAGGCGAGTACATTCTCTAATAGTTTCTCATTTATGATATCCTCTATGTGTCTTGTATCAAGTGTAGATATTCTTAATTTCTTAACACGATGGTTACACGGATTGGTATATCCGAATCTCGTCATGAGATGTTATTCCTTGGTATGTATGGTGTATCTTGTGCAAGCCTTATTTCCTTATTTTTCTTGTACATATACAGACACTGATTCTCGGGGAGACTTACTACCTTTCTAGAGAATCCTGTATCATAACGTACCATGGTTGGATCTACTATACCAAACGGGGGCTGGGAGTATTTAGTGTAGATATGTGATCATACCCTCCTTGTGTATATCTTGTTCCTTGTGAGTATTGATCATACACCGCACGTATAATTAACCAGGACCGTATCCTTGTGCAAGTTTCCTACGCCAATCACATGTTAAAGCTGGTACTCACTCACTTAGTCATTAGTATTCTTGTACATTGCTATATTATTCATTCTTGTATTTATTTTAGTTTTTTCTTTATTTGTATATCTCTTGTATCTATGTTGCATCTTATATATTTCCCATCTATTTACTGTTATATAGTTTATATCATTTATTGGAACTGCTGTTAGAGATGTACTCTGATCCATTTCTGATTGGATATATTTTTCCCAGATGACACTAAGGAGTTGTACCCCACTCATTACGGGCCTCAGGATGTTGTGGGCTTAGAGCCAGAGACCTTGGCTCGGGAGGGTCTCATCCCGACTGAGACAGATGACCCAGGAATCATAGCGTAGATGATTAGTTTCTTTGTACTGGATTTGTCTCCAGCATTGTTATTAGTTTCTCTGACTCATTTGATATTATTATTGTCTCATGAGTTGTATTCGTGACTCTTCTATTCTTTTATCATATTCGTGCTTATTTCCATCTTAGATCTGTTATTGAGTATATTCATATTGTAGGTGGCATATTTATATTATTAGATAGTTTACCCAAACAATGTTCTACCGTCGATATTGCGACATAGGCTGGACATTATTCACTACTTGCATCCTTATACCGGGTGCGGGTCGTGACAAGACTAGCCACTTTTTGGACCTAATCCTCTTCATGAAATTAGAAATATGTTTAAATTTCTATTAGGAATGAAAACCCCACTAATTAAAAAACTCTTCATGAAGTCATAGAGGATATTTTGGTTATTGTGTCTTAGCAAACCCTAGGTCTCTAGTATTTAGCACTATAAGAGGGGGGGGGGGAGCCTCCCTCAAGCTTAATTTAATGTTCATAAAAATTCTAGTTTGAGTTCTTCCCAAAACTCCCTCATTCTTTCACCAAATTTCAGAAAATCAATCCCCATTCACTCTCATTTTTCTCATCTAAAAAGCCTAGAATCTTAGGTCTCAAGGAGCATTAAAGGAGAAGAAGTTTGGCTAGAGAACCCTTGGATTTGTATTGCAAATCTATCTCCCAAAAGATAAAATTCTTAAATCACTCTTTAAATTCTATTTTCATTGTTTTGTGGACAATTAGGAGACCACCCATAGTTTAGAAATACCCATAAGGAGAGAGAGTGAGTCCCTTTTGGTTCTATAGGATTTTATTTCATGAAGTTGTGTCCAAAGTTTAGGGATTCTGTGATAATGGGTGTATTTTCTCTATTTCTCATCATAACTAACTATAATAGTTACCAATAGGAGTATTTATTATGTATTTGAATTATATAAGAGTATTGGGGATGGGGTTTGGCTTGAGTGTATCATGAGTATCAATTGTGCACTCAAAGTGTATGATGAAATGACCAATAGAGACATGCACCTATCCATAGTATCATATATGTATGTTTATATATATATATATATATATATATATATATGTATAGGTATTAGTGATTATTTAGTGGTGAATGTGTGTATATGGGAATGTGGAGTGGGGTGACTGTGTTCACTGTGTTAGTGGCAGTTGGGAAGGGGAGTCAGGTCTGCATGTATCAGGGGGGAGTAGTTATGACACTGCTATACATAACAGGATATCAACAATAGAAGTAAAGGATGCAAGTTACTGCAGGCCATATGGAGAAGTAAGAAGCACAACAAAAATAAGTAGATGTAGCAACAATAGTAGCAGTAGAGTGGGAGTGATGGGTTAGTGATGATGTTTGTAATAATAGTGTAGGATTGTGCTCAGAGGAAAGGGTGCTAGTACACAGTGTCTGGGACTAAGAGAGTACTGATACTCTGAAGTATCAGTAACTAAGGGGGGACTTGAGATTTTGAGTTGATCCATTTCATTGATTATATCAGTGGGTAGTAGGAGATCAGTTAGTTGTGTCTTGTGTCACCTAGTGTGTTTTGTGCCACCTAGTGTATGTGGATGAGGGAATAACAATAAGTATTTGCTAATTGCCTGTACATGAAGGCTAACAACAGTTGTGAGACTTGGAGCAATATTGGTTAAAGTAGGTGTTTCATTGTAAGAAAGTAATTAGAGTTAATGGGGCATATATCAGTAAGAGAGATCTCAGTTCTGTAGTGAAGAAATTGCACTTTTAGCAATGGTAGTATGATGTGAAGTTAGTAAGGGAGTATGGCAACAAGTACTGACCTGGGAAGAGTGTCAGTGGTTTATAGTTAAATTGATGTACTTAGCAATTAGGAATTTTGGGCTGCACTACAGGCAAATCTGAACTAGGTGCATATGGGCTAGGCTAGCACTGATACCTTGAATCAGTGTAGAGAAGGGCAGTGGTGCACACGATGCAGCAGGTCACAACAGAACCTGAGTGCAGTGTCTTGCACTGGTTAGAGCAGCAATTGCAAGCCTGTTCTTAGGCAGTGACCCGGGGTATCCATATTTGTGTGACGTAAGCTTGAAAAGTGTTGATGTGGGCTAGAGTGAGTAAGTGTCTTAGTGAGATTAGTGTTTGTCTATAAGAATCATATAGATATAATCATATATAGTATAATAACATTGTATATATATATATATATGATAATGTAAGTGTTAGTGTACGTATATATACTTAAGAGTGTGTGTATGATGGTAATGATTGTGAGGGGTACTCGAGTATCCAGAGGGTATCCAGAAGGTGAAGGGATCGGGCAAGTGTTGGGTAACTGTGCCAGTGCAGTTGGGGGAATCTGGTTGTGTGCAGTGTGGGTACTCGGGTTAATGAGCAACAACAATAATTAGTGAAGGAAATAATATGTATTAGTGAGTTTAGTCTTGGGAAGGGTTGTGACAGAACATGAGGATAATGTGTGATTGTGTATATATGGTTATAGTTTAGGATTAGATACATAGGTAAATGTTAGAGTATTAATAGAATATCAAGTATAGGTTAGTTTGGGGTAATTAGTGTCAAAGTATTGATACTAAGGGATGGATATCCCAAGGTATAGGGTAAAGGTTAGATTGTTAATTAGAATATCAAGTATAGGTTAGTTTGGGGTAATTAGTATCAAAGTATTGATACTAAGGGATGGGTATCCCAAGGTAAAGGGTAATGTTAGGATACGGGCTAGGTATTGTGATATGGATCAAGGTAACCCCTAGATACTAATGTGTGATTGTGTATATATGGTTATAGTTTAGTATTAGATACATAGGTAAAGGTTAGAGTATTAATTAGAATATCAAGTATAGGTTAGTTTGGGGTAATTAGTATCAAAGTATTGATACTAAGGGATGGGTATCCCAAGGTAAAGGGTAATGTTTGGATACGGGCTAGGTATTGTGATATGGATCAAGGTTACCCCTAGATAATAAAGTATAGAATATATATGTATATATAATAGTGTCTATAACCTAGTATACTCTACAATAGTTAATGTAGGTTTGAATGACCTAGTACCTACTTAGTATCATCCAAGAAAACCAACCTTTAATTAAGTATGAGCCCGTATCCTAACATTACCTTTAATACTAAGGGATGGGTATCCCAAAGTATTGATACTAATGTGTGATTGTGTATATATGGTTATAGTTTAGGATTAGATACATAGGTAAAGGTTAGAGTATTAATTAGAATATCAAGTATAGGTTAGTTTGGGGTAATTAGTATCAAAGTATTGATACTAAGGGATGGGTATCCCAAGGTAAAGGGTAATGTTAGGATACGGGCTAGGTATTGTGATATGGATCAAGGTAACCCCTAGATACTAAAGTATAGAATATATATGTATATATAATAGTGTCTATAACCTATAATACTCTACACTAGTTAATGTAGGTTTGAATGACCTATTACCTACTTAGTATCATCCAAGAAAACCAACCTTTAATTAAGTATGAGCCATAACCTAGATAATAACGTAGTTGATACCAAGTAACCTGGTTTGGACCTAGAAATCACGTATTTGCCTAGTTGACTTATTTATCATATCAATAACACTTTTTGACACAAATATTTGATATTTAGGTCTTCGTGATTCCATCTTGGACATCGATCCTCATTTTTTGCTCAGGACCACAGGCGAGTACATTCGCTGACAGTTTTTCTTATTTTGATTATTACTTTGATTCTAGTTGTAGTATATAATTAATTTTGACATAGTGGATACATGGGCTAGTATCATAGATACCTGTCATGAGGAGTCGTGATTGGAATCCATCATACTAGACGAGGACGGGAAAATATTAGAAAGTTATGTGATCATACCCCACCTTACATGCATCCTATCTCACCCCACATATCACAAAGGGTGTAGCCTGACCATTTACATGCCTCATAGCCTGTTATATATAATTAGCCTGACTATTGTTCGCATCATAGCTAACTAGATGGTTAGCCTGACCTCATATGTATCATAGCCAATCATATATAACAAGCTTGATCTAGTCCCAAGCCGATCACATAGCAAACTAATATTTCACGACACTTAGCCAGTATTTCTATTCTTGTTCTAGTACATTCATTTATAGAATTCACATATATTTGTTCACTGTTAGTTATTTCTATATGATGATTAAATGTCTCTCCAAATTTTTTCTTATATTCCAGTATTTTTTTCATCATGTATTTTCTTACACTATTTTATAGTTTTAATCAATATAACTAAAATTATTGTTAGTGTTTGTGCTTCGATCCAATCCTGACTGGATCTTGAGGACTTCTGTCCTACCTATTATGGTCCAAGAGTAGATGACGATTATATCCCAGAGATTCCAGAGGAGCCACTCCATATAGAGGAGACACCACCCGCAATTGTTTAGTCAGCACTTAGTTTATTTTTATGTATTGGATTATTCAAGACTTATAGACTTGAGTTGTATTATGATGAGACCTATTTTGTGTTTAGATAGTTAGACTCTTAGACTCTGTCTTGTTGAGACATATATTATTTTGCGTCTCATATTTTTTATATCTTTATCGTACTATTTACCTTCTTTATAGTTTTTGTGATTGAGTAAATTATGAATTGATGATCATATACATATTTATTGTCCTCCGTTTGGAGTTGAGATATGTTGACAAGTTATAATATCATTGATAGATAGCTATGTTGGACATAGACAACGTTCTACCGCCGATATTGCGACGTAGGCTTGACTTACCCATGACTCATTTCTAATTTCTGGTACGGGACATGACATGTTCATCGATGACATTCTTGTGTATGCAAAGATATCGGAGGAGCATGAGGAGCACCTAAGGATGGTTTTGGAGACTATTAGGAAGGAGGAGCCTTATGGTAAGCTTTCGAAGTATGAGTTCTTCCTTGATAAGGTTGAATTCCTTAGTCATGTGTTGATTGGTGACATGATCTCAGTTAACCCGAAGAAGATAATAGCAGTAGAGTCATGGACTACTCCCAGTTCAGTGGCTGAGATCAAATATTTTTTGGGGCTAGCAGGTTACTACAGGAAAATTGTACAAGACTTCTCCAGGATTGCGGAGCCGATGACTAGGCTAACCAGGAAGGATATAGATTTTGTCTGGATGGAGGATTACTAGGCCGTATTTGATGAGTTGAAAAAGAGATTGGCGATAGCTCCAGTTTTGACATTGCCATCGGAGACTGATGGATTCACTATCTATAGTGATGCTACAGGGTAGGGTTTGGGTTGCATTCTTCAGCAGAACGAGAAGGTGATTGTATATGCTTTTAGGCAATTACGTCGACATGAGAAGAACTATCCCACCCATGATTTGGAGTTGGCAGTAGTCATCTTTGTTCTAAAGCTATGAAAACACTATATGTACAGAGAGCGTGTGGAGATATTCACAGACCATAAGAGTTTGAAGTACGTATTTATGGAAAAAGAGCTGAACATGAGGACGAGGCGATGGTTGGAGTTGATGAAGGACTTCGATATTTTATTACAGTACCACCCAGAAAAGGCCAACGTAGTTGCCGATGCCTTAAGAAAGTATCCGATGGCTATGTACTTGACTATAGACACTTATTGGCCGATCTTGAGAGCTGAGGAATTGAGGTGCTAGTTCCTGGTATCGAGATACAGATGTGGGTTTGCAGATACTGTCCGAGCTGATAGACAGAATCAGAGCTACATAGTACGATGATGAGGCTCTAAGGAGTATCAGGGCACAAGTTCGGACAGGATTATAAAAGGACTTCACTATTGCTGATGATGGATCATTGCGGCATGGTACTAGGATATGTGTGCCGAGTGGGGAGTTGCACGAGAAGGTTTTGCAGGAGGTGTATCGCTCTCAGTACTCGATGCATCCAGGTGCCAACAAGATGTATCGAGACCTGAGTGAGCACATATGGTGGTATGATATGAAGCGGGAGGTAACGCGCTTTGTATCCAGGTATTTAGTGTGCCAGCAGGTAAAGGCGGATAGATAGAGGCCAGGTATATTGCTTCAGCCTTTAACCATCCCATAGTGAAAGTGGGAGCATGTGACTATGGATTTTGTTTCGGGACTTCCGCGTTCTTCGGGAGGTAAAGACGCAATTTGGGTCATCGTAGACAGGTTGACCAAATCATCCCACTTTTTGCTATTTAAAGTGGGTACATCTACGGAGAAGCTAGCGGAGATGTACGTATGACATATTGTCAGATTATATAGAGTTCATGTGAGCATCATCTCGGATCAAGATAGTCGTTTTACTTTCTACTTATGGAAGAGTTTGCTTGCTATCTTTGGCACTCAACTCAAGTTTAGTACCACATATCACCATCAGACAGACTGGCAGTCGGAGAGGACTATTCAGACTCTTAAGGATATGCTTCGCACTTGTGTTCTGGATTTCAGAGGTTCTTGGGAAGATCATCTGCACCTGGTAGAATTTGCTTACAACAACAGTTACCAGGCCAGTATTGAGATATCACCATTCGATGCTTTATTTGGACGAAGATATCGCACACCATTCGAGGATCTCTTATAAATTTTATTTTTATTATTTGTTTGGCCATTAGGAGCCCACCCATGATTTAGAAATACCCACAAGGGGAGAGAATGAGTTTCTATTAGTTCCATTATGATTCCTACATTGTGTTGTGTTCAAATTGGGGGTTTTATGTTGAGTGGAGTATTTTTCCTTTATTTTTCATGACAAATAATCATATTAGATATATATAATTATATTTGATATATATATATATATATATATATATATATATATATATATATATTATTGGTTGCATATTGGGGGATTGGCATGTAGATTGGTTGTTTATCATGAGTATCATATATGTGCACTTAAGGTGCTTGACAAAATAACCAATAGAGGGTGTAACCTATTTAGAGTGCTAATTCCATATGTTATATATATATATATATATATATATATATATATATATATATATATATATATATATATATATATATATATCAGTGAGCACCTATAGTTTGGTGTGTGGGTGTGTTTGTGCACATATAAGAGAGAAGAAGGAGTGGCAGAACTGTGAACAGTGTACATAAATTTGTGAGGGGTCGGGTTCCCTGGGTGCTAGTGTGTGCATAGTGGCTGTGCAGTCTTGTGCACTTATAGTGAGCTTCAGTGGGAATAGTTGTACTGTAGTCATTGTAGTGTGTTTGGGGGAAGATTGCCTGGTGCAGTCAGTCTAGTGTGCACAAATCTTGGGTACATGCAGTTTTTGCCATAACAATTAGCTGTTGTCTTGTTGGTAATGGTTGGGGTTTTGTAGCTATGGCAATAGGTGTAAGGATACTCGAGCAGTGAACTGTTTGAGGAAAACGAGTTTACCTTAGTAGCTAGTGTACTTTGTTTGTAGTATAGAGTATAGGTAATTGGTTAGGAAAGGGGGAATCAGACCTGGGAGATTTGGTACTGATACTCTGAGGTATGAGTAGCAAAGGGGGGAAATATGCATGAGTGTATTGGTGAATACATATTGGGTGTACAGGAAAATTTATGTCAGTGTATGAGTGAGGGGTACGGGTGTCCTAGTTGTAAAAGCATGAAATATCTCTCCATGCGTTCCAGTTTACAGTCAACAAAAAAACAAGAGATGCGTAAAAGTAATGGACGCATAACACCCTCGGATACATGATATCCCAAGACGCATGCCGCCCTTTGACGCATCATCCCTACAGTCACATCAGAGTATTTATGACTCCGACAAAATAGACAGTCATCCTGACCGCCTCGAATCCTGCACCAATGATTGGAATCCGAGCTGTCGGCTTCGTCATAATTACTTTTGGCAGTAAATAGTTATTCAAAATACCACGAATGCAGAAGACGACAAAAATCCATACGTCTCTGGCCCAATGCATTCCAGACTCCATGCGGTCCAAGCGTCTCTGGCCTAATGCGTTCGAAACTCCATGCATTCCATGCGTCTCTGGCCAAATGCGTTCCAGACTCCATGCATTCCATTCGATTCGGGCCCAATGCAATCCAGACTCAATGAAGTCCATGCGTTCCAGACTCCATGTGTTCCATGCATCTCTGGCCTAATACATTCTAGACTCCATGCGTCCCATGTGTCTCTGGCCCAATGCGTTCCAACTAACAAGATATTTCCATTACAACTAAAGAGATCTTCGTATAGTTAATGCGGACTATGTGTCCAAACGACCAAGTCACACATAAAATGGGCTGAAATAACCCCGAGATCTCATCAACAGTAAATCCTATCCAAGCTCACATGGTAGCTTTACCGTAACATGCGGCCATAGTTGCAACCGAATTCTATTGTAAGAGCCCTATGTGGCCATCAAACAGGGGCGCATGTAGCATCCATAGCATGCAGCCACAAAACAACTATAAATAACAGGGTACTACCCCAAACAAATTGCTGGGTGGCTATCTGCGAATGTACACTCAAGCAAGAGAGAAAAGCTTCTGCATCGGATCATCTACGGAGTAAAGAGAGTTGCTACATTTCTAACCCTCCATTGTCACCCCCAGAAAACAAATTTGTACATAGATTGTCTTCTAGGACTCCTTTTTGTACTTTCTTAGTTTGTTAATCTAATATAGTTCTTCTAGTTCTTTTTTTAATTTAAATAGAAAATACGATAGCAACTCTGCTGGGGACGTCCTTCTCAACTGTTGAGAAGTCGGTAACACAATCCGATGTGCCCAAGCTTGGGTCATTTTAAAAGATGCTGGTGGTCCACTTCGACCTGCAAGCGTTCGAGGGCATGCTCTCCGAAGAAAGTGCTAATCCTTCGCCAAGGAAAGCCAAGCCCAAGAAGACCCACAAAACGTAGGTAGCCAAGGCCACTGTGCCCCACCCATCAGGGAGCAGACGCTTCTAGTCTCTCAATCTATTGCCAATGACGGTCGTCGGACGAACACCCATAATGTCCACGTCTATATGACAGCCCAGGCTGACATAGAAACTGTTCAGCACACAAACTCTTGCAAAGGAAAATAATCTGATGTTAGACGTTCTGGTGCTGTGGCAGCTTCTATGTAGCCAAGGAAGAGGCTACATAAGTCTGTCCATGCGGTATCAACTCACAGCTGTATAGAGCAAGTCGTTTGTGGCCCTAATAGCAACTGAACCTCTATTTTCGACCGTATCTCATGCGGCGCAGATCCTATGTAACCCACTGAGAATAGTGAAAACCCAAATCTGGACTCTTAATACTATACGCCGGTGGTTGCTAAGCTGTAGAAGTCCAGGACAGTACGAGCCCGTCAAGTTCAAGCAACTGCTCATAAGACCGACCACTAATAGGCATCGCTAACTATTACCCGAGCCTCTGACTGAAAGTTATACAGGACTGACCCATCCGTTCAGCCCACAGAGAACAATGGATAGGGTCAGTCTCAAAAGTCTTCTACCAGTACCTCTGGGCATGTTCGTGTACGAACCCAAGGCCAGGGAGCAAATACAGCACCTGCTCATCCGTGTACCTGGGATACCCGGACTAACAAGGAGGATGCAAAGGTAAAACACCGATGATTTGTGTGACGTGATTACTCACAAACGCAAAGCAAGGAAAATAACTACGACGTACGATGAGCCCTCTCCAAGGCACAACTGCGCCAATATCATTATCAACTGCTGCTGCAATAAAGCGGTAGTACTGTCACTACCACATTCTAAAATATGAGTATTTTTATTATTTTTATTTATTATAGGTATTGTGTATATTTTATTTTTAAATAATTGCATGATATATATATATATATATATTATATTGTGTTTATTAATGCATGGGTTAGTGGATTAGACCTAGAAACTCACTAGATAAACTCCTGACCAAAATATAGGATTATGGCTTAAATTTGTATTATTTGGAATTAATTATTGGGGTTATAATTCACTACCGTGAATTTTTTATTCAATTATTGTACCTTACCGTTGCTTCGATATCTGGAGCGCTACACTAGCTTTTGCCTTCCAACAAATTTTATACCGTTGTCCTAGACGTGATAGTCTTCCATTCTGACCTTTATGTAACTCATAAATACCCTCTCTTATACTTTATTTTAGTCGCACAATATTATTATAAATATTTATTTTTAAATCTAAATAAATCCAACTTTGCATCTTTGTCCGTTCCAATCAAAATTAGAGACACAACCTCGACCCATTTTGTGCAACCCAAATTATGACAATATTCTATTCTGAGTCTTCTACAACCATGATACTTGTGTCCCATCCAATTTTAACCCTATGTACTTCCAATTAATTTAAGAACACCATTTATACTAATTTTAATTAAGTTGCTGTAATGACCCAACCTAACCCAAAACTAGACCCAACACCTACCCAAACCCCCACTCACACCCTCAAGTTTCATACTAAATACCACACACCCGTTTAACCCGCTACATCATACCAAATATGGTGTTTTTCCTCATCCAATCCCAAATCCCACTGTTTGTGCAATTTCCCAATTGTTAGGGACTTTTATGCAAAAATGCAAAGAGGTGTCCACCTTCCATTGGAGCCAAGCCATGAAGAACCCCCCCTCATTGTTGACCGGTCATACATAATTTTCCCCCCATTTTGAGTGTACTACACTCTAACTTTCCCCCTACATGATCATAGCCCTCCATTCAAAACCTACACCATCTCCACTCTTCATTCCATCATGTAGAAACCCTCCCCTATCCCTAGGAAACACATGGCCGGCCCTAATCCTAAGGCCATCCCCCTCCCTCTCTCCTATATAAACCATTTTCTTCTCCACATTCCTTCTCAACAGCCAACTATACTACACAAACCGAACCCTAACTAAACCACTTCCTTCTTCTTCCTCTCCAATTTTCACCCGTCGGAGCCTTCACCCCGACCACCGAGCAAACGACACCAAAATAAGCACCACTACAGTTCCTTCTTCTCCGACAAACATCAACCACCATGCCCCGGCCATCCCTGAGCCGCCACCACCTTCCCCGGCATCTCCACGACCGACCTTACACCACCATAGTCCCTCCCTTCTTCCTTCTCTGAGCATCGCCATCACCGCCACCATCTCCGGTCATCCCCGAGCAGTCACCACAACTACCACACCATCGACTTCCTCCTCCTACACGACCACCGGACCACCTCCCCAACAATACCTCCACCATCATTACCTCCATTATCATCTCCACACCACCGCATCTGTCACCTTCTCCGGTCATCACCATTATAGCTTCTCCCTGACCTCACCCGCAACCACCATCTCCACCATCATCGCAACCACCACCAGTCACCACCACTTCTTCTCTACCCGCCACAACCATCTCCCCGAGCAGCCACCACATCCCGGAGATATCACCACAGTCTCCACCATCCACAGCCATCTCCCTCTCTATTCTCTTCTTCCCCAACTTCACACCACCCACAGCCAGCCAACTCCAACCTTCCCTCCGTCGGATCAATACCACCATACCCCACACGACCATCACCTTCTTTTTCGAGCACCACAGACCCACCACCACTGGTCACCACCACAACCACCATTCTCCTTCTTCTATCTTCGATCACCTCGACCCCCATAGCCACCACAACTAGACCACCGCAGCCAGTTGACCATACTCTAGTCACCACCATCAGCCTCTCCACCACCGTGCTACTGCTGCCACGGTTGTTGTTGGCCTAAGCACCATCTTCAGAGATCGACCTCCACGGGTCGCGGACGAGCGTCACCCCCTCCTTGGTTACCAGCACCTAGGTTTGTACTTGCCCTATTTCCTTCATGTTGTGTTGTTACGTGACACTGTGTATTGGTGAACCCTAATAACTAGTGTGTATGTGTGTGCATGTATGTATAGTAATTAGGCTTAGTATTTACTTCATGGGAGAATAAGTTGTTAGTTATGGGTTTTACATATTTCTATATGATTGCATGACCATAGGTGTTAGTTAACTGCCTTGTGTACAGTAACCTACTAGCTAGGCCATGTGTTAGTATTACACGAGATTTGGAGATTTGGGCATGTATTAGTGTTAGTTATTTATCTTGCTGTGCACAGTATTGGAGGAAATGACACTTATTCATTTTAGACGCGCACACTCGACCTTGCTAGTTGACCGGTTACCACCCCTACTTGCGTTAGTTTCTAAGTACAGTGTAGCTATTTTTATGTGCGTGCTAGTGTAACGACTGATGTTATTATATTATATTATATAAATATAGGACCATTGGATCGTTCTGCGAGACTTCGAGAGCAGGATATTAGTATTGCCAGCTCAGGATCACAGGCAAGTACATTCTCTGATAATTTTCATTATTTGATAATTTTTATTATTCAAGTACTTAGAAATATTACATCTGATTCTTGACACTGTGGTATACGGACTAGTATATAGATTGGATCTTCAGTCATGAGATATTATATTGGTTATCGTATTGACATCGTATACAATATTGATATTAGACATTGTACATGATAATTATTATTGGACATTGATCGTGTATCATAACGTGTCATGGTTGGATCCACTGTACTAGTTGGGGGCAAAAGAAATTGCTAGTGAGAGATGTGATCATATTCCTATCGTACAAGTCTAAAATATTGTTAGTGTTAATCATACGCCTCAAGTATGATTAGCCAGGCTATTTAGCGATCATACAAGTTCCCAAGCCGATCACATATCGAAACTACTATTTCAAACACTTAGAATAGTTACAGTTCTTTATTTCAGTTTTATATACTATATTACCCTGTATATCATATTGTAGTTCCTTTCTCTTTCATTAATATATGCACTGGCTATACCATATTGTCTATATTGCCTTTTTTTTATTTTTGCCATTGTATCTATTTATTATTTTCTCTCAGCATATAGCATCATCTATTTATTATTTTATAGTCCTTGTCAATTAATTAGAACTATTATCGGGTTGTACTTCGCTCCAATTCTAACTGGATATATTTTTCCAAACTATGACTTAGAGGACTGGCGTCCGACATATTACGGACTACAGGGAGAGTAGCTGCAGCCTAGAACCTTGTAGCTCAAGTGTGATTTCTGGGAGGTCTAGCCGGTATCACTAGTTATTCAGTTAGTTTCTTTTAGCAGATTATGGTACCGGATTTGTTTTCGGCATACATTGAGACTTGAATGTTATTGTTTGAAGTAGATTTTGTTGTTGTTTAGACTTGTGTTATATTTCGATTATTTTTCTTCGATATCTTATCATGCTTTAGTTTTATGGTTGAGTATTTTTATATTATATTATAATATCTGTGTCTCCCTATGGAGTTGGATATTCGTGTGAGATTGATTAGATAGTATTGTGACCTAGACAACGTTCTACCGCCGATGCTGTGGCATAGGCTGAACGTACCCGCGAACTCGTACCCCTATATCGGGTGTGGGTCTTGACACATTTTACTGGTGGCCTATGCAGGTTGAGCTTCGCAATTAGAGCGATGTCGTGGTAGTGTAACAACTTAGTTGTACTACTTCGAGCCTGTGATAGGATCTAGGATATAGCATACTAGGATGAGAGCGAATACTCAATCACAACTAGGAACACTTCCAATCTATTAATCTTGTTATCCTTATGCTATTCTGAATAATTGCTTCCTTTAGAATTTTACTGTCCTTCCTTGATGATATCGTATCTATTGCCTTAATTGATTCGTTTTGGTCTGTCTTCAGGATGCCGCAGAAGACTAGGTCCTTGAGATTGGGTCCATCAGCTTCAGAGAGGTCTGCCACCTCTCGACCTGATAGATAGACATCTGGAGTTCCTCCAACATCTCCTGTTCATGTGGGAGTATCAGCAGTTTTTGTGGGTCCTCCTCCCCCACCTTTCCAGAGGGCTTCCCCAGCTTTTACGGAGGACCTTCCTCTCCCGCTGTAGATTCCTTTCCCTGGAGGTATGCCAGCTGATGGGGCACAGGTTTTTACCTTGATTCAGGGCATGGTAGATGCCCAGAGAGTGACGACGGAGGCCCAGCGTATTCAAGCTGAGGCTCAGAGAGTGCAGGCAGAGGCGCACCAAGCACAGACTGAGCTGATGAGAGACAACATAGAGAATGCTCACCAGATGACACTCTAGGCAGTTGAGAGAGTTGCCCAGCAGTCTCCTGGTCACAATAGAGGCCAGGCACTATAGTTGACTTCAAGAGGATGGTACCTAAAGAGTTTAAGGGTATCGAGGGGATACTCTACGCTGATGACTGGTTAGAGGATTTGGAGAGAAACCTGCGATTGACCCAAATTCTGGAAAGCTTGCAGATAGAGGCGGCCGACAGTCAGATGGTCGATATCACATTCACGTGGTATTACACAAAGCCGAGACTTACTGCTCATGGACTTACTTGGGAGACCTTCAAGGAGCTTTTCAAGGAGAAGTTCTTTCCTGACGTGGCCTTGGGAGCTTTGGATAGTCAGTATCATGACTTGGTCTAAGGCAATATATCGGTCGACGAGTACGTCGTAGAATTTGGTCGATTGAGCCATTTTGCATCGTCTATGATTCGGGACCCAGGAGATCGAGCCCGAATATTTAGAAAGGGGCTAACGAGGGACATTAGGTCGCGCACTTCTGGTCGTCGTACCGCTACCTTTGAAGATATCTTGATGGATGCCCAGATTATAGAGGAGGATCTGGATCTCAAGCCTAAGAGGAGTCACAATATTTCTAGAGATACGAGTGGCAGCGCAGGACCGGCCAAGCATCCCCATATTCAGCAGCAGCCGAGGATATTTCAGCATCACCACCAGCAGCACCAGGCACCGGTTCGTGTTCAGCAGGATCAACAGTAGCCTCCGAGGCAGACACAACAGGCTTGTCATTTCTGTAAGAAGCCAGGTCACCTTTGGAAGAGCTGTACAGTGAGGCAAGGACTTTGTTTGCACTATGGCACTGCGGGACATCGAGTGAGGGATTGTCTTCTAGCTTCTTATCTTCCTGGATAGCGCGCATCTCCAAATCATAGAGGTCCAGTTAGGCCACCTGTGGAACCGTAGATTGCTCAGCACCCACGGAGGGAACTACCCCAACAGGGTGGGACGTTTGTGAGACGGTCGAGAAGACCGATACTGCAGGTGATGGGTTAGAAGGTTCTGTTCTGTTATGTTCTTTCCTTCTGTTCTGTTCCATCTATTTGATTGATTGAATGATTCCTTAGTACCGTAGCTTTCATCAATGATTTTCTTGCTAGAATATAATTAGTGGTACACCCTGAAAGAGACTATAATACCATGACAAAAGAGACCATAATCATGCATGTTTGTTTTCTTTCTCTAGATTGCATATTGTATGATTGTAGGTAGGACTTCCTTAGACCTTGGTAGTTGGGGGTTGACCGTAGTGAAGATTAATGAATAGTTTATGACTAGTCAGAGAGAGACAAGGTGTCTTAAATTTCGAGGACGAAATTTTTCTAAGGGGGGTAGACTTGTCACTACCACATTCTAAAATCGGGGTATTTTTGTCATTTTTATTTATTATAGGTATTGTGTATATTTTATTTTTAAATAAATGCATGATATATATATATATATATAAATATATATTATATTGTGTTCATTAATGCATGGGTTAGTGGACTAGACCTAAAAACCCACTAGATAAACCCTGATAAAAATATAGGATTATGAATTAAATTAGTATTATTCGGGATTAATTATTTGGGTTATAATTCACTACCGTAATTTTTTTATTCAATTGTTGTACCTTACCGTTGCTTCGATTTCTGGAGCGCTACACTACCTTTTGCTTTGCAACAAAATTTATACCCTTGTCATAGACGTGCCAGTCTTCCATTATGACCTTCAGTAACTCATAAATCCCCTCTCTTGTTCTTTATTTTAGTCGAACAATATTCGTTACAAATATTTATTTTTAAATTTAAATAAATCCAACTTTGCATCTTTGTCCGTTCCAATCAAAATTGGAGACACAATCTCGACCCATTTTGTGCAACCCAAATTATGACAATATTCTATTCTAAGTCTTCTACGTCCATGACACTTGTGTCCCACCCAATTTTAACCATATGCACTTCCAATTAATTTAAGAACACCCTTTACACTAATTTTAATTAAATTGGTGTAAGGACCCAACCTAACCTAAAACTAGACCCAACACCAACCCAAACCCCCACTCCCACCCTCAAGGTTCATAATAAACACCACACACCCTTTTAACCCACTACATCACACCAAATATTGTATTTTTCCTCATCCAATCCCAAATCCCACTATTCGTGCAATTTCCCAATTGTTAGGGACTTTTATGCAAAAATACAATAAGGTGTCCACCTTCCATTGGAGCCAAGCCATGAAGAAACCCCCCATTGTTGACCGGGCATACATAATTTTCCCCCTATTTTGAGTGTACTACACTTCAACTTTTTCCCCTACATGATCCTAGCCCTCCATTCAAAACCTATACCATCTTCACCCTTCATTCCTTCACGTAGAAACCCTCCCCCATCCCTAGGAAACACATGGCCGGCACTAATACTAAGGTCATCCCCCTCCCTCTCTCCTACATAAACTATTTTCTTCTCCCCATTCCTTATCAACAGCCAACTAAACTACACAAACAGAACCTTAACTAAACCACTTCCTTCTTCTTCCTCTCCGACTTCCACCCACCGGAGCAGTCACCCCGACCACCGAGCAGACAACGCCGGAACAAGCACCACCACAGTTCCTTCTTCTCCGACGAACAACAACCACCACGCCCCGGCCATCCCCAAGCAGCAACTACCTTCCCCGGCATCTCCATGACCGACCTTACACCACCATAGTCCCTCCCTTCTTCCTCCTCCGAGCATCGTCTATACCGCCACCATCTTCGGTCATCCCCGAGCAGTCAACAAAGCCACCACACCGTCGACTTCCTTATCATACACGACCACCGAACCACCTCCCCAACAACACCTCCACCATTATCGACCTCCATCATCATCTCCACACCACCTCCTCCGTCACCTTCTCCGTTCATCACCATCACAGCTTCTCCCCGACCTTACCCGCAACCACCGTCTCCACCATCATCACAACTACCACCAGTCACTATCACTTCATCTCCACCCGCCATAGCCATCTTCCCGAGCAGCCACCACATCCCCGAGCTATTACCACCATCTCCACCATCATCTCGACAACCACCACCAATCATCACCCATTCCATTCTTTTCTTCCCCGACTTCATACCACCCACATCCGGCCAACTCCGACCTTCCCTCCGCCAGATCAACACCACCACACCCCACACGACCATCACCTTCTTCCCCGAGCACCACAGAACCACCATCACTGTTTACCACCACAACCACCATTCTCCTTCTCCCATCTTCGATCACCTCGACCCCCATAGACACCACACCTCAACCACCGCAGCCAGTTGACCATACCCCGGTCACCACTATCAGCCTCTCCACCACCGTGCTACTGTTGCCATAGTTTCTGTTGGCCGGAGCACCATCGTCGGAGATCGACCTCCACGGGCCACGGACGAGCATCACCTCCTCCTCGATTACGGCGCCTAGGCTAGTACTTGCCCTCTTTACTTCATGTTGTGTTGTTACATGACACTATGTATTGGTGAACCCTAATAACTAGTGTGTATGTGTGTGCATGTATGTAAAGTAATTAGGTTTAGTATTTACTTCATGGGAGAATAAGTTGTTAGTTATGGGTATCACATATTTCTATATGATTGTATGACCATAGGTGTTAGTTAACTAACTTGTGTACACTAACCTACTAGCAAGGCCATGTGTTAGTGTTACACGAG
Source organism: Iris macrosiphon (assembly GCA_036927795.1). NCBI lineage: Eukaryota > Viridiplantae > Streptophyta > Magnoliopsida > Asparagales > Iridaceae > Iris > Iris macrosiphon. The sequence goes on from JAYESA010000005.1 coordinate 112,969,146, forward strand.
ATTTGGAGATTTGGACATGTATTAGTGTTAGTTATTTGTCTTACTGTGCACGATATTCGAGGATATGACACTTGTGTATTTTAGACGCGCACACTCGAGCCTGCTAGTTGACCGATTACCACCCCTACTTGCGTTAGTTTCTAAGTGCAGTGTAGCTATTTTTATGTGCGTGCTAGTGTAACGACTGATGTTATTATATTATATCAATATAGGACCATTGGATCGTTCTGTGAGACTTCGAGAGCTGGATATTGGTATTGCCAGCTCAGGACCACAGGCGAGTACATTCTCCGATAATTTCTATTATTTGATAATTTTTATAATTAAAGTACTTAGAAATATTACATCTGATTCTTGACACTGTGGCACATGGACTAGTATATAGATTGGATCTTCAGTCATAAGATGTTACATTGGTTATCATATTGACATTATACACGACATTGATATTAGAAATTGTACATGATAATTATTATTGGACATTGATCGTGTATCATAACGTGTCATGGTTGGATCCACTACACTAGTTAGGGGCAGGGAAAATTGCTAGTGAGAGATGTGATCATATTCCTATCGTACAAGTGTAAAATATTATTACTGTTAATCATACGCCTTACGTATGATTAGCCAGGCCATATAGCGATCGTACAAGTTCTCAAGCCGATCACATATCGATACTACTATTTCAAACACTTAGAATAGTTACAGTTCTTTATTTCAGTTTTATATACTACATTACCCTGTATATGATATTGTAGTTCCTTTCTCTTCATTTCATATATGCACTGGCTATACCATATTGTCTACATTGCCTATTTTCTTTATTTTTGCCATTATATCTATGTATTATTTTCTCTCAGTATATAACATCATCTATTTATTGTTTTATAGTCCTTCTCAATTAATTGGAACTGTTATCGGGTTGTACTTTGCTCCAATCCTGACTGGATATATTTTTCCAGACTGCGACTTAGAGGACTGGCGTTCGACATATTACGTACCACAGGGAGAATAGCTGTAGCCTTGGACCTTGTAGCTCAGGTGTGATTTCTGGGAGGTTTAGCCGGGATCACTAGTTATTCAATTAGTTTCTTTTAGCAGATTATGGTACCGAATTTGTTTTTGGCATACATTGAGACTTGGATGTTATTGTTTGAAGTTAGATTATTTTATTGTTTAGACTTGTGTTGTATTTCGATTATTTTTCTTTGATATCTTATCGTGCTTTAGTTCTGTGGTTGAGTATTTTTATATTATATTGTAATATCTGTCTCCTTATGGAGTTGGATATTCATGTGAGATTGATTAGATAGTATTGTGACCTAGACAGCGTTCTACCGCCTATGCTGCGGCAAAGGCAGGACGTACCCGCATACTCGTGCCCCTATATTGGGTGTGGGTCATGATAAGTACCCACAGACAGACAGTCGGCCTTCCAGCGACTACACCAGAAAGCACCTACCCAGCAACAACCCGGAGATCAGGTGCAAGTATCAGAGGAGGAGGAGTTTTCTTTCGTCTCATGCTACTTAACTGGAAAGCTTCCCGCCCCCAAGGGAAGAAAGAAGTCAAATACCTCCAGTCCGGCGATCTCTACCACTGCATCGCGAAGAAGACTACCAGAAGGGCTGACGATGGCACCTGCGGAAGGCATCTTCCAAGGCTCTCGCTCAAGGAAAAAGATATTAGCACCTGGGGGTAGTACTTCCTTAGAACCCCTAGGGGTAGCCAAAGCTGGGGGTAGTGTCCCCTGGACATACGGGACAACCTGACGTTCTGAGCAGACAATGATTCCTATGGAATAGACTCCGAGATCCCGGAGGGTAGCTACTCCCATCAAAATAACACTATCTTTTACGCTAAAGGTAGTATCCCCTCCAAATCCAAGGAAGACACAATGGCTCCCGCCCTCCTTGAAGACTACTTACTACAAGGGTATGAGACAAGGAGTATAACATCCACTGTCCCATCAGTTTCTTCCCATGTGAGGACGATATACATGGCCGAAGACGACCCTGAAGGCCCTAGTGACCGGCAGTGCCTCAAGATACTCGAATCCATGATGCATAAAATGAGTGCATCAATGCAAGCTTTGAACCAGACAATATTGGAAATTAAGACAAACATGGCCTCCCAGCCTGCAAGAGCCTCTAGGCAAGCTAACTTGGACCCCGGGACCAACGGAGATTCAAATATGATCGCTACACCCGTGGGCGGTGATCCTCTCCTACCTGGCTCGTCGGCACCTTCGACGGAAGATAAAGTCAAGGAAGTAAGGAGGGAGGTCCGAGAACTTCGGACTTGCCTAGATTCTATGGGCAATAGGGACTCACTCTGTGGTCTCGGGGTGCGGCAACCATAACCGATAGAGTGGAGGGATGTACCATATTCGCCCAAGTATAAGCCCTTTAAAGTAAATATATTTGATGGGAAGTCTTCCCCTCGCTGCTTCATGAGCTACTTCGAGATCACTATGGGATACTTACCCCGGATCGACGTTATTCTTACCAGGCTCTTCGTCGGGTCATTGGCGGGGGTAGCTTTTGATTGGTTTTGCAGTCTCGAAGATAACTGTATCTCATCATTCGATAAACTCAAGCGTCTGTTTCTTAACAGATTCTATGAGGCAGAAAATGATATGACTATGTCTTCTCTGATGGATGTCGCCCAGGATGAGAAAGAACTGATGCAAAACTACATCGAGCAGTTCTGACAGGCCGAGCTAAGGTTGCCTCCTGGCAATCCCGAGGCTACACTGTCATGCCCCAATTCTAAAATATGTGGAACTGAGCCATGTGACAATGGCCAGCGGGTACACTCCGATAGGTTTCCCAATCTAATGGACCTGTTGAAGTACACCTAAGTTGTAAAGTACAATGATATAACCCAATAATTAACCAAAAGCAATGTAACCAATCTTATTCACAGATAATAAGAATTGAAACACATAGAGATAACAAAGTCTACTAATGTGTAGAAAAAAATAAGTTTGAAAATATATCATAATATAGACCGAAAAAGAGTCACACGGGGCAAACCTGCTAATACAAGTATTTAATGAAAGAAAATAATAAGATAACTAGGGCCGATATCTTCTAACTAGATAGTGATACTGGATCCAAAGTGAAGTCAATACCGGTGATCAAATAAAGTCCTCGGGAAGGATCTCGTCCTCTGAAACAAGTCCTGCTCCTGGATATACACCCGGTCCATACTCCTCCGGGTAGACCTCCTCGCATATGCCTGAAAGGAAACCAGGTCCTCAGAGGGACGTAACAAGGTACAAAAATAGTATGCCATAGTTAAACAAAAATGAAACATGTGATACGCCGGTGTAATCTAGAATAACCACCTAAGTGAGACACAACCTGAAGGCAATATTCGACACATGGGGTTTCCAAATATAAATTCGGAGCTCTGAGGCACAGAGACATATGGTGCATACCCATAGCTCAGAGCACATAGTCACATAGTAAGTAAGTACTATGACTACAGATACAAGATCTCTACGTAAATAAGGATATATATATATATATATATATATATATATATATATATATATATATATATATATATATTGTGTATGCGAAGTAGTCCAAGCGTCTAGTAACTGCCTTCCCATCCCAATGCGGTCAACAAGACGCATCTGCAGCTCGTTGAGCCTGAATCTCTATCTAAACAATCTCGTGATACTAACTAGCACCAATCACGATCCGATAATCATCAAAGGTTCCAGTCATGCTGACACCATCAAGATACAGGAAGTCTGGCACAATGAGAGTTTCTGAATGTGTCCTAGGGTTCCGATGTACCCAAGTAGGTACATAATGTTGGCCCATCTGGACTTAGTCAACTTGATTTTGATAGTTAACTAAACCATACATTGATATCTCACGATCTGAAGCCTCAATACTGCTATTATATGTCGTCTGTATTGCGTCTATTCAAATATAATCTTTTATTTATTTGAGTCTAGGATTGATGTAAGCTGAGTCGCACTGGCAAATCTAAGTACCTATATCCAGATACCTAGTCCACTCAAATAAACCAAAGAACCTATCCACCAAATCAGGCCACAATCATTTACAATGTCTACCATATTTAAAAATCGAACTTGGGCTGAACTCATGCCGAACTTGGACTAAACTCGGTTACCCTTTTGGTATGAAATCAACCAGTTCAATTAGCTCCTGATTTTTAGCCCAACGGTTAAAAATTTAAAATAAATCCCATCCAAATTCTGGTCAAATTCTGTTTGCCTACACACTATAAATATGATTGGATTTCTATATTCCTACTTACTCAACCATTCTTAATCATATATCCTATTATGAGCAAACATCTAAGCCTTAACTTTTCTATCTCAAGGAGCAACTCCCTACCCTTCCTAGTGCTAAGTGTGGTCTCGGTCTAGAAGTCTACAGAGTTATAAAAGAACTTTGTTCTATTAGTTACTCTCTCTCTCTAGCTGTGAAGTTGCGAGACTTTGGATCAAACCTCGTAGTGTTAAGAAGTGGCAAGCCTTCGGATCAAATCTTGTGATTCACTATTGGTGATTATAGTGGATAAAGCTCTGAACTTGAGTTCTCAGGACTGGACTAGTCCTCTCAAAGGAAAACAAGTATACATCATGGTGTTTTCATTTGCTTTCTCTCTCTCTTTTACTGCTTTACTTTACTATCTTTATATACACTATTAGTTAGCAACTGGCTTCATTATGATAATATTAAATTGGATTAATTATTTTGCTGCACTCTATTCAGCCCCTAGAGTTGCTTTACGGTCCTTCAATTGGTATCAGAGCTAGTTCTCTTAATATTTGGCTTAATATCCTAAGAGACTTATGACAACTGTTAGATCTATCCACATAAACAATGGTGAAGGCCAGTCCATAAATATGCCACCCCTATTTGATGGTACTAACTACACATATTGGAAAACACATATGAGCTTCTCCCTAAAGTCACTTGATTTTAACCTTTGGGCTGTAGTAGTAGTAGAAGGATACAAGAAGCCACCTAGAATAGTCATAGATGGTAACCTTATAGAGAAATCTCATAATAAGTACACAGACACCAAAAATAAACAAGCTAATCTTGATGCTAAAGCTATTAGTGTCACTACCATATTTTCCAGATAAGGGCATTTGTGTAATTTCACTATTTGGAATAATTATGTATTAAATTAATCTGCTGAGTTTTATAAACTATTTATATAGTTAGTAATATTTGTTTTTAGGTCAAACCCTAGAATTCATTAGGACAAACCCTAATGACTAAACCCTAATTTGAAGACCAATTCTAGAGAAACCCTAGAATTCAAATTTTAGGTTGGACCTCAAATCCTAGACTGACTAAACCTTAGTTAATTAGGTTTTACATGACCTAACATCGGGAGTTTAACCTATACTTATGCATTGAAACCCTAACTTGGTTTTAATATAAAAGGGAACCCTCTTTTCCTTCATGGAGGAAGAAAACCCTAGCCTCCATTAGAAGTGCTATTTTCCCAACTGTAACCTCCGATTTCCAATTTCCAAAATAATTAGATTTTAATTTATTTTAAAATATCAAGTTTATAAAATAATTTTCCTTAAAATTTTTTTATCTGATTTTGAACGATGTTTGATTTTAGAAGGTAATTTAAAAATCTTTTATAAAAAAAAAAATCATTTTTCCTAAATGATGATGTATTACAAAATAAATAAATAATAATAATATATATTTCTAGTTTCAAATATTTATTGGCTTGAATCATAAAATTATTTTTAACTAAATAGTTATTTAAAAGACTAGTTCATAAAATAAAATAAATTTTTATTTATTGGGCTAGTAAATAAATAAATGTCATACTTCTAAGATTTTGCAAAATGTATTAATTAGTAACAAATTGGAAATTTGCTAGCTTTCTTAAAAACATTTTCTGAAAATTATAATCTTTATTTTTATTTTTACAAATTGCCATTTCCTATTAACTAGCCTTCACACCCTCATTTTTCCCCACATGAGAAACCCCTTTTTATAATTAATTCTGGGCCATTCATTATTGGGCCAACCCGCAACCCTTTATCCCTCACCATCTCTCCCTATTTAAGTTCTCATTCTCACATTTCCCAAGAAACCCTAATCTCCAATTATTAGCTAGCCCCCACAATTTTTCCACAAGCCAAAGCCACCACCATTTTTGTGTGCTCGTGTCCGTGTGTCCAGCATCACCGTGTCAGCCGTGATGGCCTCGGGTCCGACCCCGGGTGTCCCACCGTATCCATTCATTTTCTGTGTCCAGTTACAATATTACAAACAGATTTTTCGTGTCCGACACACCCGGACACATCCACATCCTCCACGGTACAACCCCATCCCGTGTCCGACGCACCCGGACACGTCCCTCACAGTTCAACAAACCCTCGTGTCCATCCCGGACACGTACCCAGACCCACTGACACACCCTAAACCTAACCCTAACCCTAGAACAGCCGCCGGAAGCCGCCCAGATCCGCCGAGGAGTTCCCGCCGACCGCCGCTGGTTCGTCGTCGAGCTCCGCCGACGTCTCCTCGAAGCAGCTCCGCCGAGTTCGACGCCGTCGTGCGTCGAGCCGAACAGCCGCCGAGATCTCATCGAGCGCCGAGCCCGCCTCATCGAGCGCCGAGCCTGCCTCCTCGAGCGCCGAACGCCGCCGCCGCTGCCCTCGAACAGCCGCCCAGATCCTCGAGCGCCGCTGGAATCGAACAGCCGCCGACCGCCTCCCCTCGAACCGAGATCCGCCGAGACGAGCGCCGACTCCGGCGAGACCGCCTCCGCCGACGCCGGAATCCCGCGTGAGCCTCTTCTCCCTTTCCCTCTTTCCCCTTTTTATTTCTGTTTGTGTATTAGTTAGTTTATATTAGATTATTTAGATAATTAATTAGTTAGTTAAGTGTGATTAGTTAAGTTAATTAATTAATTAGATTAATTAGTTTAGTTAATGAATTGATTAGTTAATTATTAATAATCAGAAATTAATTAGTATTTAGTCAGTAAATAAATTAATTAGTTATTAATTACAATTACTAATTTAATAATTACATATATGTAATTTAATAATTAGTTATTTTATGTGAATAGTTTAGTTATATGTAAATAGTTAATTAATGTATAATTAGTTCAATTTAGATATAATTAGTTAGTAACATATATATTATATAATTAGTTATTGGTATGTAATTAGTTTATAATTTCATATAATTAGTTTAGTAATTATATATAATTAGCTTATAAATTATACATAATTCATTTAGTGATATATATATATATATTTAGTTTATTGTTTATAATGTATGAAAATTAGTTATTTATTATGTGTAAATTTAGTTATGTATTATGTATAAGGATTTTTTATATACAAATGTGAATTTTGGTATAAAAAGTATATATGTATATACATCTACTAGTATATATACTAATACGTATTTTGTACAAATTACTAATAGACACTTATATATATATTATATACGCTTTATGGTATACCAAGTATTAATGTATGTTTTAGTATTAAAAAAATAAATAAATAAATAAATGTATATTGGTATATATATGTATATATAACCATATTTTGGTATATATGCATATAGTATATATATATATAAACTGTATTGATATATATGTACTTGTAAAACATATTTTGGTATATTACCTGTATATAGTATAGTATTATTTTGGTATGTATGTACATATATATATAATATAAGTTAATATGTATTTTGGTACATGTATACTAGTCTATATGTATAAGTGATGTATAATTTTTCACATAAATAAAATATTTTTCCACTTATGTACATACAGTGATACCTCTTCTGTATACTTTGGAATAACTATATATATATGTATTAAATTATTTGTTGATAATATGATTAATTGGTAAATTACTAGGTGACCCTAGTTGACTAGAGCCATGCCTGGCAGAGCCCTGAGTTCATGAAATTGTGATGTGTTAGTGTAGTACCTGATGCAAATGTTGTATTTGATGTATTTTTAGGACTGTTGGTTCCTCCAGACGGTACTCTGGGACAGGACATTGACATTACCAGCTAAGGACCCAAGGCGAGTACATTCTCTGATTAGTTTCTAATTTATGATATCTCCTATGTTCACTGTATCTAGTGTAAATATACATGTTCTTGACACGTTGGTTACACGGACTGGTATACACGGATCTCGTCATGAGATGTTATTCCTTATTCATGGTGTAGCTTGTACAAGACTTGTTTCCTTGATATCTTGTGCATATACAGACACTGATTCCCGGGGAGATTTGCTACCTTCCTAGGGAATCCCGTGCCATAGCATACCATGATTGGATCTACTATATCAGTCGGGGGTTTGGGGAGTACTGTAGTGTAGATATGTGATCATACCCAACTATCCATGCATCATAGCTCACCCCACATCTCACGTCGGGTGCGGCCTGACCATCTCCATGCCTCATAGCTGTTACGTGTGATTAGCCTGACCTCTCCATGCATCATAGCTAACCAGCGGTTAGCCTGACCTTCCATGAATCATAGCTAATCACATGTAACCAGCCTGATCAAGTTCCCAAGCCGATCACATGTTAAAGCTAGTACTCAACACACTTAGTCATAGAACTCTTGCTCATGGACATAATGTTTCTTTCCTGCATTTACTTACAGTATTTCCAGTATTTCTCTTATTGTACATTTCTCGTACCTATACATGCATCTGGTATGTTTCCATCTAGAACTGCTACATAGCTTATGTCATTTATATAGAAGTGCTATTTAGAGATGTACTTTGCTCCTTCCTAACTGGAAAATATTTTTCCAGACTGTGACCTTAGTAGACTGGTTCCGACACACTTGGGGATTGGAAGTTAATGATTGCAGGTATGATTATGTTGTCTTTAGACTTGTGTTGTTTTCTTTTACTTCTTCAAATTCCTATCGTGCTGTAGTTGTGATTGAGTATGTTGTTGATATTTTATAGTATCATCCGAGTCTCCTTATGGAGTTGGATACTAGCGTGAGATTGTTAGATAGTACTCGACCTAGACAGCGTTCTACCGCCGATGCTGCGGCGTAGGCTGGACGTACCCACGCATTCGTGCCCCTAAACCGGGTGCGGGTCGTGACACGTTTTTAGTGGTGGCCCATGCAGGTCTGACTTCGCTAGTTGTGCGATGTCGTAGTAGTGCGACGTCATAGTTGTATTACTGCGTACCTGCTATAGAATATAGAACATAGGATACTAGGATGAGAGAGGATACTCAATCACAAATTCTTGAGAGATTCCTGGGACGACCCCTTGAGAATCTTATTCCAATTTAAATCTTTTTCCTTGATTTCGTCCGCTCTCGCTTGTTGTCACTGAACTTGATTCTTGTTGAGCAGTTATTAAATTAAAATCTTGGTATCATTGTTGAGTTTGATTCTTGTTGACCAGTTGTTAACTTTAATTCCTGGTATCGTTGTTGAGTTGATTTCAAATTGAGATGAATTTTTACGGACTAGGATTTATGGTATCATCTGATGACATATATTGATGAGGACAGTGAGGAAGGTAAAACGTCTACTTTGGTTATGGAACCTAGAATTTATCGCAGCCAAATTAGCTGTGGTGACGAGAACGTAGGGACCTGACTTGGATGTACATACTATAGTTATGAAGCTTAGAGTCTTTCGCAGCCATACCGGTTGGCGTGGCGAAGATTCTAGACGACATGATTATAGAGTGCATACCTTAGTTACGAAATCTATCGTTTATCGCATCTATGCTTACTGGCGTGGCGAGGATTCTGAGTGTCATGATTTCAGACAGACGTGTATGATTATCAGGTTGTATCCTAAATTGGTTTTTAAAATATCATCTCAAGACTTATCTATTTCTGTTATTCCCGGACTTTGTTCCACCACTTCTTTCTTTACTAGCAGTAAAGATACCTTCTGTCCTCAATTCCGTCTTTGAGCTCCTATTCCTTGAGGATTTCTTGTTAAGTATGATAATTAGTGGCTTGTAATTTTGTTGTGTCTTGTATTAGTATTGACTGTGTTGCTAAGGAGTTGTAAGTGTTTCTTAGTTGGACATGTGAGCAGTAGGCTTTAATCTAGAGTTAGCCCTTAGCATAGTACCTTGTACCAATGATTCTAGGAGTAGTGTCATTAGAGACTGAGAGTTAAGGAGAGTATAGAGTATCGGTGATAGTTCTCAGAGTTAGTATCAGAGCCAATTACCCGTCCTGGATAATCATGATTATGGAATTGAGTGATTTATGTAAACAATTAAGTATCCAGGAATTGTGTTAAGGATTTATGGAGCATGATGTTCAATTTGATGATTAATATCGGAAGTGTTACAGGTAAGGAAATACATATACATAAAGAGTTAATGAGGTGTCATGGGTAGAGAAATATTGGAATTGGTAATGAAAGTGGTTAAGCGTATCACGGGATAGTCTAATAGGCTTTAAAGGATTAAAGGAAATACCTATACAACCATCGAGATGAGGAACCATACACATACCCATGAGAGTAAAGAAACATGAGTGTTATAGAGGATACAGGTGATCATGAGTCTAATGAGCTTGATGAGATAATCCATTAATGCAGCTAGTGATATAATACCAAGAGTGCTAATGATTCTATATCAAGGATTAGTCAAGGATGACGTTAATAACAGTAAGCACTCTGTGTGTTGATAATTAGATGATATACCAATTGACATAAATTGAAATCAGGAAAGAAAACACAGTTGATGATAACTTTGATCATTGGAGGTAATAGTGCAAGTGATTCGGGCAGTACGAATTTAGTACACAATTATAGACACTAGATGCATTGAGTACACCCTGAGTATCAGAGACCGTGAGCATTGATATGTACATTTGTGAAATTATAAATTAAAAGGTGAAAATAAAATTTTATTTTTAGAATAATTGAGGAGTTGAGAGTTTGTCATTAAATTTTTGAGGATTTCAAATATGAATTCAATAAACATGGTTAAGGCTACAAGAATTTTAGAAGTGATTAAATTTTATTTCCATGTGAAGTATCTAATTTTGAGGAGGTATATGCAATTTTATTTTAAGTTGATCGGGAAGTTAAACCTTGACGATTATTTTGAGGATTAATTTTGGTAGATGAGAGATATGAATATTAATATATGATTAGTTGATATGGGTACCAGTGTACATGAATAGGAATTTGTTAGTGTGCTAGATTTAAGTGTTTGTTAGAGATAGTAGACACTACAAGTAATATGTTAACATGATCCTTCTTCCTTCCTAATGTTCATTTTCTTTCGCCTTTCGATTGATTGATTGATTTTCCTAGTACTGTGGTTCACATGCATGATTTTCTTGTTAGAATATAACTAGTAGTACCCCTAACAGAGACTGAAATACCATGACAAAAGACACATGACCTATATATTTTCTCAAATTGCATGGTTGTAGGTAGAGTTTTCTTAAACCATGATCATTGGGTTTTGACCATAGCAGAGATCTATGACGAGGTTATGACTGACCAAAAAGAGACAAGAGGATTAAATTTGTGGATAAGCATTAATAAAGAGTTAAGGCGTTAATAAAAGAATTGACGGATCATTAGTTTTACGAAGATTGAGGATGATTGAAACTCGAGGATAAATATTGACTTGAAAGGAGAGTTAAGAAATTGACAGAGCAAAAAAAAAAAAAAAAAAAAAAAAATAAATTTGATTGAGGATTTATTAATTTTAAGGAGGTCTTGATATGATTGAATTGATTATTAAAAATTTGAGAAATTTGAGAGATTATCATTTTATCTATTTGATTGCAAGATAGAAATTTTATATAGTATGAATGTTGCATTAAAGATACTAGAAGCATCGCATCGTTGAGTATTTGAGGAAAAAGAAAAGCAGGAAATAAAATTGTAAATGGAATGGTGCCGAATTAAATTCTTGGGATGAGGAGTTAGATTGGAATAAGCATCAATTGAATTTGAGTTAGAGGAGTAAGATGATTGATGAGTGTTTAAAATTTAAATTTTGGGATACAGATTTTTTAAGTTTTATAAATATGCATTGATTGGATTTCAATTAAAAGGGATTGGATAGTAAAATTTTGTATTTAGTTATTTACTCAAAATTTGAGGAGATTATGATACGACTGGAATTCAATTAAAATATTGAGGATTTGAGTAGTAAAAATTTTTACATTGGGATAATAAATTCAGAGGATGAAAAAAAAATATTAGTTCAAATTCGGAAACATTATACATACGGATAAAGAAATATGGAATGAAATGAAGCTCATGGTAAAGAAGATTTTAATATAATTGATTATGGGATCATATAATTGAAGGTCGTAAGGTAAGATCATGGTATATTGAGGTTGTGATTTAAATTAAAATCTTGACCATGACAGTAACATTTGAAATCGAAGAAAATAATCGAGGTATAGTTGATGTTAAGATAAACAAACTCGAATTGATGATAAGGATTTTGGACAGGTAATAAATTTTGATTCAGAAATTCTAAGATCTAATCTAATAAAGTTTGTGGAATTTGAAACTTTTACAGATATTAGTTAATGATGAATCACAAGATTGAGAAAAGTAAAATGAACGAGGATAAAAAGGAAGGATTATTTTCAGATGGTAGTAAAGACTACTTTTTCCTAGAAATTAAGAAAGGCGATTAGATGTCTCTTGATTACATTCTGAAGGATGTATTTAAGTTTCTTAAATCAAATTGTTGACCGTATCTTTCGAATTAGCTATAACTTTCATGTCGATATCATTCATTATACTGGGTCTTCCTTGGTTTAGTTACTTTGAAAAGGTAACGTGCATTATTCCAATTATCTGTTTTGTGATCGTGTCTACTTCCCAAAACCTAAAACCTTCTAGAGGATTCAAGGCCGAGCCATAATTCCTTCAAGTTATTCCTGTCTTAAACCATATTTTCTTTTTCTTCATGTTTCCTTCTGTTTGGTAAATATTTTCCTTATAGAAGTATTTTCTTCAATGATATCTTCATCATTATGAACAACAAAAATTTTTTTCTATCCTAGTCATCCCTAAAATTTCGAGGACGAAATTTTTCTAAGGTGGATAGACTTGTAACCTCCAATTTCCAATTTCCAAAATAATTAGATTTTAATTTATTTTAAAATATCAAGTTTATAAAATAATTCTCCTTAAAAAAATTTTATTTGATTTTGAACGATGTTTGATTTTAGAAGGTAATTTAAAAATCTTTTATAAAAAAAAAAAAATCATTTTTCCTAAATGATGATGTATTAGAAAATAAATAAATAATAATAATATATATTTCTAGTTTCAAATATTTATTGGCTTGAATCATAAAATTATTTTTAACTAAATAGTTATTTAAAAGACTAGTTCATAAAATAAAATAAATTTTTATTTATTGGGCTAGTAAATAAATAAATGTCATACTTCTAAGATTTTGCAAAATGTATTAATTAGTAACAAATTGGAAATTTGCTAGCTTTCCTAAAAACATTTTCTGAAAATTATAATCTTTATTTTTATTTTTACAAATTGCCATTTCCTATTAACTAGCCTTCACACCCTCATTTTTCCCCACATGAGAAACCCCTTTTTATAATTAATTCTGGGCCATTCATTATTGGGCCAACCCGCAACCCTTTATCCCTCACCATCTCTCCCTATTTAAGTTCTCATTCTCACATTTCCCAAGAAACCCTAATCTCCAATTATTAGCTAGCCCCCACAATTTTTCCACAAGCCAAAGCCACCACCATTTTTGTGTGCTCGTGTCCGTGTGTCCAGCATCACCGTGTCAGCCGTGATGGCCTCGGGTCCGACCCCGGGTGTCCCACCGTATCCATTCATTTTCTGTGTCCAGTTACAATATTACAAACAGATTTTTCGTGTCCGACACACCCGGACACATCCACATCCTCCACGGTACAACCCCATCCCGTGTCCGACGCACCCGGACACGTCCCTCACAGTTCAACAAACCCTCGTGTCCATCCCGGACACGTACCCAGACCCACTGACACACCCTAAACCTAACCCTAACCCTAGAACAGCCGCCGGAAGCCGCCCAGATCCGCCGAGGAGTACCCGCCGACCGCCGCTGGTTCGTCGTCGAGCTCCGCCGACGTCTCCTCGAAGCCGCTCCGCCGAGTTCGACGCCGTCGTGCGTAGAGCCGAACAGCCGCCGAGATCTCATCGAGCGCCGAGCCCGCCTCATCGAGCGCCGAGCCCGCCTCCTCGAGCGCCGAACGCCGCCGCCGCTGCCCTCGAACAGCCGCCCAGATCCTCGAGCGCCGCTGGAATCGAACAGCCGCCGACCGCCTCCCCTCGAACCGAGATCCGCCGAGACGAGCGCCGACTCCGGCGAGACCGCCTCCGCCGACGCCGGAATCCCGCGTGAGCCTCTTCTCCCTTTCCCTCTTTCCCCTTTTTATTTCTGTTTGTGTATTAGTTAGTTTATATTAGATTATTTAGATAATTAATTAGTTAGTTAAGTGTGATTAGTTAAGTTAATTAATTAATTAGATTAATTAGTTTAGTTAATGAATTGATTAGTTAATTATTAATAATCAGAAATTAATTAGTATTTAGTCAGTAAATAAATTAATTAGTTATTAATTACAATTACTAATTTAATAATTACATATATGTAATTTAATAATTAGTTATTTTATGTGAATAGTTTAGTTATATGTAAATAGTTAATTAATGTATAATTAGTTCAATTTAGATATAATTAGTTAGTAACATATATATTATATAATTAGTTATTGGTATGTAATTAGTTTATAATTTCATATAATTAGTTTAGTAATTATATATAATTAGCTTATAAATTATACATAATTCATTTAGTGATATATATATATATTTAGTTTATTGTTTATAATGTATGAAAATTAGTTATTTATTATGTGTAAATTTAGTTATGTATTATGTATAAGGATTTTTTATATACAAATGTGAATTTTGGTATAAAAAGTATATATGTATATACATCTACTAGTATATATACTAATACGTATTTTGTACAAATTACTAATAGACACTTATATATATATTATATACGCTTTATGGTATACCAAGTATTAATGTATGTTTCAGTATTAAAAAATAAATAAATAAATAAATGTATATTGGTATATATATGTATATATAACCATATTTTGGTATATATGCATATAGTATATATATATATAAACTGTATTGATATATATGTACTTGTAAAACATATTTTGGTATATTACCTGTATATAGTATAGTATTATTTTGGTATGTATGTACATATATATATAATATAAGTTAATATGTATTTTGGTACATGTATACTAGTCTATATGTATAAGTGATGTATAATTTTTCACATAAATAAAATATTTTTCCACTTATGTACATACAGTGATACCTCTTCTGTATACTTTGGAATAACTATATATATATGTATTAAATTATTTGTTGATAATATGATTAATTGGTAAATTACTAGGTGACCCTAGTTGACTAGAGCCATGCCTGGCAGAGCCCTGAGTTCATGAAATTGTGATGTGTTAGTGTAGTACCTGATGCAAATGTTGTATTTGATGTATTTTTAGGACTGTTGGTTCCTCCAGACGGTACTCTGGGACAGGACATTGACATTACCAGCTAAGGACCCAAGGCGAGTACATTCTCTGATTAGTTTCTAATTTATGATATCTCCTATGTTCACTGTATCTAGTGTAAATATACATGTTCTTGACACGTTGGTTACACGGACTGGTATACACGGATCTCGTCATGAGATGTTATTCCTTATTCATGGTGTAGCTTGTACAAGACTTGTTTCCTTGATATCTTGTGCATGTACAGACACTAATTCCCGGGGAGATTTGCTACCTTCCTAGGGAATCCCGTGCCATAGCATA
Source organism: Iris macrosiphon (assembly GCA_036927795.1). Lineage (NCBI taxonomy): Eukaryota > Viridiplantae > Streptophyta > Magnoliopsida > Asparagales > Iridaceae > Iris > Iris macrosiphon. The sequence goes on from JAYESA010000005.1 coordinate 112,985,059, forward strand.
CCATGATTGGATCTACTATATCAGTCGAGGGTTTGGGGAGTACTGTAGTGTAGATATGTGATCATACCCAACTATCCATGCATCATAGCTCACCCCACATCTCATGTCGGGTGCGGCCTGACCATCTCCATGCCTCATAACTGTTACGTGTGATTAGCCTGACCTCTCCATGCATCATAGCTAACCAGCGGTTAGCCTGACCTTCCATGAATCATAGCTAATCACATGTAACCAGCCTGATCAAGTTCCCAAGCCGATCACATGTTAAAGCTAGTACTCAACACACTTAGTCATAGAACTCTTGCTCATGGACATAATGTTTCTTTCCTATATTTACTTACAGTATTTCCAGTATTTCTCTCATTGTACATTTCTCGTACCTATACATGCATCTGGTATGTTTCCATCTAGAACTGCTACATAGCTTATGTCATTTATATAGAACTACTATTTAGAGATGTACTTTGCTCCTTCCTGACTGGAAAATATTTTTCCAGACTGTGACCTTAGTAGACTGGTTCCGACACACTTGGGGATTGGAAGTTAATGATTGCAGGTATGATTATGTTGTCTTTAGACTTGTGTTGTTTTCTTTTACTTCTTCAAATTCCTATCGTACTGTAGTTGTGATTGAGTATGTTGTTGATATTTTATAGTATCATCCGAGTCTCCTTATGGAGTTGGATACTAGCGTGAGATTGTTAGATAGTACTCGACCTAGACAGCGTTCTACCGCCGATACTGCGGCGTAGGCTGGACGTACCCACGCATTCGTGCCCCTAAACCGGGTGCGGGTCGTGACACCAACCCCAAAATTCAGAATCAAACCCTAGGATTCCATCCTCCTCCTCCAAAGCACAAGAAAGCAAGGAGCTTGGATCAAGAGGCCTTGGGGAAGAAGAACCTTCATAGGGAAACCATCTCCCTATAGGTAAATCCGAATTTTTTAATTCTTTAACTCTGTTTTCTGATGTTAATGCCCATTAGGAACCCACCCTGAGGTTTAGATTTCGATTTGTAGGGCTTCTACATGGAGATTTAGGAGGAATTAGGGTTTTGGGTGACCTACGTTTGGTTTCCCCAATTTCGTGAACCCTAAACCTAGGTGTTTGCTAGTATACATGATTACCTCTCCTACATGTAGGTTAGATCTTGATTTTTAGGGTTTTGGTTGAGGATTCATGGGTTCTAATATGAAACCCGATTTCAGCCCCTAGGTGTTTGTAGGAATGCCCTTAGGGATTTACCTATCTATGTGTTCTATTTACTGCATGTTTTAATATACAAATCTATATACATAAATATATTTGCATTGTGTAAATAGTTGTGTGCAGTAGGTTCCTGTTCAGTCGAGGTGTATAGTGAACATATAGGGACTGTGTTCTTACATCAGTGCATCAGGCATTGGGGGATTAATGTATCAGTGTGCATTGGGATTTTGATTAAGGCCCTGTTGAACATTGCTGTGTGTGTGCATATGTGTATCAATAGGTTGGGGGTTTACTACACGCGTAGCTGAGTGTGTAAATCTGTGTGAGGGTATAGGGTGTCCCTGTGTTTAAAACACCAGTGTGGATACATGTGGCAGTGTCTCAGTAATACCTAAAATGTACCCAGGATGTTTTAATATGAATTCAATTCATGTATCTGTGTGTGTGGGTGTTTAACAGTGTGGGTATCAGTTTTTGTCTCAAAAATTTCCAGTTTCGTGTGTGAGTGTGTATACTGATGGTTTTGTGCTGTGTGTGGGGAATGACTGTGAGTATCTGTGTGTAAGTTGCAGTATATGAAATCTGTATATGTGCAATGTGTATCAGATAGGGGAAAGAGAGTTAGGACCTGTGTAGTGAGTTTTGTGTGGCAGTGTAGTGTGTGTCCCCCAGATTTATTTTAGATTCAGAGTAGGTAATATCTGAGCTGTGTGAGTATGATACTATGAATGAGTTCAGTGAGGAGTGTGTGATTACCTGTGTATAGGTAATTGAGTGGCTGTGTGTAATTCTGAGAGGAATGCACATGTGTATACATATGTGTGTGTCCCTGTGATAAACATCAGTGAAGTATTGGTGAACTGTGCAGAGTTCAGTGTGTGTCCCAGTGTATACTGTGTGTGGGCCTAGCTAAGTGGCTGTGTGTTAGATACCTGAGTATAGGACTGTGGCTCAGTGAACCTGTGAGTGTACCAATGTGTGCCTGAGAATGTGAGAACCAGTGCTAGCTGTGTATATTCAGCAACTTGACTGTGTGTGTGTGTCAATAAGAAACCAGTGTGAGAGCCTATGTGTACCAATACCAGTGTCAGTGTGGAGGAAAACTAGAAGAAGGATGTGTTATTTCAGTATCAGTGTGATATTGATACCCTTTGTTACTGATACTCTCACTTAGCCCTGATACTTGGCCTGATGTTCTATTTACAAGGTTCTTTATGCAGAATTATTTGAGAGAGTGATTTGTTCCAGGCTCAATAGTGTACTGTGTGTGTAATTCTGTGTGTTGAGCAGTGTCTTTGTATTCAGGACTATGTGAACTATGAGTGTCTGTGTACATAAAACCAGTGACTGTGAGTCTAGTGTATGTGAGCTGAGAGTGAGGAATCAATGTGCTGTGTGTGTGTGGCTATGTATCTGTGTGCTTAGTATCAGTAGGATAGCTGTGTATCAGAACCTGTGTATCTAGGTGAATCAGTGTATCCAGAATCCAGTGTGTGTAGAGTGTGCAACTGTGAGTGGTTCACTATATCAGTTATCCTCATGTGAACTTGTGCAGTGAGTTGAGTTGAGTATCAGTAGAACCCAGATACTTAGTGTGTCAGTATATCTGATTTGGGGGAGAGGGATCTCTGACTATAGAGTATCAAGGGCAGTGGCAGTTAGTGTATCCTACACTTGCTTAAGGCAGATGGTTGTAGTAGCTAGTAGAATTTGTGAGGTGGGGGTTTGAGTTGGGTGTCTTGGATCAAGTGTTAAGGTACAGAGCTAGTATAAGAAAATTGCTAGATATCAAGTAAAAGTTAAGTTACTATATAAAACACCATTCTATATATTTTAGGTAAGTATAAATAACTCTAGTGTGGTGTTTAGCATATCTTAGCTACTAGTACTACCCAGTCAACCTAGTAATGACTAGTTTAGTTAGGTTGGTCCAGTATGGGCTATCATGGTATATAAATGGACTAGTTGACCTAGTTAATCAGTATGACCTAGTGAGACCAAGTTGACTAGTATTGACCAGAAGTTCTAGTATGACCTAGAGGCCTCATAATTAAATTAATTAAGCATGTTATTTCCTTAATTCAATATCTGACATTAATATTCCATAAATAGGTCATTGTGATCCCACTTTGGACATCGATCCTCACACCTTGCTCAGGACCACAGGCGAGTACATTCTCTGACAGTTTTTATTGTTGATTATTTCTATAATTCAGTTGTATTACATACTTGATTCCGACACTATGGATACACGGGTTAGCACCCTATATCCCCGTCATGAGGAGTCGTGACTGGAATCCATCGTGCTAGCTGGGGGTTGGGGAACTATTAGTAGATTATATGATCATATCCAATATTTACATACATCATAGCTCACCCCACTTCTCACGTTGGGTGCGGCCTGACCATTTTACATGCATCATAGCTGTTATATATGATTAGCCTGACCACTACATGCATCATAGCTAACCATATGGTTAGCCTGACCTACAAGAATCATAGCTATTCAAATATAACCAGCCTGATCTAGTCCCAAGTCGATCACATAATAAACTGATATTTCAAACACTTGGCTAGATGTCTATTTTATTCAGATCCACTTGTTCTAGCATTCACTGTTTATTGTTCATTGCTAGATGTTCTATTGCCTATTTCTGTTTCTCCAGTACTTTACATTTCCAGCATTTATTTCCATCTTGTTTTTCTTACACTGTTTATAGTCTTTGTCAATTTAATAAAACTGCTGTTAGTGCTTGTGCCTCGTTCCAATCCTGACTGGATAACATTTTTCAGAGGACCTGGAGAACTTATGCCCCACTCATTACGGCCCAGGTTTAGAGGGAGATTTTACTCCGGAAATCCCAGAGGAGTTGCCCATCCTAGAGGAGACCTTACCTGCCAATTCTTAGATTATTTTCTGCATTTATTGTTCTAGACTGAGACTGAGTTATATTTATTATTTTGTGACTTTGTGAGGTCATCTAGACCAGAGTTTTGAGTTGGACTTATTGTGGTTGGTTTATATTAGAACTCTTTTCCATTCTCTTCGTGCCATTATTTCTTATAGCTTGTGATTGAATATATCATAGAACTGTGGATTATTTATCATTGTCCTCCGTGCGGAGTTGAGACTATTGACAGGATATATTATATGTTGAGACCCAGACAGCGTTCTACCGCCGATGCTGCGGCGTAGGCTGGACGTACCCACGACTCATGCCCAAATTTCGGGTGCGGGTCGTGACACGTTTTAGTGGTGGCCCATGCAGGTCTGGTCCTAGATTCGCATTAGAGCGATATCGTAGTGGTGCTCGCTTATAGTATACTACGAGCCTGTTTTAGGAAATAAGGATTTAGGCCGAGGATATGCTCAATCACAATTAGGAAATTCTGATTCTTATAATACTACTCTTAATGATTTTTCCTTTAGAAATTACTGTCCTTCTTTGATGATATCATGTCTATTGCCTTGATTAAATTCTTCGATCTATCTTCAGGATGCCGCCGAGAACCAGATCCCGGAGAACCGGAGCAGCAGAGTCAGAGAGGTCTGCCACCTCTCGCCTTGCCGGACAGACATCCGCAGCACCTCCTACATCTCCAGTACATGTGGGAGTGTCTGCAGCATTCGGGGGTCCTCCACCACCTGTTCAGAGGGTCCCCATAGCTACGACGGCGCCTCCACCACCACCACCACCACCCCCACCACCAGTTCAGCATCCAGGAGGTGTGTCCGTCGATGGAGCACAGAAGTTCGCTTTGATTCAGGGCATGGTCGATGCCCAGAGGACGTCGGCAGAAGCCCAAAGGGTACAGGCTGAGGCACACCAGGCCCAGACAGAGATCATGAGGGTGAACCTGGAGAATGCTTATCAAGTGGCTCTCCAGGCTGTGGAAAGAGTCACTCAGCAACAGCAGCGTCCTGATCAGCACCACCAGAGGCCGGGCACTATTCTGGATTTCAAAAGGATGATGCCTCGGGAGTTCAAGGGGACAGAAGGGATACTCTACGCCGATGATTGGCTAGAGGACATCGAGAGGAACTTGCGCTTGGAACAGCTTCCGGAGGCTCTTCAGATCGAGGCCGCCGGCAGCCAGATGTTCGACATCGCCTTGACGTGATTTCGCACAGAGCCGAGACTCCTTGACAGGGGACTCACTTGGAAACTTTCAAGGAGCTCTTCAAGGAGAAGTTCTTTCATGATGTTGCCCTGGCAGCTTTGGAGAGTCAGTTCCATGACTTAGTCCAGGGGAGCTCGTCCGTCGATGAGTATGCCGCGGAGTTTTCCCGCCTGAGCCGCTTTGCGCCGTCGATGATTAGAGATCCAGGGGACAGGGCCCAAAAGTTCAGAAAGGGGCTGGCAAGGGAGATCAAGTCTCGCACGTCGGGACATCGCACAGCTACCTACGAGGGCATTTTGATGGATGCCCAGATAGCCGAGGACGACTTGGGCCTCAGGCCCAAGAGGGGACGCGATGGTTCCGGAGGAGCAAATAGTAGTGCGGGACCAGGCAAGCGTCCACACTATCAGCAGCAGCAGAGGCCCTTTCAGCAGCAGCACCAGTAGCACCAGGCACCAGCTCGAGGTTAGGTACAGCATCAGCAACAAAGGCAGACTCAGCCCGCCATTCAGTGTGCGTACTGCGGGAAGACAGGACATACTAGAGATATCTGCAGGAAGAGATTGGGCTCATGTCTGTCCTACGGATCGACGACACACCAGCTGAGGGATTGCCCTACCATTCGTCCAGGTCAGGGTGGAGCAGCCGCCCAGAGAGGACCAGACAGGGTACCTGCCGTACCAGGAGGCCAACAACAGAGGGCACCACTTCCACCACAACATCAGAAGTTTGCTCAGCACCGGCAGCAGAGAGGAGTACCCCAGGGGCGAGCGTACGCCATGGCAGTCGAGGAGATCGAGCCAGCAGGAGACTTGATCACAGGTTCGGTTCTTCTCGATTGTATTCCCGCATTTACCTTATTCGACTCTGGTGCTTCCCATAGTTTTGTGTCTGTATCTTATGTACTTCGACATCATTTAGACACAGAACCATTAGCTAGGACTTGCAAGATCATGACTGGTGGAGGTATTATCCTAGTCCGTGATCACTACAAGGACCGGAGGGTGTCAGTAGGAGGCCGAGAGTTGAGCGTGAGCTTACTCGTCATGCCACTTCCGGGGTATGATATTGTACTCGGAATGGACTGGTTGAGTAGACATCATGCTACTATAGATTGTTATAGAGGCAGAGTATTATTTAGACCACCAGGAGAGCCGAAGTTTGATGTTGTCAGGGGAGCAGCGGAACAGAGCAGGAGCACATTTTGCGGAGCCAGGGCGGAAGAAGATGAGTTGCCACATCCTCTGATAGCAGAGTTCCTGGATGTATTTCCAGAGGAGTTGCCAGGCTTGCCGCCAGACAGAGATGTTGAATTCTCTATAGACTTGGTTCCAGGAGCGGAGCCCATTTTACAACATGTCTATAGAGTCAACAATAGCTAGCTGGCAGAACTGAAAAAGCAAGTCGAGGAGCTGCAGGACAAAGGATTCATCAAATCCAGTTCATCACCATGGGGAGCTCCGGTATTGTTCGTACCGAAAAAGGATGGCACGGTGCGCATGTGCATTGATTATAGAGCTTTGAACAATATCACTATCAAGAACAAGTACCCGCTACCGAGGATAGATGATCTTTTCGATCAGTTGAGCTGGGCGAGGGTGTTTTCAAAGATAGATTTGAGGTCAGGCTATCACCAGGTGAAGGTGAAGAGGGAGGACACGCCGAAGACAGCTTTTCGGACCAGATACGGCCAGTTTGAATTCATGGTGATGCCGTTTGGTTTAACCAATGCACCGACAGTATTCATGAACTTGATGAATAAGGTGTTCCACCAGTACCTTGACAAGTTCGTAGTGGTGTTCATCGACGATATTCTTGTGTATTCCAAGACCCCGAAGGAGCACGAAGAGCACCTGAGGTTGGTCATAGAGACTCTCAGGAGGGAGAAGCTATACGGGAAACTTTCTAAGTGTGAATTCTTCCTTGACAAGGTTAAATTTCTTGGGCATGTGGTATCGGGTGACGAAATCTCGGTTAACCCACAGAAGATCGAGGCAGTGAAGTCGTGGGCTACCCCCAGTTCGGTAGCTGAGATCAGGAGTTTTCTCGGGCTGGCAGGATACTACAGGAGGTTTGTACAAGACTTCTCCAGGATTGCAGCGCCAATGACCAGATTGACTAGAAAGGATGTAGATTTTGTCTGGACGGAGGAGTGCCAGGCTGCATTTGATGAGCTGAAGAAGAGGTTGACGACAGCTCCAGTTTTGACGTTGCCAGCAGGGACAGGTGGTTTCACCATCTACAGTGATGCTTCAGGTAAGGGTCTGGGATATGTTCTTCAGCAGCACGGAAAGGTGATTGCCTATGCTTCCAGACAGTTGCGCCCTCATGAAGAGAACTACCCCACCCACGATTTAGAGTTGGCAGCGGTTATCTTCGCTCTAAAGCTGTGGAAACATTACCTGTACGGAGAGCGTGTGGAGATCTTCACAGATCACAAGAGCTTGAAGTACGTATTCACACAGAAGGAGCTGAACATGAGGCAGAGGAGGTAGTTAGAGTTGATGAAGGTCTTCGACATCTCATTGCAGTACCACCCAGGAAAGGCCAACGTAGTCGCCGATACCTTGAGCAGGTATCCGATGGCTATGTGCTTGACGACAGATAGACATTTGTTGGCTGATTTGGAGAGCTTGGAGATTGAGGTGTTAGTTCCCGGTACTGAGATTCAGATGTGGGGATTGTAGATACAGTCTGAGCTGATGGACATGATCAGAGCAGCGCAGTACGATGATGAGGCACTGAGGAGTATCAGAGCACAGGTTCAGACAGGATTATCGGACGACTTTACTATCGCAGATGATGGTTCCTTACGACACGGCACGAGGATATGTGTGCCAAGCGGGGAGCTGCACGAGGAAGTTTTGCAGGAGGCACACCGCTCTCAGTACTCGATGCATCCCGGTGCCAACAAGATGTATCGAGACTTGAGGGAGCACGTATGGTGGTATGGAATAAAGCGCGAGGTAGCACGCTTCGTATCCCGGTGTTTAGTGTGCCAGCAGGTAAAGGCAGACCGGCAGAGGCCAGGTGGTTTGCTTCAACCTTTACCGATTCCAGAATGGAAATGGGAGCACGTGACCATGGATTTCGTTTCAGGGCTTTCACGTTCTCCAGGACGGAAGGACGCGATTTGGGTTATCGTAGACAGGTTGACTAAATCAGCCCATTTCTTACCTTTCAAGGTGGGCACGTCGACAGAGAGGCTAGCAGAGATGTACGTACGACAGATCGTTAGACTTCATGGAGTTCCTGTAAGCATCATCTCGGATCGGGATAGCCGTTTCACTTCCCACTTCTGAAGGAGTCTGCAGGCTAGCTTGGGCACTCAGCTCAAGTTCAGTACCGCATATCACCCCCAGACAGACGGGCAGTCCGAACGGACTATTCAGACTCTCGAGGATATGCTACGCACTTGTGTTCTAGATCTCGGAGGTTCTTGGAAGGATCATCTGCACCTGGTAGAGTTCACTTACAACAACAGCTACCAGGCCAGCATCGAGATGTCACCATTTGAGGCTCTTTATGGACGAAGGTGTCGTACACCGTTATCTTGGGACGACGTTGGAGAGAGAGCCTTGCTAGGACCAAAAATGGTCGTAGATGCAGCAGAAAAGGTAAAACTCATCAGAGACAGACTGCGAGTGGCACAGGACAGACAGCGGCATTGGGCCGACAGCCACCGTAGACACCTTGAGTTTCAGGTATAGATTATTATTTTCTGGTTGTGTTATTTGTTTAGACTGCGTGTTGAGACTGTTTTGTTTTAGGTTGGCGATCTAGTATTCCTACGGATTTCTCCGACGCGTGGCACGATTCGTTTTGGTCGAGGCGGGAAGCTTAGCCCACGCTACATCGGACCCTTAGGCATTCTTGCGAGGGTAGGTGCCGTGGCGTATAGACTGGACTTGCCGCTTGCATTAGAGGGAGTGCATGATGTGTTCCACGTGTCACAGCTGAGACGGTACGTGGCAGACCCTAGTCACGTACTTGACCACTCGGAGATTGAGGTTGGTCCGACACTCAGCAACCCCGAGCAGCCCGTAGAAATCTTGGACCGCAGAGAGAAGGTGCTGCGGAACAAAACTATTCCTTTGGTTCGTGTTGCATGGAGACATCACTCTCCAGGGGAGTCGACTTGGGAGAGAGAAGACGAAATGCGCGAGCAATACCAGTATCTCTTCTAGACTTGAGGTATATTTCCTTTTCTGATTTATTCTTGTTCTGTTCAGTCCAAATTTTGAGAACGAAATTTCTTTTAGGAGGGTAGACTTGTCACTACCACATTTTCCAGATAAGGGCATTTGTGTAATTTTACTATTTAGAATAATTATGTATTAAATTAATCTGCTGAGTTTTATAAACTATTTATATGGTTAGTAATATTTGGTTTTAGGTCAAACCCTAGAATTTATTAGGACAAACCCTAATGACTAAACCCTAATTTGAAGACCAATTCTAGAGAAACCCTAGAATTCAAATTTTAGGTTGGACCTCAAACCCTAAACTGACTAAACCTTAGTTAATTAGGTTCTACATGACCTAACATAGGGAGTTTAACCTAAACTTATGCATTGAAACCCTAACTTGGTTTTAATATAAAAGGGAACCCTCTTTTCCTTCATGGAGGAAGAAAACCCTAGCCTCCATTAGAAGAGCTATTTTCCCTACCCCAAAATTCAGAATCAAACCCTAGGATTCCATCCTCCTCCTCTAAAGCACAGGAAAGCAAGGAGGTTGGATCAAGAGGCCTTGGGGAAGAAGAACCTTCATAGGGAAACCATCTCCCTATAGGTAAATCCAAATTTTTTAATTCTTTAATTCTGTTTTCTAATGTTAATGCCCATTAGGAACCCACCCTGAGGTTTAGATTTTGATTTTTAGGGCTTCTACATGGAGATTTAGGAGGAATTAGGGTTTTGGGTGACCTACGTTTGGTTTCCCCAATTTCGTGAACCCTAAACCTAGTTGTTTGCTAGTATACATGATTACCTCTCCTACATGTAGGTTAGATATCGATTTTTAGGGTTTTGGTTGAGGATTCATGGGTTCTAATGTAAAACCCTATTTCAGCCCCTAGGTGTTTGTAGGAATGCCCTTAGGGATTTACCTATCTACGTGTTATATTTACTGCATGTTTTAATATACAAATCTATATACATAAATATATTTGCATTGTGTAAATAGTTGTGTGCAGTAGGTTCCTGTGCAGTCGAGGTGTGTAGTGAACATATAGGGACTGTGTTCTTACATCAGTGCATCAGGCATTGGGGGATTAATGTATCAGTGTGCATTGGGGTTTTGATTAAGGCCCTGTTGAACAGTTGCTGTGTGTGTGCATATGTGTATCAATAGGTTGGGGGTTTACTACACGCGTAGCTGAGTGTGTGAATCTATGTGAGGGTATAGGGTATCCCTGTGTTTAAAACACCAGTGTGGATACATGTGGCAGTGTCTTAGTAATACCTAGAATGTACCCAGGATATTTCAATATAAATTCAATTCATGTATCTGTGTGTGTGGGTGTTTAACAGTGTGGGTATCAGTTTTTGTCTCAAAAATTTCCAGGTTCGAGTGTGAGTGTGTATACTGATGGTTTTGTGCTGTGTGTGGGGAATGACTGTGAGTATCTGTGGGTAAGTTGCAGTGCATGAAATCTGTATGTGTGCAATGTGTATCAGATAGGGGGAAGAGAGTTAGGACCTGTGTAGTGAGTTCTGTGTGGCAGTGTAGTGTGTGTCCCCCAGATTTATTTTAGATTCAGAGTAGGTAATATCTGAGCTGTGTGAGTATGACACTATGAATGAGTTCAGTGAGGAGTGTGTGATTACCTGTGTATAGGTAATTGAGTGGCTGTGTGTAATTCTGAGAGGAATGCACATGTGTATACACATGTGTGTGTCCCTGTGATAAACATCAGTGAAGTGTTGGTGAACTGTGCAGAGTTCAGTGTGTGTCCCAGTGTATACTGTGTGTGGGCCTAGCTAAGTGGCTGTGTGTTAGATACCTGAGTATAGGACTGTGGCTCAGTGAACCTGTGAGTGTACCAATGTGTGCCTGAGAATGTGAGAACCAGTGCTAGCTGTGTGTATTCAGCAACTTGCCTGTGTGTGTGTGTAAATGAGAAACCAGTGTGAGAGCCTATGTGTACCAATACCAGTGTCAGTGTGGAGGAAAACTAGAAGAAGGATGTGTTATTTCAGTATCAGTGTGATATTGATACCCTTTGTTACTGATACTCTCACTTAGCCCTGATACTTGGCCTGATGTTCTATTTACAAGGTTCTTTATGCAGAATTATTTGAGAGAGTGATTTGTTCCAGGCTCAATAGTGTACTGTGTGTGTAATTCTGTGTGTTGAGCAGTGTCTTTGTATTCAGGACTATGTAAACTATGAGTGTCTGTGTACATAAAACCAGTGACTGTGAGTCTAGTGTATGTGAGCTGAGAGTGAGGAATCAATATGCTGTGTGTGTGTGGCTATGTATCTGTGTGCTTAGTATCAGTAGGATAGCTGTGTATTAGAACCTGTGTATCTAGGTGAATCAGTGTATCCAGAATCCAGTGTGTGTAGAGTGTGCAACTGTGAGTGGTTCACTATATCAGTTATCCTCATGTGAACTTGTGCAGTGAGTTGAGTTGAGTATCAGTAGAACCCAGATACTTAGTGTGTCAGTATATCTGATTTGGGGGAGAGGGATCTCTGAGTATAGAGTATCAAGGGCAGTGGCAGTTAGTGTATCCTACACTTGCTTAAGGCAGATGGTTGTAGTAGCTAGTAGGATTTGTGAGGTGGGGGTTTGAGTTGGGTGTCTTGGATCAAGTGTTAAGGTACAGAGCTAGTATAAGAAAATTGCTAGATATCAAGTAAAAGTTAAGTTACTATATAAAACACTATTCTATATATTTTTGGTAAGTATAAATAACTCTAGTGTGGTGTTTAGCATGTCTTTGCTACTAGTACTACCCAGTCAACCTAGTAATGACTAGTTTAGTTAGGTTGGTCCAGTATGGGCTATCATGGTATATAAATTGACTAGTAGACCTAGTTAATCAGTATGACCTAGTGAGACCAAGTTGACTAGTATTGACCAGAAGTTCTAGTATGACCTAGAGGCCTCATAATTAAATTAATTAAGCATGTTATTTCCTTAATTCAATATCTGACATTAATATTCCATAAATAGGTCATTGTGATCCCACTTTGGACATCGATCCTCACACCTTACTCAGGACCACAGGCGAGTACATTCTCTGACAGTTTTCGTTGTTGATTATTTCTATAATTCAGTTGTATTACATACTTGATTCCGACACTATGGATACACGGGTTAGCACCCTAGATCCCCGTCATGAGGAGTCGTGACTGGAATCCATCGTACTAGCTGAAGGTTGGGGAACTATTAGTAGATTATGTGATCATATCCAACATTTACATGCATCATAGCTAACCCCACTTCTCACGTTGGGTGCGGCCTGACCATTTTATATGCATCATAGCTGTTATATATGATTAGCCTGACTACTACATGCATCATAGCTAACCATATGGTTAGCCTGACCTACAAGAATCATAGCTAATCATATATAACCAGCCTGATCTAGTCCCAAGCCGATCACATAATAAACTAATATTCAAACACTTGGCTAGATGTCTATTTTATTCAGATCCACTTGTTCTAGCATTTACTGTTTATTGTTCATTGCTAGATGTTCTATTGCCTATTTCCATTTCTCCAGTACTTTACATTTCTAGCATTTATTTCCATCTTGTATTTCTTACACTGTTTATAGTCTTTGTCAATTTAATGAAACTGCTGTTAGTGCTTGTGCTTCGTTCCAATCCTGACTGGATAACATTTTTTAGAGGACCTGGAGAACTTGTGCCCCACTCATTACGGCCCAGGTTCAGAAGGAGATTTCACTCCAGAAATCCCAGAGGAGTTGCCCATCCTAGAGGAGACCTTACCTGCCAATTCTTAGATTATTTTCTGCATTTATTGTTCTAGACTGAGACTGAGTTGTATTTATTATTTTGTGACTTTGTGAGGTCATCTAGACCCGAGTTTTGAGTTGGACTTATTGTGGTTGGTTTATATTAGAACTCTTTTCTATTCTCTTCGTGCCATTATTTCTTATAGCTTGTGATTGAGTATATCATAGAACTGTGGATTATTTATCATTGTCCTCCGTGCGGAGTTGAGACTATTGACAGGATATATTATATGTTGAGACCCAGACAACGTTCTACTGCCGATGCTGCGGCGTAGGCTAGACGTACCCACGACTCATGCCCAAATTCCGGGTGCGGGTCGTGACAATTAGTGCTCTTTTTTTTGTTATAGACAGAATTGAAGTTAACAGGGTCTCCACTTACGGAACTTCGCACGAAGTATAAAAACTTCTTGAGGTCACTCATGAAGAAACCTCTCAAGTGAAGGAATAAAAAATTAGTCGTCTAACACAAGACTATGAAGCATTCAAGATGAAGCAAAATAAGACGACCACTCAAATGTTCACGAGATTCCTCGACATCATTAACCCTCTATTATCACTTGGCAAGGAGTATAACAATCAAGAGGAGATTTGCAAGGTACTCAGGGGTCTCACCAAGAATTAGAATTTCAAGGCCACTATAATCATAGAAGGAAATGATCTTACCACGATGACACTCGAGTTGCTCATGGGCAAGTTGATGACTCACGAGATGGATCTCAAAGAATTTGAAGAACCCATTCCCAAGGAGAAGACAATTGCTCTTAAGGAACATAAAAAAAAGGTTACCAACTATAACTTTGATGACAATGAGTCTCAAGATGAGAAAGTTTCCCTGATCACTAGAAACTTTAGGAAATTTCTAAAGCTTGAGAGATCAAGGAAGAAGGATCCAACTGGCAACAGTGATGAAGAGCCTATATGCTACAACTGTAAAAAGATTGGGCTTATAAAGAAAGGTTATCCAACCCTAAGAAAAGAAAATTGCCACAATCACTCATCCAGAAGAACATCATCACAAAAATATGCAAACAGTTGTATCTTACACGAGAGTGAAGCTAGTAAATCCGAAGAAGAGAATCCTCGAGAAGAAGCAAGCCTATGCTTCATGGCGTTAGCTGATCAGGTAACGGATAAAAACTGTTATGATAATTTTACTTTTGATGAACTAGATAATTCTTTTAGTGATTTGCTTGATGATTTTAGAAAACTTAGAAATAAGTACAAGAATGCTAAGAAAGATGTTCAAGAATGTCAGACCAAAATAGAAAGATTAACATCTCTACTAAGTGAAGTAAATGGTACCTCTAAGAATTCAGACGAGAATTCTAGACTTAAGCTTAACCTCCACGAGACACTTGCCAGTCTTGACAAGTGCTCTCAGGAGGACGCTAAACTTAAGGAAGAACACAAATTTGAAAAAAGAAGTATTCCATTGTTACACGTAGAATAGATGCTCTTACTGCTAAATATGATAAAATATATGCTACCTCTAAAACATTAGAGATTAGATTGGGTAAATTGGTCGAACAAACCTCCACCCAACCTAACATGAGATACGTAGCAAGACAAAAGAACACTCATAGCTATGCTCCTACCTACATGCATAACAGCTCATGCAATCATATATTCAGAACACATCATACACATAGAACCAAACATAATTTTGTATTCAATTATAGATATCCAGGAAGACCATAAAAAAATGTCCCATACAATCATGCATTCTATCCACATAGACCACAAAGAACTGCTTCATACAATCATATCTATCATGCTACACCAAGCATTAATCACACAGCTATATGTCACTACTGTGGTAAGAAAGGACATATACTAGATTCTGTAGAACGAGAAAGTTAGTAAATATGAAAATTTATGCATGGGTATCAAAAACTAACACAGCAGGACCCTCAAAGAAATGGGTACCAAGGATCACATCTACAACTCGTTTTATAGGTGGACCAACCCTCTCATGTTAGAAGCAAGTGGATTCTCGATAGTGGTTGCTCATGATATATGATTGGTGATGCTAACCTATTTGCAATGCTATTGATGAAGAAAGAAGGTTATGTCTCCTTCAGCAATAACCTCAAAGAATATATTATTGGAAATGGTAATATAGGTGTTCCTCCATATCCTGTCATTAAAGACGTTTGTCTAGTAACAGAATTAAAACATAACCTACTCAGCATCAGTTATCTAGCTGACCATGGTTATGGTATTAACTTCATCCAAAATAATTGCTCTATTTATAAAAGATCCACAGGTAAAGTTATCTTTGAAGGGATCAGGGAAGACAATATATATAATTTTTATCTTGTAAAAGATAGTAACAATACAGGCAAATATCTATACGCCAACAAAGATGACAGTTGGCTATGGCATATGCGTCTAGGACACGCAAACATGGACCCTATTGTAAGACTATCCACAAAGAAACTCGTAAGAGGCTTAACAGAGATTACTTTCAAGAAAGATATGGTATGTGCTGACTGTGAAAAGAATAAAGCTACTAAATCTTTTTTTAAATTAATCAACTCTGTAAGTACCTCTAGACCTCTACTACTCCTGCATATGGACTTGTTTGGACCCCGTAGAGTCACCAGTCTTGGCGGTAAGCTTTATGATTATGTTATTGTTAATGATTTTTTTAGATATACATGGGTTTATTTTCTTGCAAACAAAAATAAAGTATTTTCTAAATTTGTCACTTTTTACAAAAAGGTTCAAAACGAAAAAGGTTTCATGATTACTCGTATCCAAAGTGATCATGGAGGCGAATTCAAAAATAGTAATTTCAAAAGATTTTGCAAGAAAAATGGCTTTTTTTATGAATTTTTTTGTCCTAGAACTCCACAACAAAATAGTTTTGTAGAGCGAAAGAATAGAACTCTTGGCGATATGGCTAGAGTCATGCTAAATCAGTATAACCTTCCAAAATACTTTTGGGCTAAAATTGTAAGTACTTCTTGCCATGTTTTAAATAGGGTGCTTATTCGACCTATATCAAAGAAAATCTCCTATGAACTTTGGTTTGGTAGAATCCCCACAATTAGTTACTTTAAAGTTTTTGGCTGCAAATATTTTATTCTTATTACCAAAGATAATCTAGGAAAGTTTGACTCTAAGACCGATGAAGGTATTTTTCTATGTTATGCCGCCAAAAGTAAAGGATTCAGGATATTCAACAAGAACTCATTGACTGTTAAAGAATCAATCAATGTTACATTTGATGAATACAACACTCAAGTACTAAACGACAGCGACGATGAAGGTGGTCAACCGGCAACCAACAAGACATCTAAAAATACAAACAGTGCAAGTCATCCAAAAAGATGAAAGTTCTCCATAGATCATCCTGAGGACATGGTAATATTTGATGTATCGAAAGGTGTAAGTACACGTTCCTCAAATAGAGATACCATTACAAATTTTGCTTTTATTTCTCAAATAGAGCCTAAAAATACTGATGAAGCTTTTGCTGATAAATTTTGGATTTCTGCTTTGTAAGAGAAACTCAACCAATTTGAACGTAATCAAGTTTGGAAAATTATTCCTAAACCTAATGATTATCCGATCATCGATTCTAAATATGTTTTTTGAAATAAATTAAAAGTGGATGGTTCAGTTACACATAACAAAGCACGTCTCGTAGTTCAAGTATTGACTATGATGTTAAAAGTGCTTTTCTAAATTGAGTTATCAAAGAAAATATTTTTGTCAAACAACCCCCTTGTTTTGAAGATTTTAAACACCCTGACTGTCACGCCCCAATTTTGTGGGATCGATAGTCGTCCCCCGGGCGTGACGCCGTGCGTACCTAGGTTACGCATCGTACAAGGCCAAGTTATTTTTGTATAACGAGCACATATTTAGAGTACGCAGATAATTAAAACACAAAGTTGAAACATGAAAAAGTTCTCTTTATTGATAATGAACATCTTTTTAAACTCTTGAACTTGTCAGATAATTGCCACACGGGCTTATAAAAGTAAACGCAAAATAAGATAGTGTTCTTGTACATTACATCATTCTACTAAAACTTTAAAACAAGCGATCTCCAGACGGAACAATCACTTTTCCACGGAGCTGCCTCTTCTAATCTTTCCAAGCTCGAAATAAAATGCAGGTGATCGTGTAGTAGATGTCGTGCAAGTGGAGTCTTAAAGCACCTCTTTCCTTTCCTTTCTCCAACCAACTAGTGAGTGGATATATTCGATTCAGTTGACCCTTCTTCCAAGTCTTCACATCTAAAATCTTGTATTCTTGATTGTTCCGATCAAACAATACCAAAATAACTAAAAGATGCCAAGATAAAGAAACAAAATAGACTTGGGTTATTTGTGCTTGTTAATCAACTTGTGAACGGTTACCTTATTGTATGCTAGTTCGTTTAGAATGTTCTGCCTATGCTTCAATTTTAGTTAGAATATCTATGTTTTTTATAAGTTGTGCTATGTATAGAACACACCTTGCTATGCAACAAACTGATCAGGGAGACTATGCAAAATAGTCATGCCATGTAACTTGTATCATGCTCGTATTGCCTTAAACTGTATAAATTGATTGATAACTTAATATATCTGATCACGGATAACTTGTGCACAGGGTTTCTAGTTTCGGCGAACGGTCGTCGGGGCGTTGGGACCGATCCAATCAGGACATAATGAATCGTATGGTCGTTTGTAATGGACAGAATGTTATGTAGCAGGGTCGCCACCTGTGTTGCATATCGTTTTCATCCTCGAGACCATAACCCGTCCTTTAGGGTAACATGCTAGTAATCTTCTTGTATATTTAAACCTGTGCAAAGCTAACTTGTGTCTTCGTGGAAGGGAAGGACATGGTAAGTATTGTGTAGGTGGTTCAGACGGGTAGGTAAAAGTCACCGAACGGTGGAAATGTTTATTTTAACAAATTTTTATATCAATGCTTGCATGTAAAATAAACTAAGGCAAGATAGAACAACAATAAATAACTTGCATGATTCATATAAACAACGTATTGATTGGTATAGTTGGGTTAGCTCGCCTTTATCAGTGTATTTCGATATACTGACCCTCGTTAAAATAGGTTCCCCGCACCAAGGAGACCCTGCGAGGAGCTGAAGCTACTTCCCATTCCAGTCCACCAACCGGCACGTCCTGATCGTGCCTAAGTAGAAGCATTTTGAAGATCCAGGAGCTCGCACAGATAACTCATACAGCTCCGTGGAAAAGCGATTATTTTGCCTGCAGGTCTCTACTTTTGAAGTTTTAGTAGAAGGATGTAATGTACATGAAGACTATCTCATTTTGCGTCCACTTTTGTAAGCCCGTGCAGCAATTATCTGACTCATTCAAGAGTTTGTAAAAGATGTTCATTATCAATAAAGGGAACTTTTCTATTTTTTAACTTTGTATTTTAATTATCTGTGTACTCTGAATATGTGCTCGTTATGCAAAAATAACTTGGCCTTGTGCGATACACAACCTAGGCACGCACGACTTTATGTTCGGGGGACGACTATCAATTTCTCGAAATCGGAGTGTGACACTGACCACGTATTCAAGTTACGAAAGGCTCTATACGGACTCAAACAAGCCCTAAGAGCTTGTATGAACGTCTTAGCTTCTTTCTACTTGGAAATGGTTTTTCAAAAGAAAAAAATGATACTACCCTTTTAATAAAATCTTCTGCTGATTCTTTATTATTAAGGCAAATATATGTTGATGATATCAAATTTGGATCTACAAATGAGATGCTATTTAATGAGTTTGCTAAGTGTATGCAGAGTGAATTTGAGATGAGCATGATGGTAGAAATGACATTCTTCTTAGGATTGCAAATCAAGCAAGATTCACAAGGAACCTTTATCCATCAGGCTAAGTACACGAAAGATTTGCTCAAAAAGTTTGACATGGACAATGCAAAGCCTATCGGAACTCCAATGGAAACATCCACTAAGCTTGACCATGATAAAAGCAGTAAACCAACTGACATACGTAAGTATCGAGGTATGATTGTTAGTTTTTTATATCTAACTGCTAGTCGCCCAGACATTTATGTTTGCTGTATATCTTTGTGCTAGATATCAGGCTAATCCTAAGGAATCATATTTGTGCGCAGTTAAGCGTATCTTTAGATACCTTAAAGGGACTTTGTC
Organism: Iris macrosiphon; assembly: GCA_036927795.1. NCBI lineage: Eukaryota > Viridiplantae > Streptophyta > Magnoliopsida > Asparagales > Iridaceae > Iris > Iris macrosiphon. The sequence goes on from JAYESA010000005.1 coordinate 113,004,535, forward strand.
GACAGGCTTATGGTATCCCAAAACCACGTTCTTTGACCTTGCTGGTTACTTCGATACTGATTTTGCTGGATGCAAAGTCGATCGAGAAAGTACCAGCGACACCTGTCATTTTCTAGGAAAGTCTCTAGTCTCCTGGTTTAGCAAGAAACAAAATTATATTGTATTATCAACAACTAAGGCAGAATATATTGCAGCAAGACGTTGTTGTCCTCAAATTTTGTGGATGAAGCAAACCATAGAAGACTTCAATCTGCACTATAAGAATATTCCAATTCTCTGTGATAACACTAGCACCATTAATCTTACCAAGAATCTAGTATGCCATTCACGCACTAAGCACATAAAAATCTTTCATCATTTACTAAGGAATAATATTGATTAAAGTTACATTGAGATTGTGGAAATAAATATCAACAGAATTTGGATCGAACTCGGGCTAAGCTCGGACCGAACTTGGATAGTTTAATACTAGAATATGCTATGTCATTAATCTTCTTTCTAATTTATGTTTTTGCTACTCAATTTATACATCTTCTCGTGTCTTATTTATTCAGACCAACGAAAATAATCCCCTCCTCCACAAATAATTTTTTTTTCTCCTATATCCTCTCCCAATGGCCCCTAAAGGGAAAATAGATTCCTTTTTCGACACTCTTTTCTATCCTATTATGCCAAACATAGGAGAATTCGACGGTTTCACTTTTTGAAGCCTTAAAATTTTAAATGATTGGTTTAATGACTTCTCTAAGAGACATATCTGTCTTGGCCATCCTATTGGGTTTTTTTTCCAACACAAAACTATCTACCTATTCTTCAAAAACTTCAACTTGAAGAACTTGTTACAACCCATACTAATATTTATACCAATGCTATTCAAATATTCTATTGTAACTTAACATATGAACATAATACTATTTTATCTAGAGTTCGTAGCATTCCAATTGAATTCGATGCAGACAACTTGGGTGAAATCCTACGCATTCCCGCTGATGGACAAACCTTAGTCAACATCATGCAAGTTTAATTCGACCATGGCTTACCTCTAGACTCTTTCAAGAATATCCTTTGTTACCCTCTTGAATGTTTACCTGGAAAATTTCCTGCTAGATATTTGAAAGGTCACTTCTTTAAAATGCATCGTATTATCTTTTTATCTTTTCTACCTAAGAAGACTTAGTTTGATGAGCTCACTTATGTAGAAATATCAGCTTTATATCACTTGTATTTCGGCATTAACTTTAATGTTCCTCAGGCCATCATATCTCAAATGGTTCAATATCGCAAGAAATGACATCGAGTAATATGCCGTGTGCTTGCCAACCATTTTCACCTATTTCGACATTCCATTGGATACTTGTCCATATCTTGAGGAACCTTTATACCTTAATAGAATTCAAAGAATTGAACAAACTATGCTTCTACCTTATAACTCATCATCAAACTCCAACACACATCCTGTTGATTCCGTCCCTCCTATTGATGAACAACCACAAACCTTAGAGTCTATTTTCAATCTGTTATGTGATCGTTTCCACAATGAAGATATATGCAATCGTGCTACTGATCATCGCTAAACTCTTCAGACTCAGGCTCTTGGCAGCACTTTGATAGACATTCAGTATACCCTATCGAAGTACCCAGCCGGACCTTTTTCGATTCTCTAAAATCTGAATCAACAAGGCTTTTGTATTGATCACCCCTATGCTTAGCGATATTTGGATCCAAACAAAATAGTTGAACCTGATGATGAAGATGAAGAAAATGACAACTAGTTACTCAATAGATTTGAATGTTTAAAAAGTTTACTTTTAGATGTTCTACTATGATGTTTCCACTACACATCTGCTTTTGTATATTTTCTTTTCAAATGAATAAAGATTAAAACAATTTTCTTTTATTATTATACGTTATTCTGTATACACTTTACTCTCTTATTTTTCTCGTCATCTCACCGATTTCTGTGGAGCATTCCATTTCGATCAAATGACAACGGGGGAGAAAGACATACATGATAATAGCATACAAGATGATACTTGACAAATGTCGCCTTAAACATATCAACTGCTCCACAGTTACAGGGGAGCCTTGCATATCAAAAACTTGCAGTATCATTCATAATTTGTCAATTATCAAAATGGGGGAGATTATTGGCCCATCCGGTCTCAGTCAACTTAATTTTGATAGTTAACTAGACCATGCATTGATATGTCGTGATCTGAAGCCTCAACACTCCTATTATATGTCATTTGTATTGTGTCTATTCAAATATAATCTTTTATTTATTTGAGTTTAGGATTGATGTAAGCTGAGTCGTACTTGCAAATCTAAGTACCAATACCCAAATACCTACTCCACTCAAATAAACCAAAGAACCTATCCACCAAATCAGGCCACATTCATTAACAAAGTCTACCATACTTAGAAATCGAACTCGGGCCAAACTCAGGCTGAACTCGGACCGAACTCGGTTACCTTTTTGTATAAAATCAAACAGTTCAATTAGCTTCTGATTTCTTGGCCCAACGGTTGAAAATTTAAATTAAACCCCATCCGAATTCTGGCCGAATTCTGTTTGCCTATACACTATAAATAGGATTAGATTTTTACATTCCTACTCACTCAACCATTCTTAATCTTCTATCCCATTGTGAGCAAACATCTAAGCCTTAACTTTCCCATCTTAAATTGCAACTCCCTAGCCTTCCTAGTGCCAAGTGCGGTCTCCGTCTAGAAGTCTACATAGTTGTAAAAGAGCTTTGTTTCATCAGTTACTCTCTCTAGCTGTGAAGTTGCAAGACTTCGGATCAAACCTCGTGGTATAAAGAAGTGGCAATCCTTCGGATTAAAGCTTGTGATTCACTATTGGTGTTTATAGTGGATAAACTTTGAGCTTTACTTCTCGGGACTGGACTAGTCATCTCAGAGGGAAAGCAGTATATATCTTGGTGTTTGCGCTTACTTTCTCTCTCTACTTTATTGATTTACTTTAATGTCTTTATATATACTGTTAGTTAGCAACTGCCTTTATTATGATAATCTTAAATTGGATAGATTATTCTGCTGCACTCTATTTATCCTCCTAGAGTTGCTTTACGTTCCTTCACATAAAGGTACCGAGAAACATCTAACAATTGATACTAGACGAACGTTTCCACCCGGATATGATCGAGACACTAAGTAACGATTTTGGTCTAAAGTGCACACAATGTATAGATAAAAAAAAATCTGGAACTGTAATACAGTATGGCAAGGTACACTTGCCTGAGTCTCAATGCTGAGAATCAGGAGCTGGTCCAACGTCCAAGTTTGAAGAGCCCAAAGAACCTAAGGCAAAAATTTAGAAATTAATAAATTGACTTAAGGTAGGTTATTATTATTACTCCAAACCTAGGTTGATGTAATTACAGGTTTATCTACAGCTTAAAAAAAACTAACAAACTAACATATAAGGTTTAAAGAATTTATAACTAATGCATGTATAAGTATAATGACCTCAAAAGTGACCCTGACTATTATTTCTCTTTCTTTTTCCTCAAGCTCCATACATTGTATCACTCTCCCTTACTAATTTACTCTATATAGCAACATCTATCATGTGCTCAAACAGTACGACTTTATATACATAATCATATTTATTAATCCATTATTTCTCTAACCCTCACCACCAGGCTATGGATGTAACCTTGAATCCATACACTTGTATAGCTAGATAGGCCATCTCTTTCTATTACTATTTATGCACACATATAAGTCACATAACATATATACATATATATATATATATATATATAGTTTTATTTCTCCTCACCCATTTTCTTCACACCAAAACCACAATGCTATCACCAGCACTTTACCAAGCTTTCATGTTGCTCATAATAACCCATATATACATAGTAAGTATTCTTACTAACCTATTTTCCTCACCCACTCAGCTCGTACATGAACACGAGGAACAATTAAGTCTCCACATAAATTTTCTTTACTTTTATATCAACAAAACAAAAACAAAACTTGCATGAATGGATTAAAGAGAAGAGGGGATTACCAAGAGGAGGAGGGGATGCTCGGCGTAGTGGTGGTGGTGTTGTCAATGTTGGTGTTGAGGTGGTGGTTTTGTGCTACTGTTGTGGTTGAGAGGGTGGCAGTGGCCATGGTGATGGCTGTTGATGGTCGTATCAAAGTGGTGGTGATGTTGTTCTGGTAGTGGTGTTGGTATTGGCTATAGTGGAGGGAGTGGTCGTGGTGATGGCAGTGGCGGCTGTGGTGTTATTGACGGTGGTGTAGTTGCTGTGTTGGTGGTGACAGTAGTGGAGATGGTGAAGGTTATGATTTAGGGTTTCAAGGAAAAGAGGAGTGGAAGAAGAAGAAGAGTTTCGGCTAAATGGAGAGGAAAAGGAGGGGAGTGAGGAGAGAGAGAGAGTGATGATGAGAGCTCTCCTTGGGGTTAGGGCCGTCTACCTAGGATTGAGTGTGTATGTCTTTAAATAGGAGAAATGGGTGGTAGAGATTGATGGAGGATGAATCAATGACTAGATTTGAGGTAGGTAGATAATGACAAATAGTGTCACGCAAAAAGGAGAGAGAGAGAGGGTGGTGATGATCGGTCACATGACCCAAGGGGGTTTCTTCATTTGAATTGCTCCAATAGAAGGTCGACACCTTGTATTACTTTTGCATTTGGGTCCTTAAGAGTTTAAGGTTTACAAATGAAGAAAAAAGTAATGATTTCATGTAAGAAAAAGGGTGTTTTGTATTTTGTAGGATGGAGTGGGTGTTGGGTGTTTTGTATGAGTCTCAAGATTTGGTATGAGGGTTTAGTTGGAGTTATGTTAAGTCGGTTGCACCAAATTAAATAAATATTATATCATAGGTGTTTTTAAATAAAATGGAAGTACATGGGGTCTCAATTGAGAGTGATACAAATATCATGGACATTGTAGGCTTGGTATTAGTCTTGAGCCCTTTAATTGGTTAGGCGAAACGGGTTGAGTTTGTATCCTAAAAATCGATGGCAACGACATAGGTACAAGGTATAGAATTTAAATTGATTTTTGTGACTTGAAAGTTGTGCAATTAAAATAGAGAATAAGGGAGTATGCTTGTGAGTGACAGAGATATCCAATACCTCGGTTGACTCGTCAAGGTCAAGAGTGCAAAATTTGTTGGAAGGTATAGACTATTGTTGTGCTCCAAATACTGTAGCAACGGTAAGGTGCACCAAGAGTGTTAAATTAAAGAACCAGTCTTCATAACCCTAATTTCTAATCCTCAATCAACCTGAAGCTAAACCAAAATTCTTAACATACCAAGTCTACCTAAAAATTTGTTGAGGACGTTTACATCCTTCCCAACTTAGAAGAATTTTATCCCCGAAATTAAAAGTAATGCACGAATAATAGTTGCGAGAATTAAAAGGTTAACAGGTAATTGAAATGGAGTATGTAAATTCGTATCTTGGTCCTCAAATAAATGGGAGAAATATTGTCGAATAGAATCCTCGCGCTCCCAGGTAGACTCGTCCGGTGGATGATGCTTCCATGCAACCTTGACCAGTCGAATTGTTTGCCCCCTGAAAACCTTCTCACTATGATCGAGTATCCCTACTAGCTACTGTACATATGACGAACTAGGCCCGACTATAATATCTGAATGATCTAGCATGTGGCTAGGGTCTGCCCCATATCTTTTTAACTGTGATACGTAAAATACGTCATGCGCACCTTCTATTACCGGTGGTAATACAAGACGATAAGCCACTTTGCCAACTCGCTCCAAGATGTCAAAAGGTCAGATGTACCTCGGACTCAGCTTGCCTCTGTCCCCAAATTTGATGGTACCATAAGTAGGAGATATCTTCAAAAATATATAATTACCTTTCTTGAATTCTAAAGGTCTGTAGTGCGCATCTGTCCAATGCTTCTACCTGTCCTGTGTTGTGCGTCGATGGCTCTGAATCTGCTTCACTTTCTCTACTGTCTGAGTCACCAACTCTAGATCAAGTTTTTGGCGTTCTCCTACGTTACTATAACACACCGGAGACGTGCACTTCCTGCTGTATAGTTCCTCAAATGGTGCCATCTAGATTATTGCTTGATAGCTGTTGTTGTAGAAGAATTCTACCAAGTATAGATGGTCCTCCCAAGATCCTCCAAAGTCGATTATGTACGCTATCAACATATTCTTTAGTATCTAAATCGTGTGCTCTGACTGACAATCAGCATGTGGATGATAAGCAGTACTGAACTTGAGGTGAGTTCCTAGATTCTCTTGCATACTCTGCCAAAAATATGATGCAAATCTGGAATCACGATATGATATAATGCTGACAGATACTCCATGTAGTCGTACTATCTGTCTCATGTATATGTTATCCAATATCTCCGTGGACTGCCCAACTCTGAAGGGCAAAAAATATGCCAATTTGGTGAGTCGGTCCATGATAACCTAGACTGCATCGTTTCTAATGTGCTCCAACTTCTATTAAGGAATAGGAAGCGGCTGCAATAGTCCTGCAGTCCTCTAATGTTCAGTCTTGACTTGTTGAAAGACCAAACATCTTACCACAAATCTCACAATCTGCCTCTTCATCCCATGCCACCAGTAGTGTTGTCTCAAATCTCGGTACATCTTCGTACCCCGGGATGAATAGAATAAATTAAACTATGGGCCTCGGTCATCAACTCCTGGCGTAGCTCTCCACTCGGAACATATAGGCGATCTCCATACCTCAACGTTCCATCCTCGTGAATCCATAGTCCCGTCTACATGCTGGCCTTTGTCCTCTCTCACAGTCGTCGAAATCTCACATCGGTAGGAATGGTTGCCTTGATCCTCTCAACCAATGTAGACTGAACCTCTAAACTATTCAACTGTCCATCAATGCCTGGTAATACAACCTCTATCCCGAGCTCCTGAAGATCCTCTAATAACTGGCGCTGAGTCGTCAAGAAGTATGCCATGGACTACATGCTTATGGAATCTACTATAATATTCGCCTTGTCAGGGTGGTACTATAACTCGATATCATAGTTTGTCATTAACTCTAGCCAACACCTTTGTCTCTTGTTAAGCTCCTTTTGAGGAAAAACATACTTCAGACTTTTGTGATCTATTTAAATCTTAATCCGCTCTCCATAGAGGTAGTACCTCCATAGTTTTAGTACAAATATCACCACAACTAGCTCTAGATCATGTGTCGGGTAATTCTTTTCATGAACCCTCAGTTGTCAGGATGCGTAAGCTATCTGTCACTACCACATTCCGAAAACAGGAGTATTTTTGACTTTTTACAATATTTAATATTATTGTAGTTATAATTAAGTAATTGCATGATAGTATATTTAATTTAAATAATTATGTGATATGTAATTAAATATATAATTATTACAGCGTTCATTTGTTTTGAGCTAGCAGACTTGACCTAGAAGCCCAGTAGATGAACGCCTGTTCGAATTATGGAATTCGGTATTTATTTGTTTTATCTAGAATTTATTTATTGGAGATTGTAATTAATTACCGTATTTTAATTAATTATTGCGCATTTCCTTTGCTTCGAGATTTGGAGCGCTATCCTGACTTTTGTCTTCCAATAAATTTTACAATCTTGCCCTAGACATGCCCGTCTTCTATTCTGCTATTTTTGCAACTCATAATTATGCTCTCTGTACATTATTTCTAGCCACACAAAAATTGTCGTGGACGTTATTTAATAAATTCCTATTTTGTATCGTTGTGCGTTCCAATCAAAATTGGAGGTAAATCTTGACCTATTTTTCGTGCGGCCCAAATTAGGGTAATATTCTGTTCTGAGTCTTCTTCATTATTGGTATTGATGACCTGACCTGATTTTGGCCCCATGTACTCCTAATTAATTTTAGAACACAACTTATATTTATTTCTAATTAAATTGAGGATACTATTTTAACCAATTCTGAAATTCCAATTTAATTCCAGCGCCCTGCTAATTGAGCCCGTACCAAACATACAGCGCCCCCTGACCCTACAAAATACCGGACACCAAATCGCCCGACAAATTTTTATTATTTTATGTGTCTGTGCAAATACCCAAATTTAAGGGGGATAATTTGCAAATTTGTATTTTTGTCAACACCTCATTTATTTAAACCAATGAGGGAGCCCTATTAATTTTTAATTAAACCTCACCCTCATTCCTACATAAATTATTTTCCCTCTTGACAAATCTGGACCACTCATTCTATGGGTCCATCCTCACCCTTAAATTCACACACCCTCTCTCCCTATATAGTGTCATGTCCCATCAAACCCTAATCCCTAGAAAACCTAGGAAGGCCTCATCTCACAAGCCCCCATATTCTTCCTCAAGCCTCCACAACCGTAGCCCCATTTCTTCATCTCATTTTTTTTTCCTCCCTTCTAATTCTCTTTTCTTCTTCTTCTTCTTCTTCACTTTGATTTCAAATTCAAAGAAGGGGGGGGGAACCACCATCACACATCCCACTGTGCTCATCCACCCGACCCTACAGCCATCCCTTCCGGCCCGGCCGCCAACCCCCCTTCCCTGTGCACTCCGACCCGGCCATCAGTCCACCCGAGCACCCAGGCCGACCCCGCCTCCGACGAGATGCCCAGCCAGGCCGACCCGCCGGCTGCTGCTGCTCGGCTGACTCCCTCCGGCGGCCGAGTCCCCCGCAGCCCACCCTGCTGCCCGACCGAGTCCAGTACCCACGGCGGCCCTTGCTCCCTGCTCCGGCGGCAAGTCCAGCCCCCATTCCTCCCTGCTGCTCCTCCCTCTGCGTACACCCTCCGACCTCCCACCATCAATTCCGACCTGCTCCGGCGACCGAGCCGAGCTCCTCTCCGGCAGGCCAGCAACTCCCCCACACTAAGCTTCCCTTCTCCTCCCCCTCTTTCCTCCTTCACCAATTGTATATGTATGTATACATAACTAATGTATATATATATATATATATAAGGTATTAATGTATGCATATAACTAATGTATATGTATTGTATGTATATAATTAATGTGTATAAATATATATGTATGCATATACGTATATACATATATGTATAGTATATAAATACATTAGTAATGTATAATTTAAGATATGTATATTATTTATTTTATTAATATTTAATTGTATAAGTATAGTAGGTGTTTAATTAATTGTATAAATATGTATTTAATTAATGCATATGTATATGTATGTATACTGGGTATTTTTATATGGTATAAATTTAATTTGGTGAATTAATATTAGTATATTTAAGAATGATGTTGACAATATATATATGTATATTCTAAAAATGTACTTTTGCACATATATGATATATACGTATTTTGGTATATAAAATGTAATAGTATACGTACTATTTTGGTATAAATATATATATATCTTTATTGTTCAATTGGTATAGTATAATATCTATATATGTATCCCTACTAGATGACCCTAGTTGACTAGTGTCCTGCCTGGCATGGCCCTGAGGCCAGTGTTTATAGACTGTGTGTTAGGGTAGCACCTGATACAAGTGTTATTGTGATATGTTTTTAGGACTGTTGCTTCACCCAGGGGATATTCTGGGACAGGACATAAATAATTATCAGCTAAGGACCCAAGGCAAGTATATTCTCTGATAATTTCCAATTCCTTGATAATTTCTATAAGTTCAATAATCATGAAATGTTACATCTGAATCCTTGACACTGTGCTACACGGACTAGTATAGCTTGGATCTGCAGTCATGAGATGTTACATTGATTATCGTATTAATATTGTACACGACATGTATATTAGACATCGTACATGATAGATTGGACTTGCTCGTGTATCGTGACGTGTCATGGTTGGATCCACAGTACTAGTTGGGGGCGGGGAAGTAGTTAGTAAGAAATGTGATCATAACCTCTTATTGCAGTATAGAACAATATAAGTGTTAATCATGCTCTTCACATATGATTAGCCAGGCCCTATAGCTATCGTACATGTTCCCAAGCCGATCATATTTTGAAACTACTATTTCAAACACTTAGAATATATTACAGTTCCCTATTTAAATCATATACTACATCACCCATATATGATACTGTTCCTTGTTCTTTTTATTTTCATACATGCACTGACTGTATCATATTGCCTATTGCCTGTCTCTTTATATTGCATGTCTCTTTTTAATTGCCATTGCATTTATTTCACTGTCTTCTCAGTAGCTAGCATCACATGTTTATTGCTTTATAGTCCTTATCAATTTAATGGAACTATTATTTGAGATTGTACTTTACTCCTTCCTGACTGGAAACATTTTTCCAGACTATGCCTTAGAGGATCGGTAGCCAACACTTTATGGACCATATGGTGAGTAGCTGCACTTGGGCTTGATAGTTAGTTGTGATTCCGGGAGGTCTAGCCGAAATCACCAATCTTCTAGTTAGTTCTTTCAGTAGACTATCTGGTACCGGATTTATCTCCGGCATTTTTGAGACTTGGATATTTGTTGAGTTAGATTATTACTTTTGACTTGTGTTGTATTTAATAATTTTTGTTCGCTATCTTATCGTGCTGTAATCCTGTGATTGAGTATGTGTTCATCTTATTTGTGTCATCCGTACCTCTTTATGGAGATTGGATGCTTGTGTGAGATTGGCTAGATAGTATCAAGACCTCGACAGCGTTCTACCGCCGATGCTGCGGCGTAGGCTGGACTTTCTCGCGTACTCGTGCCCCTAAACTGGGTGCGGGTCATGACACATTTTTAGTGGTGGCCCATGCAGGTCTGACTTCGCGAGTTGTGCGATGTCGTAGTAGTGTGGCATCCTTGTTACACTATTACGTACCTGCGATAGGATCTAGGACATAGGATACTAGGACGAGAGTGAGTACTCAATCACAATTCCTTGAGAGATTCCTGGGATGACCCCTGAGAATCTTGTTAAAACTTTCAATTTAAAATCATTCCCTTGTTCCATCCATTCTCACTTATTAATGTTGAATTTGATTATTGTTAATCAGGTATTAAATTAGGATTTTGGTTTCATGGTAGGGTTTGATTTCGTATCAAAATGAATTTGCAGACTGATTTATGGTATTATTTGATGATACGTCGATGAGGACAGTAAGAAAGATTAACACTAGGGCTATTGGACTACTAGATATGGATTTAAATTATAATTTGAAGATTGAAAATGAATTGCATTTTTGAATTTTGAGAAGTCGAGATATTATGTTATAAAAATTTTATTTTTGAGGAATTCAGATTCAATTTGATGAACCTAGACAAACTGTAAGGATTTTTGAAGTGATAAAACATTTTTGTTCAGTATTTGAATGTTTGACTTTGAGGAAGGTATATGCATTATACTTTAAATTTTTCGAGGAGTTAGTTTCGAGGCTTTGTTTGGAGGATAAAATCTTATAGTGAGAGAGATATATTAGTATATAATAGATGAGGTGCATATGTAAGGATATGTTGGCTTGAGCATGATTGAGATTTTACTGCCAACTGGCTTAGGTGTTCATCTTGGATTGTATTAGAGAGAGAGCAGTACTTAGTATGGTGTGTTGCAATTGATATGCACTTGAGTGACAAGGATAACTTGTATCAGCGATTGCAGTAGGTAAGGAGCTAGCAGTGAGTATGTTTCAAGTAGAACTGTGGTACCTTAGAGGGATAGAGGTATCAGACCATGGATGCATCTTTGACCTGTGCAATCACAACTAGGAATGTTATTCCAATCTATTTATCTTGAATGTTGCTCTTTAGAACTATACTGTCCTTCCTTGATGATATCGCATTTTTTTGCCTAAATTGATTCTTTGGGATCTGTCTTCAGGATGTCGCCGCAGACACGATCTATGAGAGCGGGAACATCAGCTTTAGAGGGGTCTGCCACCTCTCCACCTGAGGGACAGACAGCCGTAGTTCCTCCTACATCTCCGATGCACGTAGGAGTGTCCGCACTTTTCGGGGATCCTCCTCCCCCACCTGTTCAGAAGATTGCCACAGCTGTGACGGACAACCTTCCTCCTCCACCGACTCCGTTTCCCGGAGGTTTGCCCATTGACGGGGCGCAGATGTTTACCTTGATCCAGGGCATAGTAGATGCCCAGAGAGTGACGGCAGACGCTCAGCGAGTTCAAGCTGAGGCTCAGAGGGTGCAAGCAGAAGAGCACCAGGCACAAACCGAGCTGATGAGAGAAAACATGGAGAATGCTCATCAGGTGACTCTCCAAGCTTTGGAGAGAGTAGCACATTACCAGCAGTTTCCTGGCCAGCAGCAGCAGAGATCAGGCACTATAGTGGATTTCAAGAGGATGATGCCTCAAGAGTTTAAAGGCACCGAAAGGATACTCTACGCTGACGACTGGCTAGAGGATATAGAGAGGAGCCTGCGATTGACCCAGATTCCGAAGAACTTGCAGATAGAAGCCGCTGGCAGTCAGATGTTCGATATCGTACTCATGTGGTATCGTACGGAGCCGAGAATTACTGCACAAGGACTTACTTGGGAGACCTTCAAGGAACTCTTCCAGGAGAAGTTCTTTCCCGACGTGGCATTGGGAACCTTGGAAAGTCAGTTTCATGACTTAGTTCAAGGAAACATGTCGGTCGACGAGTACGCTGCAGAATTCTGTAGATTGAGCCATTTTGCATCGTCTATGATTCGGGACCCAGGAGATCGAGCCCAAAAATTTAGAAAGGGGCTGACGAGAGAGATTAGGTCACACACTTCTGGTCGTCGTACAGCTACCTTTGAGGGTATCTTGATGGATGCCCAGATTGCAGAAGAGGATTTGGATCTCAGGCCTAAGAGGAGTCACAATACTTTTGGAGATACGAATGGTAGCACAGGACCAGCCAAGCATCCCCGTATTCAGCACCAACAGCAGTACCAAGTACCATTTCATATTCAGCAACAACCATAGACCTTTCAGCATCCACCGCAGTACCTAGCACCAGTTTCTATCCAACAACATCCATGGGCGTATCAGTATCAACAACAGTACCAGGCACCAGTCCGTGTTCAGCAGAATCAGCAACAGCCTCCGAGAGAGACACAGCAGACTTGTCATTTCTGTAAGAAGCCAGGTCACCTTTGGGAGAGCTGTAGAACGAGGCTAGGACTTTGTTTGCACTGCGACGCTGCGGAATATCGAGTAAGGGATTGTCTTCTAGCCCCTTATCTTCCCGGCCAGCGCGCAGCTTCAGATTATAAAGATCCAGTTAGACTACCCGTGGAATCGTATATTGCTCAGCACCGCGAAGGGAACCACCCCAGCAGGGCGGGGCATTTGCGATGACGGTCAAGGAGACCGATACTGCAGGTAATGTGTTAGCAGGTTCTGTTCTTTCCTTCCCTCTGTCCCTCTCTACTTGATTGATTGATTGATTTCTTAGTACAAGTTGTATGCATGATTTTCTTGTTAGAATGTAGTTAGTAGTACACCCTGATACAGAGACTGAAATACCATGACAATAGATACCATGACCGTACGTATCCCCTTAGGTTGCATGTTGTATGATTGTAGGAAGATTTTCTTAGACCATGATTATTGGGGTTTGACCATGACGAAGATTTGACTTGACAAGGAGAGACAAGATGATTAAAAATTCGAGGATAACCATCGATTTAAATAAAGGGCCAAAGAATTTAACATGGCAGAATTTATGATATATTAATTCCAGGAAGATTATGATGTGATTAAATTGGTTATTAAAATTTGGAAATTTTGGGAGACTATCATTATATTTATTTGGTTGCAAGTTATGAATTTTAAAATATTATATTTGGATGTTGCATTTGGAGAATCCTTAAGTATCGCATTGTTGAGTATTTTGAGGAAAGAGGAAATCGAGGAATAAAATTATTGATGGACTAATGTTTAAATTCAAACTTGTGGGACGAGATTACATTTTATATTTGTGCATTGAAAAAAAAAATTAAGTTAGAGGAGTGGATATTAAATTTCGAGTATTGAATTATTAACTAAAAATTTTGGGGAAATTTTTGATAAAATTGGACTTTGATTCTATTTCGAGGATTTTTCAGGAATGCAAATAATTCAGAATTTTTGAAAAAAAATTGTGAGAGGACATTGTGGATTATTAACTGATTTCGAGATTGATGATTTTAAATTTGAGGGAAATGATAATGTGTATGATAAACGCTACTATGAGGATTTTAAATTTCGAGGACAAAATTCTTTTAAGGAGGGTAGACTTGTCACTACCACATTCCGAAAACATGGGTATTTTTGACTTTTTATAATATTTAATATTATTGTAGTTACAATTAAGTAATTGCATGATAGTATATTTAATTTAAATAATTATGTGATGGGTAATTAAATATATAATTATTACAGTGTTCATTTGTTTTGAGCTAGCAGACTTGACCTAGAAGCCCAGTAGATGAACGCCTGTCCGAATTATAGAATTCGGTATTTAATTGTTTTATCCAAAATTTATTTATTGGAGATTGAAATTAATTACCGTATTTTAATTAATTATTGCGCATTTCCTTTCCTTCGAGATTTGGAGCGCTATCCTGACTTTTGTCTTCCAACAAATTTTACAATCTTGCCCTAGACATGCCCGCCTTCCATTCTGCTATTTTTGCAACTCATAATTATGCTCTCTGTACATTATTTCTAGCCGCACAAAAATCGTCGCGGACGTTATTTAATAAATTCTTATTTTGTATCGTTGTGCGTTCCAATCAAAATTGGAGGCAAATCTTGACCTATTTTTCGTGCGGCCCAAATTAGGGTAATATTCTGTTCTGAGTCTTCTTCATTATTGGTATTGATGACCTGACCTGATTTTGGCCCCATGTACTCCTAATTAATTTTAGAACACAACTTACATTTATTTCTAATTAAATTGAGGATACTATTTTAACCAATTCTGAAATTCCAATTTAATTCCAGCGCCCTGCTAATTGAGCCCGTACCAAACATACAGCGCCCCCTGACCCTACAAAACACCGGATACCAAATTGCCCGACAAATTTTCATCATTTTATGTGTCTGTGCAAATACCCAAATTTAAGGGGGATAATTTATAAATTTGCATTTTTGTCAACACCTCATTTATTTAAACCAATGAGGGAGCCCTATTAATTTTTAATTAAACCTCACCCTCATTCTTACATAAATTATTTTCCCTCATGACAAATCTGGACCACTCATTCTATGGGTCCATCCTCACCCTTAAATTCACACACCCTCCCTCCCTATATAGTGTCATGTCCCATCAAACCCTAATCCCTAGAAAACCTAGGAAGGCCTCATCTCACAAGCCCCCACATTCTCCCTCAAGCCTCCACAACCGTAGCCCCATTTCTTCATCTTATTTTTTTTTCCTCCCTTCTTCTTCTTTTTTCTTCTTCTTCTTCTTCTTCTTCTTCTTCACTTTGATTTCAAATTCAAAGAAGGGGGGGAAACCACCATCACACATCCTCTTGTGCTCATCCACCAGACACTACAGCCATCCCCTCCGGCCCGGTGGCCAACCCCCTTTCCTGTGCACTCCGGCCCGGCCATCAGTCCACCCGCGCACCCAGGCCGACCCCGCCTCCGGCGAGCTGCCCAGCCAGACCGACCCGCTGGCTGCTGCTGCTCGGCTGACTCCCTCCGGCGGCCGAGTCCCCCGCAGCCCACCCTGCTGCCCGGCCGAGTCCAGTACCCCTGGCGGCCCTTGCTCCCTACTCCGGCAGCAAGTCCAGCCCCCATTCCGCCCTGCTGCTCCTCCCTCTGCGTACACCCTCCGACCACCCACCATCAATTCCGACCTGCTCCGGCGACCGAGCCGAGCTCCTCTCCGGCAGGCCAGCAACTCCCCCACAGTAAGCTCCCCTTCTCCTCCCCCTCTTTCCTCCTTCACCAATTGTATATGTATGTATACATAACTAAAATATATATATATATATATATATATATATATGTATATAAGGTATTAATGTATGCATATAACTAATGTATATGTATTGTATGTATATAATTAATGTGTATAAATATGTATGTATGCATATACGTATATACATATATGTATAGTATATAAATACATTAGTAATGTATAATTTAAGATATGTATATTATTTATTTTATTAATATTTAATTGTATAAGTATAGTAGGTGTTTAATTAATTGTATATATATGTGTTTAATTAATGCATATGTATATGTATGTATACTGGGTATTTTTATATGGTATAAATTTAATTTGGTGAATTAATATTAGTATGTTTAAGAATGATGTTGACAATATATATATGTATATTCTAAAAATGTACTTTTGCACATATATGATATATACGTATTTTGGTATATAAAATGTAATAGTATACGTACTATTTTGGTATAAATATATATATATCTTTATTGTTCAATTGGTATAGTATAATATGTATATATGTATCCCTACTAGATGACCCTAGTTGACTAGTGCCCTGCCTGGCATGGCCCTGAGGCCAGTGTTTATAGACTGTGTGTTAGGGTAGCACCTGATACAAGTGTTATTGTGATATGTTTTTAGGACTGTTGCTTCACCCAGGGGATATTCTGGGACAGGACATCAATAATTATCAGCTAAGGACCCAAGGCAAGTACATTCTCTGATAATTTCCAATTCCTTGATAATTTCTATAAGTTCAATAATCATGAAATGTTACATCTGAATCCTTGACACTGTGCTACACGGACTAGTATAGCTTGGATCTGCAGTCATGAGATGTTACATTGATTATCGTATTGACATTGTATACGATATTTATATTAGACATCGTACATGATAGATTGGTCTTGCTCGTGTATCGTGACATGTCATGGTTGGATCCACAGTACTAGTTGGGGGCGGGGAAGTAGTTAGTAAGAAATATGATCATAACCTCTTATTGCAGTATAGAACAATGTAAGTGTTAATCATGCTCTTCACATATGATTAGCCAGGCCCTATAGCTATCGTACATGTTCCCAAGCCGATCACATTTTGAAACTACTATTTCAAACACTTAGAATATATTACAGTTCCCTATTTAAATCATATACTACATCACCCGTATATGATACTGTTCCTTGTTCTTTTTATTTTCATACATGCACTGACTGTATCATATTGCCTATTGCCTATCTCTTTACATTGCCTGTCTCTTTTTAATTGCCATTGCATTTATTTCACTGTCTTCTCAGTAGCTAGCATCACATGTTTATTGCTTTATAGTCCTTATCAATTTAATGGAACTGTTATTTGAGATTGTACTTTGCTCCTTCCTGACTGGAAATATTTTTCCAGACTATGCCTTAGAGGATCGGTAGCCAACACTTTATGGACCATATGGTGAGTAGCTGCACTTGGGCTTGATAGTTAGTTGTGATTCCGGGAGGTCTAGCCGGAATCACCAATCTTCTAGTTAGTTCTTTCAGTAGACTATCTGGTACCGAATTTGTCTCCGGCATTTTTGAGGCTTGGATATTTGTTGAGTTAGATTATTACTTTTGACTTGTGTTATATTTAATAATTTTTGTTCGCTATCTTATCGTGCTGTAATCCTGTGATTGAGTATGTGTTCATCTTATTTGTGTCATCCGTACCTCTTTATGGAGATTGGATGCTTGTGTGAGATTGGCTAGATAGTATCAAGACCTCGACAGCGTTCTACCGCCGATGCTACGGCGTAGGCTGGACGTACTCGCGTACTCGTGCCCCTAAACCGGGTGCGGGTTGTGACACTATCACCTTGTCGTGCTGCATCAGTACACATCCTAGTTCACTCCCAAATGCATCACTATACACCATAAATCCTCCAGATCCAGAAGGAAGTATCATGATCGGTGTTGTCATCAGACGCTTCTTCTGCTCATCGAAAGACTTCTGACACTCCTCAGTCTAGATAAACTCCTCGCCCTTATGCGTCAAACACGTCATAGGCGCAGCAATCTTCGAGAAGTTTTCTACGATCCTCCAATAATATCCGGCAAGTCCGAGAAAACTTTTAACCTTCATAACTGATGTAGGGGTAGGCCACGTCTCCACTGCGATAATCTTCTCCAGGTGAACTGATAGTCCATCTCCAGTGATTATGTGACCAAGGATAGCTACCCTATCCAAGCAGAACTCGTACTTGCTGAGCTTGGTATACAACATCTCCTACCTCAGCGTCTCTAACATGATCTTGAGATACTCCTCATGCTTTTCCTGGCTCTTGGTATATACCAAGATATTATCGATAAATACCACCATAAAATTATCCAAGTACTGGTGGAAAACCTTGTTCATCAGGCTCATAAACACAGATGGCATATTGGTTAAACCAAACGACATGACTAGAAACTCATAGTGCCCGTACTTCATTCGAATAACTGTCTTCGAAATATCCTCCTTTCTCACCTTGATGTGATAATAGCCAAATCTGTGATTGATCTTTGAGAATACACATCCTCCACTCAGCAGATCAAATAAATCGTCAATGTACGACAGAGGGTACTTGTTCTTTATCGTTACAGCATTTAGCGCCCTGTGATTGATACACAAATATACTGTCATGTCCTTCTTTGGCACAAATAAGATGGGTGCTCCCCATGGATAAACACTAGCCCTAATGAAACCCTTGTCTAAGAGATCATCTACTTGGACCTTCAACTCAACCAACTCTTTCGGTGCTAGTCTGTAGACGGGAAAAGTAACTGGCTCAACTCCGGGAGTCAACTTTATAGTAAACTCTATCTCTCTGTCAGGTGGCAGGCCTGGAAGATCCTCGAGAAATAGATCCTCAAAATATGATATAATACGGGAGTATACTGGTTCACCTACTGTAATGTGTTATGCAATGGTAGGTTGGACACCATGCCCTCGGGCTCCCCGAAGAAACTCAAACTTTGGATGATCTGGTGGTTTAAATATAACGCATCCACGTCGGCAATCTAGCGTCGCATGGTATTGTCTAAACTAATCCATGCCTAGGATAAGTCTTAGTCTGGCATGGAGAAGACTAGAAATCGGGCACGCATCTCTCGCCTACAAACAACTACTGAACAAGTTCTACAAGTGTTGCTAACCGATACTATTCTACCTCTCGTAACAATCTTCTTAATCGTCAGAAGGGTACATTTGCTATTCTATGTGTGGCCACGAAACTACCAGCTATGAAAGAGTAAGTAGCACCAAAATCAAATAATGCTACTGCTAGTAATGAAGCTACTAAAATAGTACCTGCGATCACCTCTCCAGCAGTCTCTGCCTCCTCAATGGTCATCGTAAAGGCCTGGCCCTGTCCCGGTGCTGGTGCCCTCTGCTGTTGTCGAGCCTGTTGGAAATGAACTGCCTGTGAGGCCAAGGGTGGCCTTCTCTGAATTCCTCCTGGTGCTGATGGTCGCATAGCCCCAACTCCTGCGTTGGGCGGCCTTCAACCTGGAATGACTAACCCGGAAGACTGTTGGTAGGGCCTCGGTACTGGTGAGGCTTATCGATGAACCATAGGTACTGGAACCCTCTACTCTGGGCAATCCCTGACTGCATGTTGGTCAGATCCACATCTCATGCATACTCCCAACTTTCGGCAATAATCCCCCAACAGGTATCCCCTCTTGCCGTAGTAATGCAACAGGAAATCACTGGTCCCTGCAAGGGTGCTGCTCTCTGCTGCTGTGGTATTATGGGACTTTTCGTAGGTCCTCCCTGTGGAACTCGAATAGACGATGATGATGCATAGGAGCACTTTAGACTGGCCTCCATCTTATTGATGCTATCCTGGCGTCGGGCTACTAACAGAACCTCAGAGTAGGAGGTGGGGGCTATACATCAAATAAAACTCTGTGTCTTAAAACATAGGCCTTCGTAGAACTTCTCGGCCTTTTTCTCCTCATTCGGGATCAAGTACGGGGCAAAATGGCTCAAGCAGAGGAACTCAACATTGTACTCCTCAATGGTCGAACTGCCCTGGCTGATATTTTAGAATATGTCCCGAAGTTTCATACTGGTAGTGGAAGGAATAAATATCTTCTTGAAGAGACTAAAGAACTTGTCTCAAGTGACCCGATCGGGCCCTAAATGCTTCTCCTATGAATGCCACCAGTGATAAGCGTTACTAGTAAGTTGCATCCTGACAGAAGTCATCCATCTATGCCTCGGGAGATCGGTGTTCTTTAACTGTTGTTGAATGTTGGTAAGCCATACGTGTACCTCAGTCGGCTACTCCGTGCCAGCAAATGGAAGTGGTATCATATGACAAAAGTCTATGATAGACCCCATCGTCGACTCGCAAGCTGGTGGTGGCTCCTGTCCCAAAGTCATCATAATACTATCTCTCAAAGACTCGGCCTGGCTCTGCTTGGCCTGCTACTGAGCTTGCTGCTGGACCTGCTGCTGGGCCTGCATCATAACATAAATCATCTGAAATATCTGTGGCCCGTCCATGGGTTGCCCAGATGGAAAGGGCATATATGGCATCTGTGGAGGAAAAGGTCGTTGTGGGGGCGACGGTTACTCCTCCTGTCTTGTGGCCCGCTGGCCCTCATGATCTGCCCGGTGTGAGACTGGTGCCCGTCCGGAGGCACCTCTGGCTGTCCAGACGACTGCCCCTAGGGAGCTGGGGTCAATAGAAAAACCTGCCCCAGTGTCAGCACCCCAGATAATCCGGCATCATGGGGGATATCGCCCGGCTGTGCGACATGTCCGCTACGGAGATTCATAACTCTGAAAAGAAGTCATGTTTAAGATCAGCATTTTAGAATTAAACAGGATACAAATTTGATAAAGTAAAATCGAAATAGAGGTGTTATGTGAAGTACTCAAGCATGTAGATAAGATCCTAATATCTATTCCTAATTAAAGGCTCGCTTGGCAGAGTCAGGTAACCAAGACGATTTAAATTGGACCTGCATGGGTAACCACAAAAACCTTGTCACGCCCCAGTTCCAAAATATGTGGAACTGAGCCACGTGGAAATGGCCAGCGGGTACATTTTGATGGGTATCCCAATCTAATAGACCCGTAGGAGTGCACCTAAGATGTAAATTACAATGACATAACCCAATAATTAAACATAAGCAATATAACTAATCTCATCCACAAACAATAAGAATTGAAACACATAGTGATAACAAATTCTACTAATGTGCAGGAAGAAACTAAGTCTAGAAATATATCATAATACAACCGAGAAAGAGTCAAACGAGGACAAACCTGCTAATACAAGTACTAAATAAAAGGAAACAATGAGATAACTAGGGTCGATAACTGCTAACTAGATAGTGATACCGGATCCAAAGTGAAGTCACTACCGGTGATCAAGTGAAGTTCTCAGGAAGTATCTCATCCTCTACTACAAGTCCTGCTCCTGGATATACACCCGGTCCATACTCCTCCGGGTAGACCTCCTCGCCTATGCCTGGAAGGGAACCAGGTCCTTAGAGGGACGTAACAAGGTATAAAAATAGCATGCCATAGTAAAACAGAAAGAAAATATGTCATACACTGGTGTAATCTAGAATAAAAACCTTAGTGAGACACAACCTGAAGGCAATGCTTGACACATGGACTTTCCAAATATAAATCCGTAGCTCTGAGGCACAGAGACACACGGTACGTGCCCGTAGCTCTGAGCACAGAGTCATACAATAAGTAAGTACTACGACTCCGGATACATGATCTCTACATAAATAAGGATATATATATAGTATATGCGAAGTAGCCAAAGCGTCTAATAACTACCTTTCCTCCTAATGCGGTCAACGAGACGCATCCGTAACTCGCTGAGCCTAAACCTCTATCTAAACAGTCACGTTATACTAAAGTAACTAGTACCAATCGTGATCCTATAATCATCACATGTTCCGGTTATGCTAACACCATCAGGATACAGGAAGTCTGGCACGATGACAGTGTTTGAATGTGTCATAGGGTTTCGATGTACCCAAGTAGGCACATAAAGGTACGGAGAAATATCTAACAATCAATACTAGACGTTACCAATAAATATGTAAGGTTTAAGGAAAGACCCGGATGCTAAGTAACAATTTTGGTCCAAAGTACACACAATGTATAGATGAAAAAATAATAATTAAATCTGGAACTGTGATACAATATGGAAAGGTAAACTTGCTTTAGTTTGAATGCTGAGAATCAGGAGGTGATCCAATGTCCAAGTTCGAAGAGCCCAAAGAACCTAAGGAAAAAATTTAGAAATTAATAAATTGACTTAAGGTAGGTTATTATTATTACTCCAAACTTAGGTTGATATAATTACAGGTTTATCTACTGCTTAAAAAAAATAACAAACTAATATATGAATTTTAAGGAATTTATAACTAATGCATGTATAAGTATAATGATCCCAAAAGTGACCCTGACTATTATTTCTCTTTCTTTTTCCTCAAGCTCCATATATTGTATCACTCTCTCTTACTAATTGACCCTATATAGCAACATCTATCATGTGCTCATATAGTAGAACTTTATATACATTCTCATATTAATTAATCCTTCATTTCTCTAAACCTCACCACCAAGCTATGGATGTAACCCTCAGTCCATACACTTGTATAGCTAGCTAGGTCATCTCTCTCTATTCCTATTCACGCACACATATAAGTCACACAACATATATATATATAGTTTTATTTCTCCTCACCCATTTTCTTCACACCAAAAACACAATGCTATCACCAGCATTTTACCAAACTTTCATGTTACTTATAAAACCCATATACACATAGTAAGTGTTCTTACTAACCTATCTTCCTCACCCACACAGCTCGTACATGAACACGAAGCACAATTAAGTCTCCACATAAATTTACTTTACTTTGATATCTAAAAAAACAAAACTTGCATGAATGGATCAAAGAGAAGAGGAGATTACCAAGAGAAGGAGGGGATTCTCGGTGCAGTGGTGGTGGTGTTGTCGATGGTGGTGAAGAGGTGGTGGTTGTGTGCTGCTGTTATGCTCGAGAGGGTGGCAGTGGCCGTGGTGATGGCTGTTGATGGTGGTGTTGAAGTGGTGGTGATGTTGTGCTGGTGGTGGTGTGATCGAAGTGGTGGTGATATTATGCTGGTGGTGGTGTTGGTGTGGCAGAGGGAGTGGTCGTGGTGATGACAGTAGCGACTATGGTATTTTTGACGGTGGTGGTTGCTGTGTTGGTGGTAACAGTAGTAAAAATGGTGAAGGTTGTGGTTTAGGGTTTCAAGGAGAAGAGGGGGAAGAAGAAGAAGAAGAAGAAGAAGAAGAGAAAAGCTTCAGCTGAATGGAGAGGAGAGGGAGGGGAGTGAGGAGAGAGAGTGATGATGAGATCTCTCCTTGGGGTTAGGGCTGGATACCTAGGGCTGAGTGTGTGTGTCTTTAAATAGGATAAATGGGTGGTAGAGATTGATGGAGGATGAATCAATGGCTAGGATTTGAGGTAGGTAGATAATGACAAATAATGTCATGCAAAAAGAAGAGAGAGAGGGTGATGATGACCGGTCACATGACCCAAGGGGGTTTCTTCATTTGAATTGCTCCAATAGAAGGTTGACAACTTATATTACTTGTGTATTTGGGTCCTTAAGTGTTTGGGTTTTACAAATGAAGGAAAAATATGGATTTAATGTAGGAAAAAGGTTGTTTGGTGTTTTGTAGGATGGAGTGGGTGTTGGAGTGTTTTGTATGAGTCTCAAAATTTGGTGTGAGGGTTTAGTTGGGTTAATTTAAGTCAGTTGCACCAAATTAAATAAATATTTTGTCTTTGGGAGTGACACAAATGTCATGAAAGTTGTAGGCTTGGTATTAGTCTTGGGCCCTTTAATTGGTTAGGCAAAACGGGTTGAGTTTGTGTCCAAAAAATTGATGACAATGACATAGCTACAAGGCATAGAATTTAAATTATTTTTTGTGACTTGAAAGTTATGCAATTAAAATAGAGCACAAAGGAGTATGTTTATGAGTGACAAAGATATCTAGTGCCTAGGTTGGACCGTCTAGGTCAAGAATACAAAATTTGTTGGACGGTAAAGTCTATTGTTGTGCTCCAAATATTATTGCAACAGTAAGGTGCACCAATAGTTTTAAATTAAAGAACCAGTCTTCATAACCCTAATTTCTAATCCTTAATAAACCTGAAGCTAAACCCAAATTGTCACCATACAAAGTCTACCTAAAAATTTATTGAGGGGGTTTACACATACTAATGGAGATGTGCCAAAAAAATATGCTTCCGGCTGTCAGCCTCTGGATGGATAAGAGCCAGTTCAAATACTGGACAACGTTCATTCTAAGTGATGTCAACGCTGAAAAGAAGCTCAAGAACTGTCACGCCCCAGTCCCAAAATACGTAGGACCAGGATTACGTGACACGCCATCTACGCATTCGACCAGACTCTTGTCTGACTCGAATACGTATAAGATGTAAAATATAAATGCACTAACTAGATATCCCATAAATGTAAACCTCTATGTCTCAATCCATAATGTACGACAGTATACAAAAAAGAGCTATATGTACTAGAGTCGGCCGTCCAATAACACACTAACTCGAATAGACTGAAGAAGAAGTATGAGTCTATAAAAAACTAGGCTACAACAGCAGATGAATAATCAATGTAAAATAAGTAACCATAATGCCGGTAGATAAGATATGAGTACCTGGTACCATGCTCGCAAGACATGCAACTCCAACTGCAACTCCAAATGCTCCGTAATCATCTATGCTGCAAAACTGGCAGGGAACCAGGTCTTCAGAGGGACGTAACAAGGTACAGAAATACAACATGCCAGGTAAACAGATAGTACAAGTGCAACGACAGGGTAATCTATCAAAACCAAACAAGTGAGACACAATTTAAAGATAATGTTCGACGCGTGGGCTTTCTAAAATAAAACCGTAGCTCCGGACACAGAAACACACGGGACATACCGCAGCTTCGGGCAAAGAGTCACACGGGTGATACAACTACACTAGATACAGGATCACTACAGAAACAATAAAAATATATATAAGCGCATGCAGAGGAGCCCAAACGTTTAGTAACTGTCTTCCCCATCCCAAGCGGTCAACGATTGTGCGCTGAACCTGAACCTCTAACTACAGTCTTGACACACAGAAATACTCAACAGACGTGACCCTATGGTCGTCCCAGTCTCTGGTCATGATGTCAGTATTAGGATACAGGAATCTGGCACGATCACAGTGTATGAGTGTGTCCTGGGGTATCGATATACTCAGGTATGCATATCGATATGCTACGAAACATCCAACAATCTTTCTAAGACGTTACGACGTACGTCTTCACCCGGTTGTGAACCGGACACGAAGTATCGAACGTCAACATAAATACGTGCATAATGTACATAACAAAATAATAAATATCTGTAAACTAAAATATAGGGTGGCAAGGTACACTTGTCTGCATGCGGCTGCTGATGACGGGGTCCCGGTACCACGTCCAAATCCTCAGGTCCCGTAGCACCTAGAGAAGAGGTACAAACCAAAAAACAATAAACTATCATATAGAAAACAGGGATGTGACACACGTCTAAACATATGCTCAGACTCAGCCACACTCACAGTGACACGACGCTAGAGGGTTGACCAAGGTTGACTAGTGGTACGTCACATCCAATCAAATTAATCATCTGAACAATCTCATCAATCCAAACCTCAATCTTACTCTATTCATCACGATATTCCGTGGTTCAAAACACGATCCAATCCTCAGTTTATCTCAGTGTTCACAGATGTTAACATACATATTGACGTGTCTCAACTCAAATAAATAACTAATATTTATTAGACTTTCAATTGTAACCTATGGGTTGATGTCACTCTACAATTTTATAATAATCAACCTGCTTCTCAATGACAATCAATGTCTTACTATCCCCAGCATCATTCCATAACAATTAAATTCACTTATCAACGTTAATCAATTGTATATAATAAATAACTCCCAAGTCTCGTATGATATTTTAACCCTAAACTCATTATATTTATCATTTCAACCATCAACGCAGATATTTCGTCACATCAAACCACAAAATCTATTGCATTCACATACCAACAATTGCATGTAATAACCCTAAAATCTCTATTTAGCATTCAACCATTAATTTGCATTTATTAAGAATGTAATAACTCTAAAATCTCCGTGGATTCAAAACCCTAAAGCTCAACATATTTAACACAACTCTAAAACTAACTAAGCTATATAACAATATACAATAATACTAGATTAACCATGACAATACACAATATACAACACATAGAGAGGGGAAGTGTTCACCTTGGCAGCGGCACGGTGGAACGCCAGGGTGTTTGCCAATAGGGAAATCGATAGCAAGATACGGGAGGTGTTGGAGTTGATGGTGATGACGATGAGGAGACGATGCGGGTGGTCGTCTCTGGCCGGAGGATGGTCGATAGTACGTAGAGGCCGGCCGAGGTGGTGGTTGGCCGGAGCTGTGGACGAAGGGAGGCGGGATCAAGATGGGTAGGCCGGTGCGAGGGTGACGGTGGCGTAGAGGAGGTTGCGGGTGTTTCCGGTGATGATGGTGGTGATGTTAAAGAGAGGGAGGTGGTGCAACAGTTTGCAGTGGCTCGCCGGAGTGGAGATGGCGGCGGGCACGTATAGAGGAGCTCATGGACGGTCGAGGGAGGTTGGACGGAGTGAGGTCATGGTGGTAAGGGACGTAGGGTGGCCGACTCGTAGGGTGCAGCACGATGGTAGTCGAAGAAAGTTGGCCGGAGAAGCAGCAGGCAGCAGGCACAGGCTGATGCTGGCTGTGGTAGCAGTCAGTGTAGGGGGAGACTCGGCGGTGGATGGCCGAGGGGGCTTGGTGGCGTAGCTCGCCGGAGATATAGGGTGCTCGGCTGTCAGTGTGAAGTAAGGATAGATGGTCACATTTTGGTCGGAGTTAGTAGAGGTGAAGAAGAAGAAGAAGAAGAAGAAGAAAGAAAGAAGAAGTTATTGGTTGTGGTATTAGGAAGAGGGAGGAGAGAGAGAGGGTGGGGTTTCCCAAATGTAGGGATTAGGGCCGGCCTTGGGGGAAGAGTAGTGATGGAAACATTAAATAGGGGAGGTGATGTGGGGATGTGTGGTGAAGATTGACCCAATCCAAATGTGTGGTGAGGATTACTCATGAAGGAAAATAGTTTCTTCATGCAAATGAGAGGGAGGAGGGATGTTGACTTGGTCAAAGGAGAGGGGGCTTCTCCATTTGGCCTAGACCAATGAGGTTAGGACACCTATTTCAAAAATTGCAACTAAGCCCCTTAAATTTGGGTAATTGCACAATCACATGAAATAATGCAAGAATTGTGGGGGAATTGGTATTTGGTAATTTGTTTGGTGAGGGGGAGTTGTGTGTGAGGCACGAGTTTAATTTAATGGCCATCGAGATTAATTGGGGATTAAAAATAGGATTAGGCAAAATTGGTATCCCCGATTTAAATAGAATTAAAGTGTCCCGCGCTTTTAAATTAAATGGAGGCACTTGGGGTCAAAATCTGGAAATGACACAAAGGTCAAAAATGGTGGGGGCTCTGAGTCAATCTTTTACCCTTTAGTTGGTCCGGCTCAACGGGTTAAGTTGGTATCTCAAAATTGAGGGTAACGACACCGGTGTCCGACACGAAATTAAATATGGATTACGGTTATGAAAAATTGTGCAATTAGTTTAGAGCACAACGAAATTTAATTTTAAGTGACGGAAATGTCCAGTACCTAATTTGGCGGGTTAAGTCAGAAGCACAATAATTTGATGGAATTTATGGGCTGATATTGGGCTCCGAATAATTAAGAAATGATAGGGCGCGCCAAGGGTTTTAATTAAATGAATTAAACTAACAGTCAGAATCAACTCTACTTTAAACCTCAACATATGCTGCTAAATCCAAAATTTTCCCAGTCCAAACCTAACTATCTATAGAAATAATCGAGGGGGTTTACAAGAACTCTCTGTCACCTCCATATTTTAGATTAGGGATATTTTCGTCTTTTCATAATAAATGTGTAAATGATTGCATGATAATTAATTATATTTAAATTGCTGTGATTTTATTTTATTGTTGCACTTTACCGTAGCTTCGATAATTAGAGCACTACACTAGCCAGTCTTCCAACAGATTTCACACCCTTGTCCTAGACGTGCCAGACTGTTATTTTGATCTTTGTGTGACTCATAACCATGTCTTGTTGTGCTTCATTTTATTCGCACAACCTTCGTCACAAACCGATTGTATTAATTCTATATAAATCAAACTTTGTACCCATGTGTGTTCCAATCGAAATTGGAGAACACAATCCAGATCCAATTTGTGCAACCCAAATTAGGGTAATATTCTTTTTTGAGTCTACTTCATTCATAACACTTGTGTTCCACTTAATTTTAGCCCCTTGTACTTCTAATTAATTTTAGAACACATTTGCATTTATTTTAATTAAATTAAATCATAAACCTAACTTTGTGCAATTTTCCAATTGTTGGGCACCTTTATGCAAAAGTGCATTAAGGTATCAACCCCGTTGGACACGACACGTGAATAAACCCATTTTCCCCTTCATGTATATTTTTCTATAATTTTTGAAAGTGTGCAATAAAATATCAACCTCCTTGAAACATGGCCCTCAAAACCTTGAACCAATGCATCATAGCCATTCATTTTAAATCCATTTAAATCCTAGCCATTAAAATACCCATGAGAAGGCCCAATCCCAAGAGGGTTTTGACCAAGCCTAATTCTAGGTCAACCCAAACTCTATACCTATATATAAATAGTATTCTTCTACTTTTCCTTTTCGCTTTTCTCAAAACCATACACAACCGATTTCCTTTCTTCCTTCCCTGTTCACCCATCTTCCTCGACCAGCTTCACCATCAGACGGCCCCTCGCTTGAACTCACAACCGCCGCTCCCTTCCACGTACACCACCAGCACCGCACCGCATACTTCACCGCGGCCACACGAACAAACTCCCCGCTGCCCCAGGAGCCTGACGTCATCCCGCTACCCTCGACCCGCTGCGTTGCACGTCACCGGAGCAACTCGCCATCTCTGCCTGATCGACCCCTCCCCTCGTCGATTTCCCCGTCGACTCGACGAACCACCGTTGAAGCCGAGCACCACTGTACGACGTTGCACCGAGCCGCTGTCTGCGCCTGCGCTCGACCGGACCGACGACAGACCACTGCACAGAGTCGACGATCACCTACACAACGACGAGGAGTGCCGACGGGTTATACGTATTATAGCAAGGGAGGTCATACCTGGGATGTTTGACGGGCAGCGAATGGGCTATGCTTGAGATATGGAAGCCCCGATCTTAGGGTTGCCACTTGTCCTATGATACAAAGGCTAAGAGGGCCAGTATAACAGTTTCGTGTATTATCGGCTCTAAGTAAAGTACAACAAGAAGGACCAGCAGTAGCGGTATGGCCTATAGCTCAGCGTCTGTCGTCGACCCAGTCTCAATTATACCGACAATAATAGCAGTAGGAACAACAAAGACCACAATAACGATACCAGGGAAGGTAGCAGCAGGAAGCTGGACAAGGCCAAGGGAAAGCTAAAGAGTAGATTTGACCAACTTGTCGAGTCTTTTGAATGAGTGTACAAAAATACCCGCTCTCGAACACGAGAACTCTCTCTCACAAGAAGCACTCATTTATCAGAATCTAAAGTTGACCTGGGGTAGCAATCTCCATGGGTCTGAAAAAGATAGTATAGACTCTAGCTACACATTGTAATCCACTATCTCTTTTGTCATCCACAAAGAGGTCAGTGTATATATCGTTGGTGATGAGCAGGATGCCACAACTTCAGAAAACATTGAGCAGCATCTCAACTCACTTGAGGTCACTTTTAATGACATATAAACTATGATGCAGAATATGCATCAAATGATGGTGTCTCAGCATACCACCTCGGCAGCTCTAACGACCCACACCTGGATATTCGGGCACGATTATGTGGGTACATCCAGCCTACGCCGCAGCATTGGCAGTAGAATATTGTATGGGTCAATTATACTACCTAAATATCTCACACAATATATATAAGGTACCTGTCAATCATCTCAACTCTGAACGGAGGAATAATATGGTATCTTACAAATGTAACTATACTCAATCATAATGCAAACTAAGAAAGATAGAGCACGAATGGAATAATGAAATAAAGAGAATCACAATACAATCCACAAGACTAAAATAATATATATGCCAAGTCTCAATAAAAGTCTAATACAAGTCCACCAAAATAAACTAAACCTCTCCAGGCTCTAGTACTAAGTCCTCCTGGTCTACATGAGTATCCTATAATAGTATGCCCTCCTGTTGTTCATAGAATGTGGGATACTGATCTATGCGCCCATCATCTGGAAAAATATATCCATTCTGGATTGGAGCAAAGTATATACCTCTGAAAGCAGTTTTAAATACATAATCGAGCATATAAAATAGATAATAGAAAAGAATACAAGATAACTAAAAAATAGAATAAAATGAACGAGAGTGAATAGGCAATGTACTGGAAAGTAAGGAATATGCAATAGAATATCTGTAATATAGTAGGAATAACTGAAATCTAACATATGTTCCATGGAATACAAGTTCATTATGTGATCGGTTTATGTTGAACACGAATACAA
This sequence comes from Iris macrosiphon, assembly GCA_036927795.1. Classification (NCBI taxonomy): domain Eukaryota; kingdom Viridiplantae; phylum Streptophyta; class Magnoliopsida; order Asparagales; family Iridaceae; genus Iris; species Iris macrosiphon. The sequence continues at coordinate 113,035,131 of JAYESA010000005.1, forward strand.
TAAGGTAACTTAATTACAAGTGTGGTCTGTAATCGACATGTACACGAATATATGGGTCTTGATCACATAATCAACTCATACTCCCCTATCCTCAACTAATATCAATGGATCCAATCATGACATATTACGAACACAAATATGGGCACACTGAACACGAGCAGTGTGTGTATACGAATATAAGCACACTGAACACGAGCAGTGTGTGAACACGAAGTATACTAAATCAATACTCGATACACATGATGAAATACATGTGAAGGAGTACCCGCTGAATACGGTAGGGGATAACATCTCCTGACAGGATCCATGTAGTACTAGTTTATGAAACCACTGTGTCGAAATTAAGTATACAGTTCTAGAACATGAGATATATACACAATTATGAAATATAAACTAACAGAGAAATATACTCGCCTGAGGTCCTGAGCAAGGTGTCTCTCAATGCCTAAGCTGGAGTCACACAGACCTATATATGGTATATTGCATCAATACAATATTTTGAAATAAAAATAAGTTAAACTAGTTCAATTCTAGGTCATAAAGCTATTTCTAAGTCAAAACAGTCAAATTCGGTCAACTTTAGGTCAAACTAGTCGAACTTGGTCAAACTAGCTATTTTTAGGTTGTATGAGTCCATCTCTAGGATATTTGGACCATACACTATGTAATTAGGTCATACTAGCTATGCAAAGATACTAGGATACCAACAAAGTACTGTATCATAAGATACACAAGTTATTAGATATGAAAATACTATAATATATATATACAAGACAAAATATATAGTACTCCTAGCTAACTAATGCTATGTGGATACCTTGGCTTTGAACCAATACGGTATCACACCACCTACAAACCCATTTTGATATAGAAACTCAATACCTTGAGTATAAACCAATACCTTGACATTACCTTGGTATCACAAGGTAATCCAAATTCTAACATGTAACCAACAACCCATACACCTAACTATATACTATCATCCATTAAACTTATACAATACAATACTAACTACCTACTAACATACCTCTATACTTAATACCCGTACCTAAGATACCATAACTCTCATTACCTTATTATCACACAAGGTAATCTAAAAATATACTAACCAATGCTAACTAGTGGTCGATCATCTACATATATATCTCTCATCTATATAATTATAACTTACTAATAACCGATATATATATACATATAACTAACTAGTTTATCAATATGTATATGTATATAACTAACTCGCAACCTATACAACTCACTGACTTGAGCTATAAGGCAATGCTAACCTACCCTTTCTCAAATGCACATCATGAAGTTGCTGCGGTAGCTAGTTGCTGCTACTGCTGCTCTTGCTATTGCTGATGCCCTTTCTACTGTAGTTGCTGCTGCTCTTGCTGTTGCTGCTGCAGCTACTGCCCTTGCTACTTGCTACTGTTCTTGCTACTATAGTTGTTGCTGCTCTTGACGTTGCTGTTGTATTTGCTGCCCTTGCTACTTGCTGCTGCAACTGCTGCTCTTGTTGTTGCTGCTGCAGTTGCTGCCCTTGCTACTTGCTGCTGTTTCTGATACCAGTAACCTGACCACCTTCTCACTGATACACTGACACTCGACACTCATACACTATACAAACACATGATACATATATATATATATATATATATAAACATAACACACACATACACATAAATATAACTATACTTGCATACATATATAAATAGATTACCAAACATACATATACATACACTCATCCACATACATACATATATATCTATATGTATATACCTCCACATATATATGTATACCACATTCATATATCTATATCTACATATATATATATCACTAAGTATATACATATAATAACCACACTAGTGATGCATATGAACTTCCATGACCATCAATACATCCAAATGAAATATAAAAAATATACATAATTACACATATACATATATATCATATAACAATATAATTATAACATTCTAATAGCTTTAACAAAGTTATATTGAATCTAAATGCAAGAAAACAAACACGTGGAGTGTACCGTAAGACAAATGTGATATGCTTAAACCCCCGTGTCAGAAAAAAATCCCTAAATCACACTCATTCTATGATACGCTTGCGATATGGCTCCACCACACAACCAAACATATTCCGAAGGACACGAGCATGTCTAAAATCATAATTATGAATAACACGGAGAGTTAACTACTCAACTACGTGCCCGTGTCAAAATGTGATATGCTTAAACCCCTGTGTCAGAAAAAAATCCCTAAATCAACCCGTATCTCCGAATTATCGGGATATGGCCTACACGTATCCAATTATAGACACGTCACTAGTCACACACAAACAAACACATGTCAATTTGGTCTAATTGACCTATTGATAAAGACAAGATGTGCCAATATCAAAATTCCTCCAAAATTGACACAAAATACCATATAACTTTCTCCACAGGCCTCTTATGAACCTAATTCCAAATCCTATGGGTAGCCTTAGTATATGGGAGGGTTTCTAATAATTAAATTATAAATTTAGAACCTATATATAGAGGGAAAACTGAATTATATCTATTGGGAGATGGATTCCCAATAAAATCCCTAAATTGGGTGTCAAGAGCCTCCAACTTGTAGATCCTTGCTCCTCCTTATAGATCCTTACTTTCTTCTTATAGATCCCTGTTTTAATAGCCTCTAATAAAGAATAGGGAAGGAATTGGGAAAAAAATTAAGTATGAATTGGTGTGGAAATAAAAAAATTGGAAGAGGAAAAATTCTAAATATAGATTTGGAATGACAAATAAGGAGAGAGAGTCTCTCCCCACTCCAATAGGTGGCCGGCCCTTTCTCCTCCTCCAAGCTACTATAGAAAGTCCAAAATACCCGTGGGGCTTGTCATGAAGAAATAATAAAGGAGGGAAGGTTCTAGTCTAATTGGTTTCACTAATTAATTTATCCTCCTAATGAATGGGTTTACTATTGGGCTTAATTCTAACTAGAATTAAATATTGGTCCATGGATCTAATCTAAACTAGTTAGGTCCACTAACACAAGTCCAAAATAAAATCTAACAATAAATAAATAATATAATAAATAATATTTATAACATACACAATATTTAATATTATATTCTTAAAATAAAAATACCCATGCCAAATTACCAAACTATCCCTAGTTGGAAAAGTGAGGGTGACAATCCTACCCACCATAGAAAAAAATTTCCCTCAAAATTAAGGAAGAACTAACTACCAAAATCAACAATACAAGCAAGAAAGAATTATACCTCACGGCTCAAACAGATATGGATATTGCTCGCGCATCTCGGTCTCTCACTCCCAGGTACTCTCTCCTGGCGAGTGATGTCTCCATGCGACGCGGATCAAAGGAATGTTCTGGTTCCTCAATATATTCTCTCTTCGATCGAGAATCTCAACTGGCTAGTCTGGATAGTTAAGAGTAGGGCCCACCTCTATCTCCGAGTGATCCAATGCATGACTAGGATCTGCCACGTCCCATCTTATCTGTGACACATAAAATACGTTGTGCACTTCCTCCATTGCAGTTGGCAAGTCTAGTCTGTAAGCAACTGCACGGACCCTCTCAAGAATACTGAAAGGCCCGATGAATCACAGACTAAGCTTTTTTCCTCCACCAAAATGAATAGTGCCACGTGTCAGAGAAATCCTAAAGAAAACTAGACCGCCAACCTAGAACAAAACATAACCTTATCACTCTAACTAAAACAAGCAATCATAAGCAATGCAAAACAAAATTTATACATCAAACTTCAATGGTCTCGAGTGGCTATCGGCTCAATACCGCTGTTTGTCCTGCGCCACCTGAAGTCTATCCCTGATGAGCTTTACCTTCTCAACTGCATCCACAACCATCTCTAGTCCCAATAAGGCTCTCTTATAAATATCATCCCATGATAACGGAGTGCGGCATCTCTGTCCATACAATGCCTCAAATGGTGACATCTCAATACTGGCTTAGTAGCTGTTGTTGTAAGAAAACTCTACCAAGTCAAGATGATCCTCCCAAGAGCCTCCAAAATCCAAAACACAGGTGCATAGCATATCCTCGAGAGTCTCAATAGTCCTCTCCGACTACCCGTCTGTCTAAGAGTGATATGCGGTACTAAACTTGAGCTGAGTACCCAAGCTAGCCTGCAAACTCCTCTAGAAGTGGGATGTAAAGCGACTATCCCGATCTGAGAATATGCTCACAGGAATACCACGCAATTTGACTATTTGACGCACATACATCTTCGGGAGTTTCTCCATAGACGTACCCACTTTGAATGGCAAAAAGTGGACTAATTTGGTCAACCTGTCTACGATGACCCAAATCGCATCTTTACCTCCTAGAGAATGCGAAAGTCCTGAAACAAAATCCATCGTCACATGCTACTATTTTTACTTTGGAATGGGTAAAGGCTGAAGCAATCCACCTGGCCTCGGTCTCTCTGTCTTTACCTGCTGGCAAACCAAACATCTAGATACGAAGTTAGCCACCTCCTGCTTCATATTATACCACCAAATATGCTCTCTTATGTCCCTATACATCTTGTTGGCACCTAGATGCATAGATTACTGAGATCGATGCACCTTTTGAAGAATCTTCTCGCGTAATGCTCCACTCGGCACACATAATCTGGTACCATGCCGCAATAATCCATCATCTGCAATACTGAAGTCCACTGCCAACCCTCTCTGGACCTGTGATCTGATGCTCCTAAGAGACTTATCGTCGAACTGTGCGGCTCTGATCCGGACCATTAATTCTAAGAGTACCTGAAGTCCCCATATCTGTGATGCAACTCCAGGAACTAATACCTCAATGCCCAAACTATCAAGATCGGCCAATAAATGTCCGTCTCTCATCAAATACATAGCCACTGGATACCTGCTCAAGGCATCCGTGACTACGTTTGCCTTTCCTGGATGGTACTATAAAGAAATATCGAAGTCCTTCATCAATTCCAACCATCGCCGTTGCCTCATGTTGAGCTCCATTTATGTAAACACATACTTCAAACTCTTATGATCTGTAAAGATCTCTACCAGCTCTCCATACAAGTAGTACTTCTATAGTTCAAGAGCAAAAATAACAGCTGACAACTCCAAATCATGGGTAGGATAATTCTTCTTATGTGGGCGTAATTATATGGAAACATAGGCAATCACCTTTCCGTTTTGCTGTAACACACAACCCAAATCCTTACACGATGCATCACTATATATAGAAAATCCTCCTGTCCCTGATGGCAATGCCAATATTGGAGCTGTAGTCAATCTCTTCTTTAGCTCCTCAAAAGTAGACTGACAATCCTCAGTCCAAACGAACTTTATGTCCTTCCTGGTTAGTCTAGTCATCGGCTCCGTAATCCTAGAAAAATCCTGAACAAATCTTCGATAATAGCCTGCCAGTCCAAAAAAACTCCTGATCTCCGCTACTGAACTCGTGGTAGACCAAGACTCAATTGCTAAAATCTTCTTCGGGTCTACTGAGATTCTGTCTCCTATAATCACATGCCCGAGGAATTCAGCCTTATCTAGGAAGAACTCCTACTTTGAAAGCTTGCCATATAGCTTCTTCTTCCTTTGAGTCTCCAGAACTATCCTTAGGTGCTTCTCTTGCTCCTCTAGGGTCTTCAAATAAAACAATATATCATCAATGAATACTACCACAAACTGATCCAAGTACTGATGAAACATCTTATTCATCAGGTTCATGAATACCGTCGGGGCATTAGTCAACCCGAACGACATCACCAAGAACTCAAACTGCTCATACCGAGTCCAGAAAGCTATCTTCGGAATGTCTTCCTTCTTCACTTTCACCTGGTGGTACCCCGACCTCAAGTCTATCTTTGAGAACACCTTTGCTCCGCTCAACTGATCAAACAAATCATCAATCCGTTGCAACGACTATTTATTCTTGATAGTGAGGTTGTTGAGTGCCCTGTAGTTGATGCACATACGTACCGACCCATCCTTCTTCGGCACAAATAATACCGGAGCACCCCATGGTGATGAACTGGAGCGAATAAAGCCCTTGTCCTGCAACTCATCCACCTGCTTCTTCAACTCCAATAGTTCATTCTTGTTCACTCTATAAACGTGTTATGATTGGCTCTGTGCCTGGCACCAAGTCTATAGAGAACTCTACATCTCTGTCTGGTGGCAACCCTGGCAACTCCTCCGGAAAGACGTTCATATACTCTTCAATCAATGGATGTGGTGGCTCCTTCTCTTCTACCAAAGCTCCATAAAAATATTCTTCGTCCTGCTCTGCTGCTCCTCTGACGAACTCAAACTTTGGCTCTCCTGGTGTCTGGAACAAAACTCTGCCTCCACAAAAATTGATACTAGCATAATGCCTACTCAACCAATACATCCCGAGTACTATATCGTAGCTCGAAAGTGATATTACGAGTAGACATACGCTCAACTCTCGGTCTCCCAAAGAAACTCTCTGGTACTTGGAAACATTACTCACTAGGATAATGCCACCCCCGGTCGTGATCTTGCAAGTCCTTGCCAACGGTTTAGACTCAAAATAATGTTTCAGAGCAAAAGATACAATATAAAACTATGAGAAGCACCGGAATCAAATAAAGCATGAGCTAGAAAAGAATCAAGATAGACTGAACCTGAGATAACATCACCGACTAGCTCCTCTTCCTCGACGGTCAAGGCGAAAGCTCGCCCCTGTTGCTGGGCACCTCTCTGCTGGTGCTGCTGCTGAGCAAATTGTTGTTGTTGTGGTGGTAGAGGAGGTCCTCTCTACTATCCCGCTGGTGGTCTCGCGGGTGCTCTCTGTGCCTCAGCTCCGCCATGAGCTGGACGAGCTGGAACTTTAGGACAAGCCCTCAACTGATGGTCTCCTGATCCGCAGAATAAGCACTGGCCCAATCTTATCCTGCATGCATCACATCCATGCCCCTGTTCATTACAAAAAGTGCAAGAAATAGCTGCCCTCTGGATCTGGTGCATCTGTTGTGCCGGCACCCTAGCTGGTCCATGATACTGCTGCCTCGGCTACTAGAAGTGCCTCTGGTGCTACTACTAGAAATAAGGCTGCTTCATTAGACCCCTGTTAGTACTGGATCCTCCTTCGTATCTCGGCTCTTAGAGCCAAGCTCTAGATCATCCTCTGCCCGCTGTGCCAATCTCAGAATCTCCTCGAAAGTAGCGGTTGGAACTCCGTTCGTATATGATTTAACCTCCGAGTTTAGGCCCTTCCTGAACTTCCTGGCTCTTTCTTTGGGGTTCTGACCATCCATAAAGTGGCCTAATATGTAATACTCTACTACATACTCATCCACCATTATACCTCCCTGAATAAGGTACTAGAACTGGATCTCTAGAGATGTCAGAGCTACATCTGAAAAAAACTTTTCCTTGAAGATCTCTTTGAAAGCTTCCCAAGTAAGTCCTCGCGTTGAGATCCTGGGGTCCGTCTAGAACCAAATCAATACAATATCGAACATCATGCTGCCCGCGGCCTCTATCTGTAATCTCTCTGGAATCTGCGCTAGCCGCAGGTTTCGCTCAATGTCTTCTATCCAATCATCAACATAAATGATCCCTTTAGTTCATTTAAAGTCCTTTGGCCCAATCCTCTTGAAATCTATGATAGTCTACAGCCTTGGCTACTGTGGGGTAAACAGAGGTGGTGCCGTCTATGGTTGGACTAAAATGACTCTTTCGACTGCCGTGAGCACAATCTAGTGATCATTCTCAATGCTCTACCGTATAACCTCTGACTGACGCTACTGCGCCTCCATCATCTGCTGAAAAAGTGCAAACATATGTGTCTAATCGACTGTGGATGGTGGGGATGGAGGATCCCTTGAACCGGTCGGCGTTGCCCTTTTCACCGGAGGTAGAGCACCTTCAAAATCTGCTATAAAAATGCTCACCTGGATCGGTGAAGCGGACCTCTAGAATGTAGCTGCTAGAACAACATCTACAGGTGCTGCCCTCATAGGCGACGAAGTGACCGACCTCGCTGACATTACGCCTGAGCCTTGGGAACGGGTCTTCGGCGGCATCCTGAAGATAGATTGAACAAAGGAATCAATATTGAGTATGATACGATATCATCAAAGAATGACTGAATTCATTCAAAGTAAAGGAAATATTTAATAGATAAGGATAGAAAAACTGATATTGGAAGTGTTCCCTAGTTGTAATTGAGTATACTCTCAGCCTATATCCTATTTAGTACAGCAGGCTAGTAGCAGTACTCTAAGTGAATACCACTACGATATCGCTCTACTTGTGACTCTACACAGACCTGCATGGGCCACCACTAAAAATGTGTCACGACTCCCATCCGAATATTCGGGCACAAGTACGTGGGTACGTCCAGCCTAACTAATGTGCCATGGGAAGTAAGGAATATGTAATAGAATATCAAATACATAATCGAGCATATAAAACAAATAAAAAAAGAATACAAGATAACTAAACAACAGAATAAAATGAACGAGAGTGAATAGGCAATGTACTGGGAATTAAGGAACATGAAATAGAATATCTGTAATATAATAGAAATAACTGAAATCTAACTAATGTGCCATGGAATACAAGTTCATTACGTGATCGGTTTAGGTTGAACACGAATACAATAAGTTAACTTGATTACAAGGGTAGTATGTAATCGGCATGTACACGAATACACTTGGGCTTGATCACATAATCAACTCCTACTCCCCCATCCCCAACTAATACTAATGAATCCAATCATGACACATTACAAATACGAATATGGGCACACTGAACACGAGCAGTGTGGGTACACGAATATAAGCATACTAAACACGAGCAGTGTGTGAATACAACGTATACTAAATCAATACGCGACATACACGATAAAATACATGTGAAGGAGTACCCGCTGAACACGATATGGGATAACATCTCCTGACACCATCGCCAGAGACTGACCTCCACGGGCCTCGGACGAGCGTCACCCCCTCCTCGGTTACGAGCGCCTAAGTTTGTACTTTCCCTCTTTCCTTCATGTTGTGTTGTTACGTGACACTAGTGTGTATGTGTGTTCATGTATGTATAGTAATTAGGTTTAGTATTTACTTCATGGGAGAATAAGTTGTTAGTTATGGGTATCACATATTTCTATATGATTGTATGACCATAGGTGTTAGTTAACTGCCTTGTATATAAAGCTAGGCCATGTGTTAGTGTTACACGAGATTTGGAGATTTGGACATGTATTAAGGTTAGTTATTTGTCTTGCTGTGCACGGTATTCGAGGATATGACACTTGTGTATTTTAGACGCGCACACTCGAGCCTGCTAGTTGACCGGTTACCACCCCTACTTGTATTAGTTTCTTAGTGCATTGTAGCTGTTTTTATGTGCGTGCTAGTGTAACGACTGATGTTATTATATTATATTATATAAATATAGGACCATTATATCGTTCTGTGAGACTTTGGGAGCAGGATATTGGTATTGCCAACTCAGGACCACAGGCGAGTACATTCTCTGATAATTTTTATTATTTGATAATTTTTATAATTCAAGTACATAGAAATATTACATCTGATTCTTGACACTGTGGTACACGGACTAGTATATAGATTGGATCTTTAGTCATGAAATGTTACATTGGTTATCGTATTGACATCGTACACGACATTGATATTAGACATTGTACATGATAATTATTATTGGACATTGGTCGTGTATCGTAACATGTCATGGTTGGATCCACTGTACTAGTTGGAGGCAGGGAAAATTGCTAGAGAAAGATGTGATCATATTCCTATCGTACAAGTATAAATTATTGTTAGTGTTAATCATACGCCTCATGTATGATTAGCCAGGCCATATAGCAAACGTACAAGTTTCCAAGCCGATCATATATCGATACTACTATTTCAAACAATTAGAATAGTTACAGTTCTTTATTTCAGTTTCATATACTATATTACCCTATATATGATATTTTAGTTCCTTTCTCTTTATTTCATATATGCACTGGCTATACCATATTGTCTACATTGCTATTTTCTTTATTTTTGCCATTGTATCTATTTATTATTTTATTTCAGCATATAACATCATTTATTTATTGTTTTACAGTTCTTGCCAATTAATTGGAACTGTTATCGGGTTGTACTTCACTCTAATCCTGACTGGATATATTTTTCCTGACTGCAACTTAGAGGACTTGCGTCCGACATATTATGGACCATAGGGAGAGTAGCTACAGCCTTGGAACTTGTAGCTCAGGTGTGATTTCTGGGAGGTCTAGCCGGGATCACTAGTTATTCAGTTAGTTTCTTTTAGCAGATTATGGTACCAGATTTGTTTTTGGCATACATTGAGACTTGGATGTTATTGTTTGAAGTTAGATTATTTTATTGTTTAGACTTGTGTTGTATTTCGATTATTTTTCTTCGATATCTTATCGTGCTTTAGTTTTGTGGTTGAGTATTTTTATATTATATTGTAATATCTGTCTCCTTATGGAGTTGGATATTCTTGTGAGCTTGATTAGATAGTATTGTGACCTAGACATCGTTCTACCGCCAATTCTGCGGCAAAGACAGGATGTACCCGCGTACTCGTGCCCCTATATTTGGTGCGGGTCATGACAAGTACCCACAGACAGACAGTCGGCCTTCCAGCGACTGCACCAAAAAGCACCTACCCAGCAACAACCAGGAGATCAGGTGCAAGTATCAGAGGAGGAGGAGTTTTCTTTCATCTCATGCTACTTAACTGGAAAGCTTTCCGCCCCAAAGGGAAGAAAGAAGTCAAATACCTCCAGTCCGGCGATCTCTACCACTGCATCACGAAGGAGACTACCAGGAGGGCTGACGATGGCACCTGCGGAAGGCATCTTCCAAGGCTCTCGCTCAAGGAAAAAGATATTAGCACCTGGGGGTAGTACTTCCTCAGAACCCCTGGGGGTGGCCAAAGCTGGGGGTAGTGTCCCCTGGACATACGGGACAACCCGACGTTCTAAGCAGACAATGATTCCTATGGAACAGACTCCGAGATCTCGGAGGGTAGCTACTCCCATCAAAATGACACTATCTTTTACGCTAGAGGTAGTATCCCCTCCAAATCCAAGGAAGACACAATGGCTCCCGCCCTCCTTGAAGACTACTTACTACAAGGGTATGAGACAGGGAGTATGACATCCACTGCCCCATTAGTTTCTTCCCGTGTGAGGACGATATACATGGCCGAAGATGACCATAAAGGCCCTAGTGACCGACAGTGTCTCGAGATACTCGAAGCCATGATGCATAAAATGAGTGCATCAATTCAAGCTTTAATCTAGACAATATTAGAAATTAAGACAAACATGGCCTCCCAGCCAGCAAGAGCCTCTGGGCAAGCTAACCTGGACCCCAGGACCAACGGAGATTCAAATATGATTGCTACACTCACGGACGATGATCTCTCCTACCTGGCTCGTCGGCACCTTCGACGAGAGATAAAGACAAGGAAGCAAGAAGGGAGGTCCGAGAACTTCGGTCTCGCCTAGATTCCATGAGCAATAGGGACTCACTCCGTGGTCTCGGGGTACGGCAAGCATAACCGATAGAGTGGAGGGATGTATCGTATCCGCCCAAGTACAAGCCCTTCAACATAAATATGTTTGACAGGAAGTCCTCCCCTCGCCGCTTCATGAGCTACTTCGAGATCACTATGGGACACTTACCCCGCAGCGACGCCATTCTTACCAGGATCTTCGCCGGGTCATTGGCGGGGGTAGCTTTCGATTGGTTTTGCAGTCTCAAAGATATTGTATCTCATCATTCGATAACCTCAAGCATTTGTTTCTTAACAGATTCTATGAGGCAGAAAATAATATGACTATGTCTTCTCTAATGGATGTCGCCTAGGATGAGAAGGAACTGATGCAAAACTACATCGAGCGATTCTGACAGGCCGGGCTAAGGTTGCCTTCTGGCAATCCTGAGGCCACACTGTCATGCCCCAATTCCAAAATATGTAGAACTGAGCCATGTGACAATGGCCACCGGGTACACTCCGATAGGCATCCCAATCTAATGGACCTGCTGAAGTATACCTAAGCTGTAAAGTACAATAATATAACCAAATAATTAAACAAAATCAATGTAACAAATCTTATTCACAGATAATAAGAATTGAAATACATAGAGATAACAAAGTCTACTAATGTGTAGAAAAAAGTAAGTTTGAAAATATATCATAATACAGATTAGAAAAGAGTCACACGGGACAAACTTGTTAATACAAGTACTTAATAGAAGAAAACAATAAGATAACTAGGGCCAATATCTGCTAACTAGATAGTGATACCAGATTCAAAGTGAAGTCACTACCGGTGATCAAGTGAAGTCCTCGGGAAGGATCTCATCCTCTGATACAGTCCTGCTCCTGGATATATACCCGGTCTATACTCCTCCGGGTAGACCTCCTCGCATATGCTTGAAAGAAAATCAGGTTCTCAGAGGGACATAACAAGGTACAAAAATAGTATGCCATAGTTAAACAAAAAGAAAATATATGATACGCCGGTGTAGTCTAGAATAACCACATAAGTGAGACACAACCTGAAGACAATGTTCGACACATGGACTTTTCAAATATAAATTCGTAGCTCTGAGGCACAGAGACATATGGTGCATACCCGTAGCTCAGAGCACAGAGTCACATAGTAAGTACTATGACTCCAGATACAATATTGCGTCTATTCAAATACAATATTTTATTTATTTGAGTGTAGGATTGATGTAAGCTGAGTCGCGCTGGCAAATCTATGTACCTATATCCAGATTCGTAGTCCACTGAAATAAACCAAAGAATTTATCCACCAAATCAGGCCACATTCATTAACAAAGTCTACCATACTTAAAAACCGAACTTGGGCTGAACTCATGTCGAACTCGGACCAAACTCGGTTACCCCTTTGGTATAAAATCAACCAGTTTAATTAGCTCTTGATTTTTAGCCCAACGGTTGAAAATTTGAATTAAATCCCATCCGAATTCTGGCCAAATTTTGTTTGCCTACACACTATAAATAGGATTGTATTTCTATATTCCTACTTACTCAACCATTCTTAATCATATATCCTATTATGAGCAAACATCTAAGCCTTAACTTTTCTATCTCAAAGAGAAACTCCCTAGCCTTTCTAGTACCAAGTGTGGTCACGGTCTAGAAGTCTACAGAGTTGTAAAAGAACTTTGTTCTATTAGTTACTCTCTCTCTCTAGCTGTGAAGTTGCGAGACTTCGGATCAAACTTCTTAATGTTAAGAAGTGGCAAGCCTTCGGATCAAATCTTGTGATTCACTATTGGTGATTATAGTGGATAAAACTCTGAGCTTGAGTTCTCAGGACTGGACTAGTCCTCTCAAAGGAAAATAAGTATACATCTTGGTGTTTGTGTTTGCTTTCTCTCTTTACTTTACTGCTTTACTTTATTATCTTTATATACATTGTTAGTTAGCAACTGCCTTCATTCTGATAATCTTAAATTGGATAGATTATTTTGCTGCACTTTATTCACCCTCCTAGAGTTGCTTTACGGTACTTCAATTGGTATCAGAGCTAGTTCTCTTGATATTTGGCTTTATATCCTAAGAGACTTATGACAACTGTTAGATCTATCTACACAAACAATGGTGAAGGCCAGTCCACAAATATGCCATCCCTATTTGATGGTACTAACTACACATACTGAAAAACACGTATGAGCTTCTACCTAAAGTTACTTGATTTTAACCTTTGGGCTATAGTAGTAGTAGAAGAATACAAGAAGCCACCTAGAATAGTCATAGATGATAACCTTATATAGAAATCTCATAATAAGTACACAAAAACCAAAAAGAAACAAGCTAATCTTAATGCTAAATCTATTAGTGCTCTATTTTGTGTTATAGACAGAATTGAATTTAATAGGGTCTCCACTTGCGAAACTTCGCACGAAATATAAAAACTTCTTGAGGTCACTCATGAAGGAACCTCTCAAGTGAAGAAAAAAAAAGTCATCTAACACAAGAGTATGAAGCATTCAAGATGAAGCAAAATAAGACAACCACTCAAATGTTCACGAGATTCCTCGACATCGTAAACCCTCTATTATCACTTGGCAAGGAGTACAACAATCACGAGAAGATTTTCAAGGTACTCAGGGGACTTACCAAGAATTGGAATTCTAAGGCCACTATAATCATAGAAGGAAATGATCTTACCACGATGACCCTCGAGATGCTCATGGGCAAGTTAATGACTCACGATATGAAAAATTTGAAGAATCCACTCCCAAGGAGAAGACAATTGCTCTTAAGGCACATCAAAAAAAGTTCATCAACTATAACTTTGACGACAATGAGTCTCAAGATGAGGAAGTTGCCCTGATCACTAGAAACTTTAGAAAATTTCTAAAGCTTGAGAGATCAAAGAAGAAGGATCCAACTGGCAACAGTGATGAAGAGCCTATATGCTACAACGGTAAAAAGATAGGGCATATAATGATAGGTTGTCCAACCCTAAGAAAAGAAAATTGCCACAATCACTCATCCAGAAGAACATCATCACAAAAATATGCAAACACTAGTATCCGGCACGAGTGTGAAGTTAGTGAATCCGAAGAAGAGAATCCTCAAGAAGAAGCAAGCCTATGCTTCATGGCATTAGCTGATCAGGTAACGGATAAAAACTATTATGATAATTTTACTTTTGAGGAACTAGATAATTGTTTTAGTGATCTACTTGATAATTTTAGGAAACATAGAAATAAGTACAAGAATGCTAAGAATGATGTTCAAGAATGTCCGACCAAAATAGAAAGATTAACATCTCTACTAAGTGAAGTAAATGATACATCTAACAATTCAGACGAGAATTCTAGACTTAAGCTCAACCTCCATGAGACACTTGCCAGTCTTGACAAGAGCTCTCAGGAGAACGCTAAACCTAAGGAAGAACTCAAATCTGAAAAAAAAGTATTCCATTGTTGCACGTAGAATAGATGCTCTCACTGCTAGATATGATGAAGTATATGCTACCTCTAAAAGATTAGAGATTATATTGGGTAAATTGGTCGAACAACCCTCCACCCAACCTAACACGAGATACATAACAAGACAAAAGAACACTCATAGCTATGCTCTTACCTACATGCATAACAGCTCATGCAATCATATATTCAGAACACATCATACACATAGAACCAAACATAATTATGCATTCATTTATAGATATCCATAAAGTCCATAAAGATATGTCCCACACAATCATGCATTCTATCCACATAAACTATACAGAACTACTTCATACAATCATATCTATCATGCTACACCAAACATTAATCACACAGCTATATGTCACTACTGTGGTAAGAAAGGACATATATCTAGATTCTGTAGAACGAGAAAGTTAGTAAATATAAATATTTATGCATGGGTATCAAAAACTAACACCAGGACCTTCAAAGAAATGGGTACCAAGGGTCACATCTACAATTCATTTTGTAGGTGGACCAACCCTCTTATGCTAGAAGCATGTGGATTCTCGTTAGTAGTTGCTCACGACATATGACTGGTGATGCTAACCTATTTGCAATGCTATCGATGAAGAAAGAAGCTTATGTCTCTTTCAGCAATAACCTCAGAGAATATATTATTGGAAATGGTAATATAGGTATTCTTCCATATCCTGTCATTAAAGACGTTTGTCTAGTAACAGAATTAAAACATAACCTACTCAGCATCAGTTATCTAGTTGACCATGGTTAAGGTATTAACTTCGTTAAAAATAATTGCTCTATTTATAAAAGATCCACATGTAAAGTTATCTTTAAAGGAATCAGGGAAGACAATATATATTTTTTTATCTTGTAAAAGACACTAACAATGCAGGCAAATATCTATACGCCAACAAAGATGACAGCTGGCTATGGCATATGCGTCTAGTACACACAAACATGGACACTATTGTAAGACTATCCACAAAGACACTCGTAAGAGGCTTAACAGAGATTACTTTCAAGAAAGATATGGTATGTGATGACTGTGAAAAGAATAAATCTACTAAATCTTTCTTTAAATTAGTCAACTCTGTAAGTACCTCTAGACCTCTACAACTCTTGCATATAGACTTATTTGGACCCCGTAGAGTCACCAGTCTTGGCGGTAAGCTTTATGATTATGTTATTGTTAATGATTTTTTTAGATACACATGGGTTCATTTTCTTGCAAACAAAAATGAAGCATTTTCAGAATTTTTTATTTTTTACAAAAAGGTTCAAAACGAAAAAGGTTTCATGATTACTCGTATCCAAAGTGATCATGGAGGTGAATTCAAAAATAGTAATTTCAAAAGATTTTGCAATAAAAATAATTTTTTTATGATTTTTTTTGCCTGTACAACAAAATGGTGTTGTAGAGCGGAAGAATAGAACTCTTGGCGATATGGCTAGAGTCATGCTAAATCAGTATAACCTTCCGAAATACTTTTGCGCTGAAGTTGTAAGTACTTCTTGCCATATTTTAAATAGGGTGCTTATTCGACCTATATCGAAGAAAATCTCCTATGAACTTTGGTTTGGTAGAATTCCCACAATTAGTTACTTTAAAGTTTTTGGCTACAAATATTTTATTTTTAATACCAAAGATAATCTAGGAAAGTTTGACTCTAAGACCGATAAAGGTATTTTTTTATGTTATGCCGCCAAAAGTAAAGGATTCAGGATATTCAACAAGAACTCTTTGACTGTTAAAGAATCAATCAATGTTACATTTTATGAATACAACCCTCAAGTACTAAACGACAGCGACGATGAAGGTAGTCAACCTGCAACCAACAAGACATCTGAAAATACAAACAGTGCAAGTCATCCAAAAAGACTAAAGGTCTCTACAGATCATCCCGAGGACTTAGTAATATATGATGTATCAAAATGTGTAAGTACACGTTCCTCAAATAGAGATACCATTGCAAATTTTGCTTTTATTTCTCAAATAGAACCTAGAAATACTGATAAAGCTTTTGCTGACAAATTTTGGATTTCTGCTATGCAAGAGAAACTCAACCAATTTGAACGTAATAAAGTTTGGAAAATTATTCCTAAACCTAATGATTATCCGATTATCGATACTAAATGGGTTTTTTTAAATAAATTAAAAGTGGATGGTTCAGTTACACGTAACAAAGCATGTCTCATAGTTCAAGGATACAACCAAGAGGAAGGTATTGACTATGATGAGACATATGCTCTTGTTGCTAGACTTGAATCTATCTGAATGATTTACGCTTTTGCTAGTTTTCATAACTTTAAACTTTTTCAAATGGATGTTGATATTTTTGTCAAACAACCCCCTGGTTTTGAAGATTTTAAACATCTTGACTGTCACGCCCCAATTTTGTGGGATTGATAGTCGTCCCCCGGGTGTGATATCATGCGTACCTAGGTTATGTATCGCACAAGGCCAAGTTATTTTTGCATAACGAGCACATATTCAGAGTACGCAGATAATTAAAATACAAAGTTGAAACATGAAAAAGTTCTCTTTATTGATAATGAACATCTTTTACAAACTCTGGAACGAGTCAGATAATTGCCGCACGGGCTTACAAAAGTAAACGCAAAATGAGATAGTGTTCCTTTACATTACATTATTCTACTAAAACTTCAAAAGAAGTGACCTCCTGGTGGAACAATCGCTTTTCCACGGAGCTGCCTCTTCTACTCTTTCCAAGCTCGAAGTGAAATATAGGTGATCGTACAGTAGATGTCGTGTGATTGGAGTCTTAAAGCACCTTTTTCCTTTCCTTTCTCCAACCAACTAGTGAGTGGCTATATACAATTCAGTTGACCCTTCTTCCAAGTCTTCACATCTAAAATCTTGTTTTCTTAATTGATTTGATCAAACAATACCAAAATAACTAAAAGATGTCAAGAAAAAAAAAGGAATAGACTTGGGTTATTTGTGCTTGTCAATCAACTTGTGAATGGTTACCTTATTATATGCTAGTTTATTTAGAATATTCTGCCTATGCTTCAATTTTAGTTAGAATATCTACTTCTTCTATAAATTATGCTATGTATAGAACACACCTTGCTATGCATCAAACTGATCAGGGAGACTATGCAAAATAGTCATGCCATGTAACTTGTATCGTGCTCGTATTGCCTTAAACTGCATAAATTGATTGATAACTTAATATAGACGTCATTTGATCACGGACAACTTGTGCATAAGTTTTCTGGTTTCCGCGGATGGTCGTCGGGGCGTTGGGACCGATCCGATCAGGATGGAACGAATCATATAGTCGTTTGTAATGGACGAAATATTATGTAGCGGGGCTCGCCACCTGTGTTGCATATCGTTCTCATCCTCGAGACCATAACCCGTCCTTTATGGTAACATGTTAGTAATCTCCTCATATATTTAAACCTGTGCAAAGCTAACTTGTGTCTTTGTGGCAGTGAAGGACATGGTAAGTATTGTGCAGGTGGTTCAGACGGGCAGGTAAAAGTCACTAAACGATGGAAATATTTATTTCAGCAAATTTTTATATCAATGCTTACTTGTAAAACAAACTAAGGCAAGATAGAAAGACAATAAATAACTTGCATGCATCATATAAACAACGTGTTGATTGGTATAGTTGGGTTAGCTCTCCTTTACTAGTGTATTTCGATATACTGACCCTGGTTAAAATAGGTTCCCCGCACCAAGGAGACCTTGCATGGAGCTGAAGCTACTTCCCATTCCAGTCCACCAACCGGTACGTCCTGATCTTGCCTTAGTAGAAGCATTTTGAAGATCCAGGAGCTCGCACACATAACTCATACAGCTCCGTGGAAAAGCAATTATTTTGCCTGGAGGTCTCTACTTTTGAAGTTTTAGTAGAACGATGTAATGTACAGGAAGACTATCTCATTTTGCGTCCACTTTTGTAAGCCCGTACGATAATTATCTGACTCGTTCAAGAGTTTGTAAAAGATGTTCATTATCAATAAAGAGAACTTTTCTATATTTTAACTTTGTATTTCAATTATCTGTGTACTCTGAATATGCACTCGTTATGCAAAAATAACTTGGCCTTGTGCGATACGCAACATAGGCACGTACGACTTCACACCCGGGGGACAACTATCGATTTCACGGGATCGGGACATGACACTGACCACGTATTCAAGTTACAAAAGGCTCTATACGGACTCAAACAAGCCCTAAGATCTTGGTATGAACGTCTTAGCTTCTTTCTAATTGGAAACGATTTTTCAAAAAAAAAAATGATACTACCCTTTTAATAAAATCTTCTGCTGATTCTTTATTATTAGTACAAATATATATTGATGATATCATATTAATGAGATGCTATGTAACAAGTTTGCTAAGTGTATGCAGAGTAAATTTGAGATGAGCATGATGGAAGAAATGACATACTTCCTAGGATTGCAAATCAAGCAAGATTCACAAGGAACCTTTATCCATCAGGCTAAGTACACGAAGGATTTGCTCAAAAAGTTTGACATGGACAATGCAAAGCCTATCGGAACTCCAATGGAAATATCCACTAAGCTTGACCATGATGAAACCAGTAAACCAACAGACATACGTAAGTATAGAGGTATGATTGTTAGTTTTTTATATTTAACTGCTCGTCGCCCAGATATTATGTTTGTTGTATATCTTTGTGCTAGATATCAGGCTAATCCTAAGGAATCATATTTGTGCGCAGTTAAGCGTATCTTTAGATACCTTAAAGGGACTTTATCGACAGGCTTATGGTATCCCAAAACCATGTCCTTTGACCTTGCTGGTTACTCGGATGCTGATTTTGCTGGATGGAAAGTCGATCGAAAAAGTACCAGCAGCACCTGTCATTTTCTAGGAAAGTCTCTAGTCTCCTGGTTTAGCAAGAAACAAAATTCTGTTACATTATCAATAACTAAAGCAGAATATATTACCGCAGGACGTTGTTGTCCTCAAATTTTGTGGATGAAGCAAACCCTAGAAAACTTTAATCTGCACTATAAGAACATTCATATTCTCTGTGATAACACTAGCACCATTAATCTTAACAAGAATCTAGTATGTCATTTACTCACTAAGCACATAGAAATTTGTCATTATTTACTAAGGGATCATCAATTTCACGGAGATATTTATTTAGAGTATCTGGACACGAAACATCAATTAGCAGACATCTTTACTAAATCTTTAGTTGAAGACCGATTCAACTTTATCCGTCGAGAATTAGGTCTTTTAGATTCTGATAAAATATAAGAATCATAAGATGATTTACAAATTTTATGTCACATTTTGTCACTACCACATTCCGAAAATAGGGGTATTTTTGACTTTTTATAATTATTAATATTGTGGTAGTTACAATTAAATGATTTCATGAATAGTATATATTTAAATTAAATAATTGTATGAGATGTGTACTTAAATATGTTATATTATATATACTGTATTCTTAATGTGGAGCTAGTAGACTTGACCTAGAAGCCCGGTAGATGAACACCTGTCCGAATTATGGGATTATGTGGTTAATTGTTTTATAGAATTAATTTATTGGAGGTCGTAATTAGTTACCGTAATTTATTTAATTATTGCGCATTGCCGTTGCTTCGATATTTGGAGCGCTACCCTAGCTTTCGTTTTTCGACAAATTTTACAACCTTGCCCTAGACATGCCCGCCTTCCATTCTGCCATTTTTGTAATTCATAATCATGCTCCCTTGTTTTTCATTTTAGCTGCACAATATTCGTCGCGGACGATTATTTTATTTCTAAATAAATTCCAACTTTGTATCGTTGTGCGTTCCAATCAAAATTGGAGGCAATCTTGACCCATTCTTCGTGCAACCCAAATTAGGATAATATTCTGTTTTGAGTCTTCTTCACTAATGGTATTTGTGACCCGACCTAATTTTGGCCCCATGTACTCCTAATTAATTTTAGAACACAGCTTGCATTTATTTCTAATTAAATTGAGGATACCATTTTGTCTGATCCCGTTAATCCCGGTTTAATTCCAGTACCCTGCTAATTGAGCCCATACCAAACATACAACGCCCCCTCACCCTATAAACATCGAACACCGAATCGTCCACCAAATTTTTATTATTTTACGTGTCTGTGCAAATACCCAAATTTAAGGGGGCTAATTTGCAAATTTGCATTAAGTGTCAACACCCCATTGGTTCAAACCAATGGAGGAGCCCTAATGTTTGACTAGTCAACCACCCTCATCCCCACATGAAGAATTCCTCTATGTCTAATCTTGGCCATCCATTCAATGGGTGCATCATCACCCTTCATTCCCACACACACCACCCTATTTAATGTCCCATCACAAGCCCTAATCCACAAAAATCTAGGCTAGCCACCACCTACTCACAAGCCTCCAACCGTAGGCTTTCCATTTTTTCTCCATTCTTTCTTCCTTCTTCTTTCTTTCTTCTTCTTCTTCTTCTCCTTCCTTTTTTTTAAAATTTGAAAGAGAGGGAAACCCCACCACCACCACTGTTCATCAGCTGCTCAACCCGAGTCCCTCCGGCCCGGCCAACCAGTCGACTCCGGCTCAGCTCCGGCCTATCTTCGGCCTGGCCACGACTCAGCCTCGGCATTCCTCCCGCAGCCAGCCTGCAGCTCCGGTCGGCCGACTCAACCCCGGCGTCGAGCTTCACTCGACCACTGTCATCTCCGACCCGAAGTCCACCCAACTCTCCTGCTCCGGCGAACACCCCGCATGTACACCTCAATCCACCACCCGAACCCCCAGCTTCCTTTCCTCTTCCGGCCAACTCCCTACAATGCCACCACCACCTGAGCTCCTACTCACCACCAGCCCCACAGTCATCATCCCCTCCGGCGCAGCTCCACACCCGACTCGACCCGCAGCTTCCCCGGCGCTGTACACCTTTCCTCCTCCCTACCGCCGAGTCTCCCCTACCTCAGCACTCCGGCCCGGTAAGCCCCCGACCCCGGCTGCATTCCCTCCGACGAGCAGACCATCACCACCTCCCTGCATTCCCCGACATCCCTGACCTCCAGCTGCCTGCGCTCTGGCCAAGCCCGGCCGACCACCACTATGAGAGCCCCTCTTCCCTCCTTCTTTATATGTATATATATATATATATATATATATATATTATATGTATATAAATAAGTATACGTGTATGTGTATTTGTGTATGTGTGTATACGAGTATTAAAAATGTATTTTAGTATAAATATGTATTGGTATATATATATATATATAAACGTACTTTGGTATATATATATATATATATATATTTTTTCGTATTGGTATATGTATGTACATATATATATGTTAAATGTTATATATATATATAAATATAATTTAGTATATTTACCTGTATATAGTATAAGTACTAATTTGGTATATATATATATATATATATATATATATATATATATATATATTTGTCTTGGTATTTATGAATATGTATTTTTTTGGTATATGTATTAATTGGTATATATATATATATATATATATATATATGTATATTTAGTGTATATATATATATATTTGTTCCTCGTATACGTATAAATATGGAATGTATATTTTTTAAACATATATATATATGATATATAATTCTATTAGAGAATATACAATTATACATATTTGTATATATTTTTGGTATAACCCTATATATGTATTATATCTAATTATTGTTTAATTGGTGAATGTTGTAGGCGACCCCAGTGTAAATACAGATACCCCGTCCTTACACACGACCTTGACCCTGTGAACTGTTAGTTGATCGCCGCATGTACACTGACGTACTGGTGAGCCCCGTACCATTTTGATCGTCTGTCTTGCCCCGCAATCACAGACGCGACCCCGTGCAACTTGACGCACTTGACCCTAGTTGACTAGTGCCATACCTGGCACGGCCCTGAGTTCGATGTTTATGATTGTTTTAGTGTAGCATCTGATACAAATATTATATTTATGACATGTCTATAGGACTGTTGGTTTATCCAGGCGATACTTTGGAACATAACATTAGTATTACCAGCTAAGGACCCAAGGCAAGTACATTCTCTGATAATTTCTAATTGTTGACAATTTCTATAATTCTAATATCTAGAAATATTATATCTAATTCTTGACACTGTGCTACACGGACTAGTATATAGATTGGATCGTTAGTCATGAGGTGTTACATTGGTTATCGTATTGACGTTGTACACGACATTGATATTGACATTGATATTGGACATTGATATTAGACATCGTACATGACATATTGGACATTGATCGTGTATCATGACATGTCATGACTGGATCTATAATACTAGTTGGGGGCGGAGAAATTGCTAGTGAGAGATGTGATCAAATACCCATTGTACAAGTAAAATATTATTGGTGTTAATCATACCCCTCACGTATGATTAGCCAGACTATGTTACAATCGTACATGTTCCCAAGCCGATCACATTTCAAAACTACTATTTCAAACACTTAGAATAGATTACAGTTCTCTATTTTAGATCATATACTACATCACCCGTATATGATATTGTACCTAGTTCTTTTCATTTCATATATGCACTGACTGTATCACATTGCCTATATTGCCTGTCTCTTTACATTGCCTGTCTCTTATTTTGCCATTGTACTTATTCACAATTTTCTCTCAGTATATAGCATCATCTGTTTATTGCTTTATAGTCCTTATCAATTAAATGGAACTGTTATTTGAGATTATACTTTGCTCCTTCCTGACTGGAAACATTTTTCTAGACTATGCCTTAGAGGACCGTATCCGACACTTTATGGACCATATGGTGAGTAGCTGCGGACTTGGGCTTGGTAGTTCAGTCGTGATTCCTGGAGGTCTAGCCGGAATCACTAGTTATCTAGTTAGTTTCTTTCAGTAGTTTATTTGTACCGGATTTGTCTCCGGCATACTTTGATGAGACATGGATATTGTTGAGTTAGATTATTACTTTTAGACTTGTGTTGTACTTTACTTTATTTCTTCGATTTTTTATCGTGCTTTAGTTGTGATTGAGTATGTTGATCCATTTATATTGTGTTATTCGTGTCTCCTTATGGAGTTGGATACTCGTACGAGATTGTTTAGATAGTGCTTGACCTAGACTGTGTTCTACCGCCGATGCTGCGGCGTAGGCTGGACGTACCCACGTACACGTGCCCAATTTTCGGGTGCGGGTCGTGACAAATTTTTCAAAAAGTTTTGAAAATTTTGGCTACAAGCCGAAAGGGCCCTTCTGTCAATAAGGTGTAAATTACCTTAAGCGACACGGTATTTAAGTATCTTCGGACCACCACTAGCTGGGATCCGGACCCTACAACTACTCCCAGATGATTTAAACTCTTGAAAACGTACGATTTAAGTTCTGTACTTATTATTACGTATTTATATCAAGTCAAGAAAGGAATAATTTAGGTTTTTTCTACTCAATTTATACATCTTTTTGTGTCTTATTCATTCAGACCAACGAAAATAATCCCCTCCTCCAAAAATAATTTTTTTTCTTATATCCTCTCCCAATGGCCCCTAAACAAAAAATAGATTCCTTTTCCGACTCTCTTTTCTATCCTATTATGTCAAACATAGGAGAATTCGACGGTTTCACTTTTTGAAGCCTCAAAATTTTAAATGATTGGTTTAATGACTTCTCTAAGAGACATATCTGTCTTGGCCATCCTATTGATTTTTTTTTCCAACACAAAACTATCTACCTATTCTTCAAAAACTTTAACTTGAAGAACTTATTACAACCAGTACCAATATTTATACCAATGCTATTCAAATGTTCAATTGTAACTTAACATATGAACATAATACTATTTCATCTAGAGTTCGTGGCATTCCAATTGAATTCGATACGGACGACTTGGGTGAAATCCTACGCATTCCCGCTGATGGACAAACCTTAGTCAACATCACGCAAGTTTAATTCGACCATGGCTTAACTCTAGACTCTTTCAAGAATATCCTTTGTCACCCTCTTAAATGTTTACCTGGAAAATTTCATACTAGATATTTGAAAGGTCACTTCTTTGAAATGCATCGTATTATCTTTTCATCTTTTTTACCTAAGAAGACTTACTTTGATGAGCTCGCTTATGTAGAAATTTTAGCTTTATATTACTTGTATTTTGGCATTAACTTTAATGTTCCTCAGGCCATCATATCTCAAATGGTTCAATGCCGCAAGAAATGACATCGACTACTATATGCCATGTACTTGCCAACCATTTTTAGCTATTTCGATATTCTATTGGATACTTGTTCATATCTTGAGGAACCTTTATACCTTAATAGAATTCAAAGAATTGATCCAACTATGCTTCTACCTTATAACTCAACATCAATTTCCAATACTCATCCGGTTGATTTCGTCCCTCCTATTGATGAACAACCACAAACCTTAGAGTCTATTTTCAATCTGTTGTGTGATCGCTTCAACAATAAAGATATATGCAATCGTGCTACTGATCATCGCTAAACTCTTCAGACTCACGCTCTTGGTAACACTTTGATAGACATTCAGTACACCCTATCGAAGTACCCAGCCAGACCTTTTTTGATTCTCCAAAATCTGAATCAACAAGGTTTTCGTATTGATCACCCCTATGTTTAGCGATATTTGGATCTAGTTGATGCCTTCTTTGATCCAAACAGAATAATTGAACCTGATGATGAAGATGAAGAAAATGACAACTAGTTACTCAATAGAATTGAATATTTAGAAAGTTTAATTTTAGATGTTCTACTATGATGTTTCTACTACACATCTGCTTTTGTATGTTTTCTTTTCAAATGAATAAAGTTTAAAACAATTTTCTTTTGTCATTATACGTTATTCTGTATACACTTTACTCTCTTATTTTTCTTGTTATCTCACCGATTTCTGGGGAGCATGCCATTTCGATCAAATGACAACTGAAGAGAAAGACACACATGATAATAGCATACAAGATTATACTTGACAGACGTTGCCTTCAACATATCAACTTGTCCACAGTTACTGGGGAGCCTTGTATATCAAAAACTTGAAGTATCATTCATAGTTTGTCAATTATCAAAATAGGGAAGATTGTTGGCCCATCCGATCTCAGTCAACTTAATTTTGATAGTTAACTTAACCATGCATTGATATGT
The DNA here is from genome assembly GCA_036927795.1 of Iris macrosiphon. Classification (NCBI taxonomy): domain Eukaryota; kingdom Viridiplantae; phylum Streptophyta; class Magnoliopsida; order Asparagales; family Iridaceae; genus Iris; species Iris macrosiphon. The sequence goes on from JAYESA010000005.1 coordinate 113,061,302, forward strand.
CACGATCTGAAGCCTCAACATTGCTATTACATATCGTCTGTATTATGTTTATTCAAATATAATTTTTTATTTATTTGAGTTTAGGATTGATGTATGTTGAGTCGCACTGCAAATCCAAGTACCGATACCCAGATACCAACTCTACTTAAATAAACCAAAGAACCTATCCACCAAATCAGGCCACATTCTTTAACAAAGTCTACCATACATAGAAATCGAACTCGGGGCGAACTCAAGCCGAACTCGGACCGAACTCGGTTACCTTTTTGGTATAAAATCAAATAGTTCAATTAGCTTCTAATTTCTTGGCCCAACGGTTGAAAATTTGAATTAAACCCCATCCAAATTCTGACCGAATTCTGTTTGCCTATACACTATAAATAGGATTGGATTTTTACATTCCTACTCACTCAACCATTCTTAATCATCTATCCTATTATGAGCAAACATCTAAGCCTTAACTTTCCCATCTCAAAGAGCAACTCCCTAGCATTCCAATTGCCAAGTGCGGTCTCCATCTAGAAGTCTACAGAGTTGTAAAAGAGCTTTGTTCCATCAGTTACTTTCTCTCTAGCTGTGAAGTTGCAACACTTCGGATCAAACCTCGTAGTATAAAGAAGTGGAAATCCTTCGGATTAAAGCTTGTGATTCATTATTAGTGATTATAGTGGATAAAACTTTGAGCTTTAGTTCTCGGAACTGGACTAGTCCTCTCAGAGGGAAACCAATATACATATTGTTGTTTGCGTTAGCTTTCTCTCTCTACTTTATTGATTTACTTTAATATCTTTATATACACTGTTAGTTAGCAACTTCCTTCATTATGATAATCTTAAATTGGGTAGATTATTCTACTGCACTCTATTTACCCCCCTAGAGTTGATTTATGGTCCTTCACATAAAGGTACCGAGAAATATCTAACAATTAATACTAGACTTTATCGACGAACGTTTGCACCCGGATATGATCTGGACGCTAAGTAAAAAATTTTGTCACAAACACACAATGTATAGATAAAAAAAAGTAAATCTGGAACTGTGATACAGTATGGCAAGGTATACTTGCCTGAGTCTGAATGCTGAGAATCAGGAGCTGGTCCAACGTCCAAGTTCGAAGAGCCCAAAGAACCTAAGGCAAAAATTTACAAATTAATAAATTGACTTAAGGTAGGTTATTATTATTACTCCAAACTTAGGTTGATGTAATTACAGGTCTATCTACAGCTTACAAAAAATAACTGAGTAACATATGAGGTTTAAGGAATTTATAACTAATGCATGTATAAGTATAATTATCTCAAAAGTGACCCTGACTATTATTTCTCTTTCTTTTTCCTCAAGCTCCATACATTGTATTACTCTCCCTTACTAATTGACTCTATATAGAAACATCTATCATGTGCTCAAAAGTATGACTTTATATACATCATCATATTTATTAATCCATTATTTCTCTAACCCTCACCACCAAGCTATGGATATAACCCTGAGTCCATACACTTGTATAGCTAGATAGGCCATCTTTTTATATTACTATTCATGCACACATATAAGTCACATAACATATATATATATATATGCACACATATAAGTCACATAACATATATATATATATATATATATATATATATATATATATATATACATATATAGTTTTATTTCTCCTCACCTATTTTCCTCACACCAAAACCATAATGCTATCACCAGCACTTTACCAAGCTTTCATGTTGCTCATAATAACCCTTATATTCATAGTAAGTGTTCTTACTAACCTATCTTCCTCACCCATACAACTCGTACATGAACACGAGGAACAATTAAGTCTCCACATAAATTTCCTTTACTTTTATATTAAAAAAGTAAAACTTGCATGAATGGATCAAATAGAATAGGAGATTACCAATAGGAGGAGGGGATGCTCGGCGTAGTGTTGGTGGTGCTGTCGATGTTGGTATTGAGGTGGTGGTTGTGTGCTACTATTGTGGTCGAGAGGGTGGTAGTGGCAATGGTGATAGCTGTTGATGGTCGTATCAAAGTGGTGGTGATGTTGTCCTGGTAGTGGTATTGGTGTCGACAGTGGTGGAGGGAGTGGTCGTGGTGTTGGCAGTGGCAGCTGTGGTGTAATTAACGGTGGTGTGGTTGCTGTGTTGGTGGTGATAGTAGTGGAGATGGTGAAGGTTATGGTTTAGGGTTTCAAGGAGAAGAAGAAGAAGAAGAAGAAGAAGAAGAGTTTCGGCTAAATAGAGAGGAAATTGAGGGGATTGAGCAGAGAGAGAGTGATTATGAGAGCTCTCCTTGGGGTTAGGGCCGTCTACCTAGGGTTGAGTGTGTATGTCTTTAAATAGGAGAAATGGGTGGTAGAGATTGATGGAGGATGAATCAATGACTAGATTTGAGGTAGGTAGATAATGACAAATAGTGTCACGCTAAAAGGAGAGAGAGAGAGAGGGTGATGATGATCGGTCACATGAACCAAGGGGGTTTCTTCATTTGAATTGCTCCAATAGAAGGTTGATACCTTGCATTACTTCTGCATTTGGGTCCTTAAGAGTTTGAGGTTTACAAATGAAGAAAAAATAAGGATTTCATGTTAGAAAAAGGGTATTTTGTATTTTATAGGATGGAGTGGGTGTTTGGTGTTTTATATGAGTCTCAAGATTTGGTGTGAGGGTTTAGTTGGAGTTATATTAAGTCGGTTGCACCAAATTAAATAAATATTATGTCATAGATGTTCTTAAATAAAATGGAAGTACATGGGATCTCAATTGGGAGTGACACAAATATCATGGACATTGTAGGCTTGGTGTTAGTCTTGAGCCCTTTATTTGGTTAGGCGAAACGGGTTGAGTTTGTATCCCAAAAATTGATGGCAACGACATAGGTACATGGTATATAATTTATATTAATTATTGTGACTTGAAAGTTATGCAATTAAAATAGAGAACAATGGAATATGTTTGTGAGTGACAGAGATGTCCAATGCCTAGGTTGACTCGTCAAGGTCAAGAGTGCAAAATTTGTTGGAAGCTCAAGACTATTGTTGTGCTCCAAATACTGTAGCACGGTAAGGTGCACCAAGAGTATTAAATTAAAGAACCAGTCTTCATAACCCTAATTTCTAATCCTCAATCAACCTGAAGCTAAACCAAAATTCTCTCCATACCAAGTCTACCTAAAAATTTGTTGAGGAGGTTTACATCCTTTCCAACTTAGAAGAATTTTATCCCCGAAATTAAAAGTAATGTACGAATAAGAGTTGCCAGAATCAAAAGGTTAACAGGTAATTGAAATGCAGTATGTAAATTCGTACCTTGGTCCTCAAATAAATGGGAGAAATGCTGTCGAATAGAATCGTCACGCTCCCAGGTAGACTCTCCCGGTGGATGATGCTTCCATGCAACCTTAACCGGTCGAATTGTCTGCCCCCTCAAAACCTTCTCACTGTGATCGAGTATCCTACTGGCTACTCTACATATGACAAACTGGGCCTGACTATAATATCTTAATGATCGAGCACGTGGCTAGGGTCTGCCACATATCTTTTCAACTATAATATATAAATACGTCATGCACACCTTCTATTACCGGTGGCAATGCAAGACGATAAGCCACTTTGCCAACTCGCTCCAAGATGTCAAAAGGTCAGATGTACCTTGGACTCAGCTTGCCTTTGTCCCCAAATCTGATGGTACCACAAGTAGGAGATATCTTAAAAAATATATATTCACCTTTCTTGAATTCTAAAGGTCTGTAGTACGCAGCTTCTGCATGTCCTGTGTTGCGTGTCGATGGCTCTGAATCTGCTTCACTTTCTCTACTGTCTGAGTCACCAAATCTAGATCAAGTTTCTGGCGTTCTCCTACGTCACTCTAATACACCGGAGACCTGCACTTCCTGCTGTATAGTTCCTCAAATGGTGCCATCTAGATGCTTGCTTGATAGCTGTTGTTGTAGAAGAATTCTACCAAGTGTAGATGGTCCACCCAAGATCCTCCAAAGTCAATTATGTACGCTCTCAACATATTCTTTAGTATCTAAGTCGTGCGCTCTGACTGACAATCAGCATGTGGATGATATGCAGTACTGAACTAGAGGTGAGTTCCTAGATTCTCCTGCATACTCTGCCAAAAATATGATGTGAATCTGGAATCACGATATGATATAATGCTGACAGGAACTCCATGTAGTCGTACTATCTGCCTCATGTACATGTTAGCCAATATCTCCGTGGACTGTCCAACTCTGAAGGGCAAAAAATATGCCAACTTAGTGAGTCGGTCCACGATAACCTAGACTGTATCCTTTCTAATGTGCTCCAACTTCCATTAAGGAATGGAAAGCGGCTGCAATAGTCCTGCAGTCCTCTAATGTTCGGTCTTGACTTATTGACAGACCAAACATCTTGCCATAAATCTCGCAATCTGCCTCTTCATCCCATGCCACCAGTAGTATTGTCTCAAATCTCGGTACATCTTCGTACCCCGGGATGAATAGAATAAATTAAACTATGGGCCTCGGTCATCAACTTCTGGCGTATCTCTCCACTCGGAACATATAGGCGATCTCCATACCTCAACGTTCCATCCTCGTGAATCCATAGTCCCGTCTACATGCCGGCCTTTGTTCTCTCTCGCAGTCGTCAAAATCTCTCATCGGTAGGAATGGTTGCCTTGATCCTCTCAACCAATGTAGACTGAACCTCTAAACTGTTCAACTGTCCATCAATGCCTGGTAATACAATCTCTATCTCGAGCTCCTCAAGATTCTCTAATAACTGGCGCTAAGTCGTCAAGAAGTATGCCATGGGCTACCTGCTTATGGAATGTACTATAATATTCGCCTTGCCAGGGTGGTACTATAACTCGATATCATAGTTTGTCATTAACTATAGCCAACACCTTTGTCTCATGTTAAGCTCCTTCTGAGGATAAACATACTTCAGACTTTTGTGATCTGTCAAAATCTTAACCCGCTCTCCATAGAGGTAGTGCCTCCATAGTTTTAGTACAAATATCTCCACAGCTAGCTCTAGATTATGTGTTGGGTAATTTTTCTCATGAACCCTCAGCTTTCATGATGCGTAAGCTATCACCTTGTGCTGCATCAGTACACATCCTAGTCCACTACCAAACGCATCGCTATACACCATAAATCCTTCAGATCCCGAAGGAATTGTCATGATCGGTGCTATCGTCAGACGCTTCTTCTACTCATCGAAAGACATCTGATACTCCTCAATCTAGATAAACTTCTCGCCCTTACGCATCAAACACGTCATAGGCGCAGCGATCTTGGAGAAGTTTTCTATGATCCTCCCATAATATCCGGCAAGTTCGAGAAAACTTCTAACATTTATACCTGATGTAGGGGTAGGCCACGTCTCCACTGCGATAATCTTCTCCAGGTCAACTGATAGTCCATCTCCAATGATTATGTGACCAAGGAAAGCTACCATATCCAAGCAGAACTCGTACTTGTTGAGCTTGGTATACAGCATCTCCTGCCTTAGCGTCTCTAACATGATCCTGAGAAGCTCCTCGTGCTTCTCCTAGCTCTTGGAATATACGAAGATGTTGTCGATAAATACCACCATGAACTTATCCAAGTACCGGTGGAAACCTTTTTTATCAGGCTCATAAACACAGATGGCACATTTGTTAAACCAAATGACATGACTAGAAACTCATAGTGCCCATACTTCATCTGAAAAACTATCTTCGGAATGTCCTCCTTTCTCACCTTGATCTGATGACAGCCAGATCTTTGATTGATCTTTGAGAATATACATGCTCCACTCAGCTGATCAAATAAATCATCGATGTACGACGGAGGATACATGTTCTTTATCGTGACATCATTTAGCGCCATGTGATCGATACACAAATATACTGTCCCGTCCTTCTTTGGCAAAATAAGATGGGCGCTCCCCATGGATAAATACTAGCCCGAATGAAACCCTTGTCTAAGAGATCATCTACTTGGACCTTCAACTCAACCAACTCTTTTGGTGCTAGTTTGTAGACGGAGAAAGTAACTGGCTCAGCTCTGGGAGTCAACTCTATAGTAAACTTTATCTCTTTGTCAGGTGGCAGGCCGGAAAGATCCTCGGGAAATAGATCCTCATTATTTGATATAATACGGGAGTATACTGGTTCACCTTCTATAATGTGTTATGCAAAGGTAGGTTGGACACCATGCTCTCGGGCTCCCTGAAGAAACTCAAACTTAGTGTGATCTGGTGGTCTAAATATAACACATCCATGTCGGCAATCTAGCGTCATATGGTATTGGCTCAACTAATCCATGCCTAGGACAATGTCTTAGTCTGGCATGGAGAAGACTAGAAATCGGGCACGCATCTCTCGCCTGCAAACAACTACTGAACAAGATCTAAAAGTGTCGCTAACTAGTACTATTCTACCTCCGTAACAATTTTCTTAATCGTCGGAAGGGGTACAGTTGCTATTCTATGTGTGGCCATGAAACTAGCAGCTATGAAAGAGTATGTGGCACCAAAATCAAATAATGCTACTGCTGGTAATGAAGCTACTAAAATAGTATATGCGATCACCTCTCTAGCGGTCTCTGCCTCCACAATGGTCATCGTAAATGCCTGGCCCTGTCCCGGTGCTGGTGCCCTCTGCTATTGTCGAGCCTGCTTGAAATGAACTGCCTGTGAGGCCAAGGGTGGCCTCCTCTAAATTCCTTCTGGTGCTGGTGGTCGCATAGCCCCAACTCCTGCGTAGGGCGGCCTTCGTCCTGGAAAGACTGACCCGGGAGACTGTTGGTAGGGCCTCGGTGCTGGTAAGGCTTGTCGATGAACCATAGGTACTGGAACCCTCTGCCCTGGGCAATCCCTGACTGTATGTTGGTCAGATCCATATCTCATGCATACTCCCAACCTCCGGCGACAATTCCTCAACAGGTGTCCCCTCTTGCCGTAGTAATGCAAGTGGGAATCATTGGTCCCTGCGATGGTGCTGCTCTCTGCTGCTGTGGTACCATGGGACTTTTCGTAGGTCCTCCCTGTGGTACTCGAACAGACGATAATGATGCGTAGGAGCACTTCAGACTGGCCTCCATCTTATTGATGCTATCCTGGCGTCGGGCTGCTAACAGAACCTCAGAGTAGGAGGTGGAGGCTATAGATCCAATAAAATTTTGTGTCTTAAAACACAGGCCTTCGTAGAACTTCTCGGCCTTCTTCTCCTCATTCGGGATCAAGTATGGGGCAAAATGGCTTAAGCGAAGGAACTCAATATTGTACTCCTCAATGGTCGAACTGCCCTGGCTGAGGTTTTAGAACATGTCCCAAAGTTCCGTACTGGTAGTGAAAGGAATAAACATCACCTTGAAGAGACTAAAGAACTTCTCTCAAGTGTTCCGATCGGTCCCTAAATGCTCCTACTATGAATGCCACTAGTAATAAGCGTTGCACTAAGCTGCATCCTGACAGAAGTCAATTATCTATGACTCGGGAGATCGGTGTTCTCTAATTGGTGTTGAATATTGGTAAGCCATGCATGTACCTCAGTCAGCTCCTCCATGCCAGCAAATGGAATTGGTATCATACGACGAAAGTCTATGACAGACCCCATCGTTGACTCGCAAGCTGGTGGTGGCTCATGTCCTTAAGATGTCACAATACTCTCTCTCAAAGACTCGGCCTGGCGCTGCTTGGCCTGCTGCTGGACCTGCTGCTGGGCCTATATCATAGCATAGATCATCTGAAACATCTACAGCCCGTCCATGGGTTGCCCCGATGGAAAGGGCATATATGGCATCTGTGGAGGAAAATGTGGTTATGGGGGCAACTGTTGCTCCTCCTGTCTTGTGGCCCGCTGGCCCTCATGATCTGCCCGGTACGAAGACTGGTGACCGTCCGGAGGCACCTCTGGCTGTCCAGATGATTGTCCAAGGGAGCTGGGATCAATAGAAAAACCTGCCCCAGTGTCGGCTCCCCAGATGATCCGGCATCACGGGGGATATCGCCCGGCTGTGCGACACGTCCGCTACGAAGATTCATAACTCTGAAAAGAAGTCATATTTAAGATCAGCATTTTAGAATTAAACATGATACAAATTTGGCAAAGTAAAATCGAAATATAGGTGTTATGTGAAGTACTCAAGCATGTAGATAAGATCATAATATTTATTCCTAATTAAAGGCTCGCTTGGCACAATCAGGTAACCAAAACGATTTAAATCGGACCTGCATGGGTAACCACAAAAACCTTGTCATGCCCCAGTTCCAAAATATGTGGAACTGAGCCACGTGGCAATGGCCAGCGGGTATATTTCGATTGGCATCCCAATCTAATAGACCCTTTGGAGTGCACCTAAGCTACAAATTATAATAATATAACCCAATAATTAAACATAAATAATGTAACTAATCTCATCCACAGATAATAAGAATTGAAAACATAGAGATAACAAATTCAACTAATGTGCAGGAAGAAACTAAGTCTAAAATATATCATAATACAAACCGGGAAAGAGTCACACAGGGACAAACCTGATAATACAAGTACTGAATGAAAGAAAACAATGAGATAACTAGGGTCGATAACTGCTAACTAGATAGTGATACCAGATCCAAAGTGAAGTCACTACCGGTGATCAAGTGAAGTTCTCAGGAAGGATCTCATCCTCTACTACAAGTCCTGCTCCTGGATATACATCCGGTCCGTACACCTTCGGGTAGACCTCATCGCCTATGCCTGGAAGGGAACCAGGTCCTCAGAGGGACGTAACAAGGTATAAAAATAGTATGCCATAGTAAAACAGAAAGAAAATATGTCATACGCCGGTGTAATCTAGAATAAAAACCAAAGTGAGACATAACCTGAAGACAATGTTTGACACATGGACTTTTCAAATATAAATCCGTAGCTCCGAGGCACAGAGGCACACAGTGCGTACCCGTAGCTTCGAGCACAGAGTCATACAGTAAGTAAGTACTACCACTCTGGATACATGATCTTTATGTAAATAAGGATATATATAGTATATACAAAGTAGCCCAAGCATCTAATAACTGCCTTTCCCTCCCAATGTGGTTAACGAGACGCATCCGCAGCTCGCTGAGCCTGATCCTCTATCTAAACAGTCATGTCATACAGAAGTAACTAGCACCAATTGCGATCCTATAATCATCACAGGTTTCGGTTATGCTGACACCATCAGGATACAGGAAGTCTGACGATGACAGTCTTTAAATGTGTCATAGGGTTTCGATGTACCCAAGTAGGCACATAAAGGTACCGAGAAATATCTAACAATCAATAATAGACGTTACCAATAAATATATGAGGTTTAAGGAATGACCCGGATGCTAAGTAACAATTTTGGTCCAAAGTGCACACAATGTATAAATAAAATAATAATAATTAAATCTGGAACTGTGATACAATATGGAAAGGTAAACTTGCCTGAGTCTGAATGCTGAGAATCAGAAGCTGGTCCAACGTCCAAGTTCGAAGAGCCCAAAGAACCTAAGGAAAAAAATTTAAAAATTAATAAATTGACTTAAGGTAGGTTATTATTATTACTCCAAACTTAGGTTGATATAATAACAGGTTTATCTACTGCTTAAAAAAACTAACAGACTAATATATGAGGTTTAAGGAATTTATAACTAATGCATGTATAAGTATAATGATCCCAAAAGTGACCCTGACTATTATTTCTCTTTCTTTTTCCTCAAGCTCCATATATTGTATCACTCTCTCTTACTAATTGACCCTATATAGCAACATCTATCATGTGCTCAAATAGTAGAACTTTATATACATCGTCATATTAATTAATCCTTCATTTCTCTAAACCTCACCACCAAGCTATGGATGTAACCCTCAGTCCATACACTTGTGTAGCTTGCTAGGCCATCTCTCTCAATTCCTATTCATGCACACATATAAGTCACACAACATATATATATATATATATATATATATATATATATATATATATATATATATATATAGTTTTATTTCACCTCACCCATTTTCTTCACACCAAAAACACAATGCTATCACCAGCACTTTACCAAACTTTCATGTTGCTTATAAAACCCATATACACATAGTAAGTGTTCTTACTAAACTATCTTCCTCACTAAGACAGCTTGTACATGAACACGAGGCACAATTAAGTCTCCACATAAATTTACTTTACTTTGATATCTAAAAAAAATAAACTTGCATGAATGGATCAAAGAGAAGAGGAGATTACCAAGAAAAGGAGGGGATGCTCGGTGTAGTGGTGGTGCTGTCGATGGTAGTGAAGAGGTGGTGGTTATGTGCTGCTGTTGTGGTCTTGAGGGTGGCAGTGGCCGTGGTGATGCCTGTTGATGGTGGTGTTAAAGTGGTGGTGATGTTGAGCTGGTGGTGGTGTGATCGAAGTGGTGGTGATGTTATGCTGGTGGTGGTGTTGGTGTGGTGGAGGGAGTGGTCGTAGTGATGCCAGTAGCGGCTATTGTATTGTTCACAGTGGTGGTTGTTGTGTTGATGCTGAAAGTGGTAAAAATGGTGAAGGTTGTGGTTTAGGGTTTCAAGGAGAAGAGGAGGGGAAGAAGAAGAAGAAGAGAAAAGCTTCGACTGAATGGAGAGGAGAGGGAGGGGAGTGAGAAGAGAGAGTGATGATGAGATCTCTCCTTGGGGTTAGGGCCGGCTACCTAGGGATGAGTGTGTGTGTCTTTTAATAGGAGAAATGGGTGGTAGAGATTGATGGAGGATGAATCAATGGCTAGGATTTGAGGTAGGTAGGTAGATAATGATAAATAATGTCATGCAAAAAGAAGAGAGAGAGGGTGATGATGACCGGTCACTTGACCCAAGGGGGTTTCTTTATTTGAATTACTCCAATAGAAGGTTAACAACTTGTATTACTTTTGTATTTGGGTCCTTAAGTATTTAGGATTTACAAATAAAGGAAAAATATGGATTTGATGTAGGAAAAAGGGTCTTTGGTGTTTTGTAGGATGGAGTGGGTATTGGAGTATTTTGTATGAGTCTCAAAATTTGGTATAAGGGTTTAGTTGGGGTTAATTTAAGTCGGTTGCACCAAATTAAATAAATATTATGTCTTTTGGAGTGACACAAATATTATGAATGTTGTAGACTTGGTATTAGTCTTGGGCCCTTTAATTGGTTTGGCAAAACGGGTTGAGTTTGTGTCCAAAAAATTGATGACAACGAAATAGGTACAAGGCATAGAATTTAAATTAATTTTTGTGACTTGAAAGTTATGCAATTAAAATAGAGCACAAGGGAGTATGTTTATGAGTGACAGAGATGTCCAGTGCCTAGGTTGGATCGTCTAGGTCAAGAATGCAAAATTTGTTGGAAGGTAAAGTCTACTGTTGCGCTCCAAATATTATTGCAACGTTAAGGTGCACCAAGAGTTTTAAATTAAAGAACCAGTCTTCATAACCCTAATTTCTAATCCTTAATAAACCTGAAGCTAAACCCAAATTCTCACCATACCAAGTCTACCTAAAAATTTGTTGAGGGGGTTTACACATACTAATGGAGATGTGCCAAAAAAATATGCTTTCGGCTGTCAGCCTCTGGATGGACGAGAGCAAGTTCAAAGACTGGAGAACGTTCATTCTAAGTGATGTCAACACTGAGAAGAAGCTCAAGGACTCTCGGCACTTGGGGATCCATATCCCTACTGCTGAGGAAAATGGCAAGCATCACAGCAACAACAATAACAATAACAACGACAATAATGGTGGTAATAGCAGCCGCGATGGAATGGGAAAACAAGTTATGGTCTCTACCTTGACCAAGAAGCCTGAGCAAAAGTCGACAGACCTCCAAAACCAAAGGAGACTTAATATTTTGAAGATGTTGATGTCAAACCCATCTTTGACATGCTGATGCAGGAAGGCAAAATCTGCCCCCCCGACGTCAGATGTTAGCCTAAGGCGACGGAGATTGCCAACCCAAAGTATTGTCACTTCCACCGCTGCGTCCATCACCCAATGTAGGAGTGTTATACCCAAAAGCGGTACATCCAATGTCTAATAGATACCAAGGCTCTTTCCCTGTACTTCGATGATGTGATAGTCGCCGCCAACATGGTGTCCCTCCAATTTGGCAACTTTCTCCTGACGGAAGCCCAAGAAGGAGTAGTCCCTGTCCCTAAGGCGACGATAGAAGTTGTCAACCTTCTACCATCTCGAGGCCAGATGGTCAGGCTAATAATTCTTACCACACCACGTGGGGAGTGTCACCCCCATATTTCAGATTAGGGATATTTTCGTCTTTTCATAATTAATGTATAAATAATTGCATAATTATATTTAAATTGCTGTGATTTATTTGATTATTGCATATTACCATTGTTTCGATAATTAGAGCACTACACTAGCCATTGTCTTCTAATAGATTTTACACCCTTGTCCTAGATGTGCCATACTATTATTTTTGATCCTTCTGTGACTCATAATTATGCCTTGTTGTACTTTATTTTAGTCGTACAACATTCATCGCAAACCACTATATTTAATTCTATATAAATCCAACTTTGTATCCTTGTGCGTTCTAATCGAAATTGGAGACACAATCTCGACCCATTTTGAGCAACCCAAATTAGGGTAATATTCTTTTCCGAGTCTACTTCATTCATGACACTTGTGTCGCACTTAACTTCAGTCTCTTGTACTTCTAATTAATTCTAGAACAACCATTTGTATTTATTTTAACTAATTAAAATCATAAACCTCACCTTGTGTAATTTTCCAATTGTTGGGCACTTTTGTGCAAAAGTCCATTAAGGTATCTACCCCGTTGGATACGACACGTAAATAAATCCATTTCTTCTTCATGTATATTTTTCCATAATTTTTGGGAGAGTGCAATGCAACATCAACCACCTATAACCATGGCCTTCAAAACCTTGAACCAATGGAATCCTAGCAATTTCATTTAAATTCATATTGAATCCTAGCATTGAAAATATCTATGACACGCCCTTTTCCCAAGTGTTTGACCAAACTCTAATTCTAGTTCAACTCAATTCTACTACCTATATATAGTATTACTTTACCTTACCATATTTTCCTTTTTCAACCTAACTTATATACTAAACCACAATCGACTTCCTATTTCCCATCTACTGTTCCCACCTCCCTGTCGACCAATCCCCGTCAGACTTTATCCCCTCCACGACCCCGCCGGACGACCTCGTCACTACCATACACCTTTTCTGTTTCACGATTTTCCCCAAACCTACTTCCCACCGGTGTCACCCACATCCCGCCAAACCAGACCCCATCTCCCTGCCAAATTGCCTCGTCCATCCTCACCTCCACGACGTCGGAGTCAACCAACCCACACGACAACCCACTCCGCCTCACCTCGATCCAGACCAACCGAAGTTTGACCGGACTGACCGCTGAACCGGAGTCTCACCGTGAACTCGCCATCCTTTTCTCCCCTCTCTCACTGCAATCGACCAGAGGCCTGAACCCGACGCCTGGAGATCGACCCCGCCGACCGGAGTCAACTCGCCAACGACTGAATCCCGCAGCCAGACTTCCCCGCGGCCACCCGACTGCACCGCACTCGACCGAACCTCGATCGGAGACGCTGCCAACCCACTCGACTGAACCGAGCACTTCGTGATGACCTCGACACGCACGTCTTGTCCCATGTACCAGGTTCGAGTCCCCTCTCGCGTACATATACACGTACACGCATACGCTTAGTTCTTTATTGTACGCATGTGTATTTGTAGTTGGTATTGGTATGTTTATTAGTATATGTTTAATATTAATATTGGTGTATGCATTGTTTGTGGTGGAAAACGAAAGAATGAAGATGTATTCAAGATGGGGTTTACACGAAACCCGCCTTTTTTGGTTTACAACCAAACTTGTACAATTTGATCCTATACGAGGATGTGGGAGTACAATTTATTTAATCTGGGTAAATAGTGCTATAGGTGTCTGATCTGCAGTCGATCACTTTAGCCCTTGGACCACATGATGTTAAAGAAGTGCCATAGAAGACAGGTAGCAGCTTCGAAGGTTGCAAAAGAGGGTGGATGCACGATGCCAAAGTCATCGATCCCTACTCTTTTGCCAGAGCTCCGGGTTCTCTCTCTCTCTCTCTCGACCGTTGGATCTGGTACTGGATCTCTTGATCAGTTTTCAGACCTAACTTCTTTGACCCTCCAATTTGTCGACCTTGTTCCTCATTGATAGAGGTCTCTATTTATAGAGTTTTGGTGACAGTGACCACTCCGTCGGTATAGAAACCGAGGAGTGGAAAGTACAGCACCCTTTTACACAACGGTTAAAATAACCAATGCCTGCGTATAGATGATCCTTTGAATGAGCGTGTGACGCGGGTCCAACTAAGGGACAAAATGCGTATAATCGCTACGAAGATCACGGCGTAGAAGCCACGTAGGTAGGTATCCCTCGTGTAGAAGAGGTGGGCGTAGAAGCCAATGTCTGTCACCATGGCGTAGAAGCCAAGTAGGCATAGAAGCCGAAAATAGGCGTAGAAGCCGAGTGGTCATAGAGGCCGAGTGGACGTAGAAGCCGAGTGAGTACAGGAGCTGAATGGGCGTAGAAGCCACTGCGTACCGTGCTAGAGTGCTGATGTGGACGTCTTAGCCAAAATTATGGCTTTTGAAGATATAATTAAATCTTTTGCATTAAATATAGAGATTTGCCACCGTCCTGTGCATTAAATGCGGAGGCATGTTTTTGAAGGTCTGCAGCCCTTCTGTGCATCAGTCGCAGAGACGTGCCTCGAGAAACTGTCACCGCTCTGTGCATTAGACGTAGAGACGTGCTTTCGAGCAACTGTCATCGCTCTGTGCATTGGACGTAGAGACGTGCCTCGAGCCCCGTACAAAGTGCAGCTTTCAATGTGGCAGGCGGTTTGTCTACTGCGGAGCGTAAATAGCTCATGTCTGCCTGTGTAAAACAAGGCAGCGTATCCCTTTGTGCACGTAAAAGCAGTTTACGCAAAGAAGATGGCGGTAAATGATAGCCTGGGTTGCAGTGCTGTGCCATCATTATAGCCGTCGTCTGGGTAGCCGTACAGTATCCCTTTGTCAGAAGTCCAGACGTCAGGTTCATTGCAGGATCTGACAGGTTCATTGCAGGATCTGACAGGTTCACTTCGAAGAATAAGAAGCGTCTCTCGTACACTTCAATGCTGCGTTGAAAGAGGATGGGTTTTACGCCCAGGAGTCGATGAAGTACCCTGTTTACGCTCAAGCGGCTTGGACGTACTGCCTTACGCGGATGGTCCTTTGAGCTTATATTTCACGCTGTGTTTAGCAAAAAAAACTTTATTGCAACTTGATGGCTCTGAAGGCCTCTGTTTACGCTGCTCTGCATCAATATGCTGCATATAGCCATCCGGCGTATTTTTTATGCTTCTACAAGACCCCCTTCAAAGCTTCCAAATTTCTCGAAATTTGGAACGCTTTGAATGAAGCATGAACCGCTTCCCGTAACTCAAAACATTTCTGAATGGAGCGTTGAAATGGTCGATGCTGACTTTATGGCGAATTTATTAGGGACCGATGTGATCTCTTTCGCCTATAAAAAAAAGGCTGTGGGACCGCGTAGAGCTCTGAACTGTTGTTTTTACTTCTGATGAACAAAATTTTTGTTCAGACTTCGTCTTCAAGAATGACTTCTCAAAAATCCCTTGGAACAAGGTCGAGAAATGGCTGTCAAACTGAGTTGCCATCTTGATAGACGAGATATTCAGACTGGAGTCTGGATGAACCTCCAATTGACCCAAGAAGAGTAATTTCTCAATGTTTGAACTCTGTATGTTTCGGGTACTTAGGATATTTTGAGGTCAAGAAGGAGTATCTTCTGTGTAAACTTCTGTAATCGACCGCCTTGAGAACTGTTCGGATATGCAGAAAGTCAGAGATCCGTAGTGTAGATGAGCTAAAAATCCTGAGTTCGTAGCCTATTGAGCGTAGAAAGCCACCGAGCGTGAGATCAGCGATTTGGTATCTGCTGAGCGTAAAGTCGTAGGTTTGGAGCCTCTCGAGCATAAAAGCTATCGAGCACAAAGGCATCCGGGCGTAAAACCATAGACTTATAGCTTGCGAGCGTAAAATCATAGATCTGTTGCTGTCGAACGTAGAAAGCTTCTTAGCGTAGAACTGTTGATTTATAGCCTGTGAAAAAGAAATCTTTCGAGCGTAAGGTTGTGGATCTGTTGCCGTCGAGCGTAAACTAAACGCCACCGAGCATGAGATCATCGATTTGGTATCTGCTGAGCGTAAAGTCGTAGGTTTATAGCCTCTCGAGCATAAAAGCTATCGAGCACAAAGGCATCCGGGCGTAAAACCATAGACTTATAGCTTGCGAGCGTAAAACCGTAGATCTGTTGCTGTCGAGCTTAGAAAGCTCCTTAGCGCAGGAACCGCTGACCTGCTTTGCACGAAAAAACTTTTCAAATTTGCTTACTGTCCGCCTTCTCTGAATAATAGGCTAACGTAGGACCCAATCATAATCGAATATTAATTAGGATATTTGGTTCGGGGTCCGAGGTGTCAATCCGAACTCTATATATATCCCAAGTTTTTCTGAGAGAAAAACTTTTCATCCGTCTTCTGCGAAAGAAAAAGCCTTCGACTGTTCGAGCTCTTCTCCGAGTCTTCTTTGAGTCTTCAAAGTTTTCAGTAATGGCCTCTAAGCAATCCTTCTCCTCTAAGGGAAAGAAGATTGATTCCCCTTCTCGTTCTTCTGCCCAAGCAGGAGTGCCTCCGGTTGGACAGGGCAAACCTTATTCTGGGCGGAGCATCCCACCGACGAGCAGTGCACCCGGTCTGAAAGGTAGAGCTTTTCAGGAATTTGCCATTGATAGGAGCCATTAGTAGGTCTCTATTAGGCAGGGCTAACCTGTAAGCGCTGTCTGCAATCATATAAGAACATTCCCATTTCTTTATGATTGTTTGTACGGATTTTCTACCAGAGGTAATATGGACGTAGTACGATACCGTATTTTGTTGAGGACTTCCCACTGGGAGAATTTTTTGGTGGACCTATTATTCGTTGCGCATATTAAGTGCAAATAATAAGTTTGGGACAAGCCCTGCCAGAGGTAATATAGACATGGCAGTTTTTGTGGACTCAATACCACTGGCGTACTTAGAGTTAAGTACGGGTGTTTAAGTTGAGATGACAATCGATATCAGAGGTAATATGAACATGATAATCGATGGCCGAATTTAGGAAGGTTTGTTCAGAGGTAATATGAACATGACAAACTCCCTGGGTTGTGACTCCATCGGGGATGGAGGCATACATCTGCTCAGAGGTAATATGGACATGGCAGTTTTTGTGGACTCAACACCACTGGCGTACTTAGAGTTAAGTACGGGTGTTTAAGTTGAGATGACAATCGATATCAGAGGTAATATGAACATGATAATCGATGGCCAAATTTAGGAAGGTTTGTTCAGAGGTAATACGAACATGACAAACTCCCTGGGTTATGACTCCATCGGGGATGGAGGTATACATCTGCTCAGAGGTAATATGGACATGGCAGTCTTTGTGGACCTAACACCACTGGCGTACTTAGAGTTAAGTACGGGCACTAAGTTTGAGATAACAACCGATGTGATAATCGATAGCCAAAAACTCGGAGAGTTCGTTCAGAGGTAATATGAACATGACAAACTTTCGAGTTGTGACTCGACTGGGGTGGAGGTACACATCTGCTCAGAGGTAATATGGACATGGCAGTTTTTGTGGACTCAACACCACTGGCGTACTTAGAGTTAAGTACGGGTGTTAAGTTGAGATGACAATCGATATCAGAGGTAATGTGAACATGATAATCGATAGCCGAATTTAGAAAGGTTTGTTCAGAGGTAATATGAACATGACAAACTTTGTGGACCAAACACCACTGGCGTACTTAGAGTTAAGTACGGGCACTAAGTTGAGATGACAACCGATGTGATAATCGATAGCCAAAAACTCAGAGAGTTCGTTCAGAGGTAGTATGAACATGACAAACTTTTGAGTTATGAATCCACTGGGGTAGAGGTACACATCTGCTCAGAGGTAATATGGACATGGCAGTTTTTGTGGACTCAACACCACTGGCATACTTAGAGTTAAGTACGGGTGTTAAGTTGAGATGACAATCGATATCAGAGGTAATATGAACATGATAATCGATAGCCGAATTTAGGAAGGTTTGTTCAGAGGTAATATGAACATGACAAACTTTGTGGACCTAACACCACTGGCGTACTTAGAGTTAAGTACAGGCGCTAAGTTGAGATGACAACCGATGTGTTAATCGATAGCCAAAAACTCGAAGAGTTCGTTCAGAGGTAATATAAACATGACAAACTTTCGAGTTATGACTCCACTGGGGTGGAGGTACACATCTACTCAGAGGTAATATGGACATGGCAGTTTTTGTGGACTCAACACCACTGGCGTACTTAGAGTTAAGTACGGGTGTTAAGTTGAGATGACAATCGATATCAGAGGTAATATGAACATGATAATCGATAGCCGAATTTAGGAAGGTTTGTTCAGAGGTAATATGAACATGACAAACTTTGTGGACCTAACACCACTAGCGTACTTAGAGTTAAGTACGGGCGCTAAGTTGAGATGACAACCGATGTGTTAATCGATAGCCAAAAACTTGGAGAGTTCGTTCAGAGGTAATATGAACATGACAAACTTTCGAATTGTGACTCCACTGGGGTGGAGGTACACATCTGCTCAGAGGTAATATGGATATAGCAGTTTTTGTGGACTCAACACCTCTGGCGTACTTAGAGTTAAGTACGGGTGTTAAGTTGAGATGACAATCGATATCAGAGGTAATATGAACATGATAATCGATAGCCGAATTTAGGAAGGTTTGTTCAGAGGTAATATGAACATGACAAACTTTGTGGACCTAACACCACTGGCGTACTTAGAGTTAAGTACGGACGCTAAGTTGAGATGACAACCGATGTGTTAATCGATAGCCAAAAACTCGGAGAGTTCGTTCAGAGGTAATATGAACATGACAAACTTTCGAATTGTGACTCCACTGGGATGGAGGTACACATCTGCTCAGAGGTAATATGGACATGGCAATTTTTGTGGACTCAACACCACTGGCGTACTTACAGTTAAGTACGGGTGTTAAGTTGAGATGGCAATCGATATCAGAGGTAATATGAACATGATAATCGATAGCCGAATTTAGGAAGGTTTGTTCAGAGGTAATATAAATATGACAAACTTTGTGGACCTAACACCACTGGCGTACTTAGAGTTAAGTACGGGCCCTAAGTTGAGATAACAACCGATGTGATAATCGATAGCCAAAAACTCGGAGAGTTCGTTCAGAGGTAATATGAACATGACAAACTTTCGAGTTGTGACTCCACTGGGGTGGAGGTACACATATGCTCAGAGGTAATATGGACATGGCAGTTTTTGTGGACTCAACACCACTGGCGTACTTAGAGTTAAGTACGGGTGTTAAGTTGAGATGACAATCGATATCAGAGGTAATATGAACATGATAATCGATAGCCGAATTTAGGAAGGTTTGTTCAGAGGTAATATGAACATAACAAACTCCCTGTGTTAGACCTGAAGAATCCACTGGGGAAACTTTTTAGATTCATCATCTGGTATTTTCTTGAGGGAGCAAATTGTCACATCAAAGTGAAACCAATTTGTAGTGATCGTCTTCTCGTTTATAGATGCAAAGTGATGACCTTCGCATCGATCAACTCCTAAATTCTCCTTTTTAGTACATAGCACGCCTTTTTAGGATGATGAATATACTGATGAAAGAGACAATAATCTGGGTCATCGTCTTTGCCAGCCCTCTCAGGGTATCTGATGTTGGGTAGCTGAAGTTTGTTTTCCTTCATCAACGTATTGAAGATTTTACTGATGTCATCTTCATTGAAGGAGAAAGTCCCTTTTGGCCTTCGGGCTCCTGATGCTTGAGTTCTATGGTCTTCTGGGAAGATCGTCATCGTTGCATCATCTTCGGATTCTGAGGGAATTCTACCCCCAGCTTTCGATGTTGCTCGGTTTTGTCGAGGGAGACTACCCCCAGACTTGTCGTTGCACTTGCGGAGATCATAGCGCTCATCTGGTTCCCCGTAGAGGTCAGATGTTGTCTTACGAGCGGAGCGTGATTTGTACTTCCGATTTGGCGCTGAGGCATCATCAGAAGTTTTGTCTGTACCGCGCGTAGCGGGAGACTGGTTTCTACGCGTAGAGCGTAGTGGATACTTCTGGGTTAGCGCTGAGACTTTGTCCAAAGTTTTGTCTGTACTGCGCGTAGCAGGAGACTGGTTTCTACGCGTAGAGCACAGTAGATACTTTTGGGTTAGCGCTGAGGCTTTGCCCGATGTTTTGTCTGTACCGCGCGTAGCGGTAGACTGGTTTCTACACGTAGAGCGTAGTAGATACTTCTGGGTTAGCGCTGAGGCTTTGCCCGAAGTTTTGTCTGTACCGCGCGTAGCGGGAGACTGAATTTTACGTGCGGGGTACGGAGGGAGGAATGCTACAACCTCATTGGTCGGAGAGATCGGAGAGATCGGAGAGTCCACAGGAATGGTAGAGGATGTCTTGGGCATCCAGACTTGCGCAGCTTCCTATTGTCTTAGACGGAGAGAGGGTGAGAGCTACCCCCGGTTCGAAGCATGTCTTCGTAGGCAGACTGGTCGAATTGGACGACCAGTGTCTTCTTTACGGTTCCTATAGATACTGCATTGTGTTGAGCAATTACTTCCTCATCAGAAGAGAAAGATGTCCCCAGCAGAGTCGCCATCTTGTTTGTGGAAGAAAATAAAAGAATAAAGATGTATTCAAGATGGGGTTTACACGAAATCCGCCTTCTTTGGTTTACAAACAAACTTGTACAATTTCATCCTATAAGAGGATGTGGGTGTACAATTTATTTAATCTGGGTAAATATTGCTATAGGTGTCTGATCTGCAGTCGATCACTTTAGTCCTTGGACCACACGATGTTGAAGAAGTGTCGTGGAAGACAGGTAGCAGCTTCGAAGGTTGCAAAAGAGGGTGGATGCACGATGCCAAAGTCGTCGATCCCTACTCTTTTGCCTGAGCTCCGGGTTATCTCTCTCTCTCTCTCTCTCGACCGTTGGATCTGGTACTGGATCTCTTGATCAGTTTTCAGACCTAACTTCTTTGACCCTCCAATTTGTCGACCTTGTTCCTCATTGATATAGGTCTCTATTTATAGAGTTTTGGTGACAGTGACCACTCCGTCGGTGTAGAAACCGAGGAGTGGAAAGTACAACACCCTTTTACACAACGGTTAAAATAACCAATGCCTGCGTATAGATGATCCTTTGAATGAGCGTATGATGCGGGTCCAACTAAGGGACAAAACGCGTATAATCGCTACGAAGATCACGATGTAGAAGCCACGTAGGTAGGTATCCCTCGCGTAGAAGAGGTGGGCGTACAAGCCAATGTCTGTCACCATGGCGTAGAAGCCAAGTAGGCATAGAAGCCAAAAATAGGCGTAGAAGTTGAGTGGTCATAGAGGCCGGGTAGGCATAGAAGCCGAGTGAGCACAGGAGCTGAATGGGCGTAGAAGCCGCTGCGTACCGTGCCAGAGTGCTGATGTGGACGTCTTAGCCGGAATTACGGCTTTTGAAGATATAATCAAATCTCTTGCATTAAATGTAGAGATTTGCCACCATCCTGTGCATTAAATGCGGAGGCATGTTTTTGAAGGTCTGCAGCCCTTCTGTGCATCAGTAGCAGAGACGTGCCTCGAGAAACTGTCACCACTCTGTGCATTAGACGTAGAGACGTGCTTTCGAGCAACTGTCATCGCTCTGTGCATTTGACGTAGAGACGTGCCTCGAGCCTCGTATGAAGTGCTGCTTTCGATGTGGCAGGCGGTCTGTCTACTGCGGAGCGTAAATAGCTCATGTCTGCCTGTGTAAAACAAGGCAGCGTATCCCTTTGTGCACGTAAAAGCAGTTTACGGAAAGGAGATGGCGGTAAATGACAGCCTGGGTTACAGTACTGTGCCATCATTATAGTCGTCGTCTGGGTAGCCGTGCAGTATCCCTTTGTCAGAAGTCCAGACTTTAGGTTCATTTCAGGATCTGACAGGTTCATTGCTGGATCTGACAGGTTCACTTCGGAGAATATGAAGCGTCTCTCATACACTTTAATGCTGCGTTGAAAGAGGATGGGTTTTACGCCCAGGAGTCGATGAAGCACCATGTTTACGCTGAAGCGGCTTGGATGTACTGCCTTACGCGGATGGTCCTTTGAGCTTATATTTCACGCTGTGTTTAGCGAAAAAAACTTTGTTGCACGCTTGATGGCTCTGAAGGCCTCTGTTTACGCTGCTCTGCATCAATATGCTGCGTATAGCCATCCGGCGTATTTTTCATGCTTCTACATGCATATATATATATATGTAGTATATCTCTCAATTAGTATATATATACATATGTATATGTATTGTATATGTATCCCTAGTACATGTTTAATATTTATATATATATAGTATAAACTCTATTAAGTATATATACATATATCTATTATAATTATAATTAATGAATATTAATGTATATGTTAGTTAATAATATGTATTATATGTCTATGTACTAGATGACACGAGTGTAACCACGGATACCCGTAGTTATATTAACCTGTGACCATGTAACATGATAGCAGACTGCCATATGTACACCGACGTACTGGCAAGACCCGTATCATTGACTGTCTGTTATGCACAGCAACTACAGACATGACACCCCTAGCGTCGTCTCTGAGATCACTGTGTTTTGATTGTGTGTGTTAGTGTAATATCCGATAAAATATTGTATTATATGATATATCTATAGGATTGTTGGATCACTCAGACGATACTTTGGAACCAGGACATTAGTATTGCCAGCTAAGGACCACAGGCGAGTACATTCTCTGACAGTTTCCATTATGTTGATTATCTCTATAATTCTAGTTGTATAGCATGCATGACTCTGACACAGTTATTTATACGAGTTGGCATTATCGAGACCTGTCACGAGGAGTCATGATTTGGAATCCATCGTGCTAGCTGGGGAAAATGGGAAAATATTAGTAGCTTATGTGATCATACCCAACTCTACTTGCATCATAGCTCACCCATACCTCACGTTGGTACAACCTGACCATTACATACCTCATAGCCTATTATGTATGATTAGCCTGACTATTTCTTGCATCATAGCTATCCGGATGGTTAGCCTGACCTTACATGAAACATAACTAGTTATACATAGCAAGCCTGATCAGTCCCAAGCCGATCACATGATATGCTGATGTTTCACACACTTAGCTAGATGTTCTTGACATGTATCTCTAGTATACTAATCTAGCATCTCTATATGTTCAAGTTATTATTCTAGTACTTATTTATATTCTAGATCATGGTTCTAGCATGCACCTATATTTCTATTCATTGCTAGATGTACATTGATGATGATATGTTCCAGTATTCCTTTATTCCAGTACTTCTTTATTCCAGTATTTTTTATTGCCAGTATTCATATCTGTCTTATATTTCTTTACACTGTGTTATAGTTTTTCTCAATATATGTGGAACTGCTGTTAGTGCTTGTACTTCGTTCCAATCCTGACTGGATATTTTTTCCAGTGGATCTTGAGGATTTATGTACCACACACTATGGACCGGGTATAGATGCAGACTACACACCAGAGATCTTAGAGGAGACTATTCCTTTAGAGGAGACATTACCTGCAGTTATCTAGATAGTATTAATCTTATACACTGAGACTTATTTGAGGTTATTGAGTTTATGTTTAGACTTATCCTTAGTTTATGTTAAGACTTGTGGAGACTTTATGTTGGACAGCTAGACTGTAGTTTATCTATATTTTGAGACATGGTGTTTGACTATGTCATTCTTCTTATCTTCTATCCTTATTTATATTCCTATAGTTGTTGTGATTGAGTTTACATTATGAGATATTGTGAGATGTATATTGTCCTGCTTATGGAGATTGATGTCATTGACAAGTTATGAGTATTATATTAGTATTTATTGTGACCTAGACAGCGTTCTATCGCTGATGCTGCGGCGTTGGATGGACGTACCCACGTGCTCATGCCCCTATACCGGGAGAGGGTCGTGACAGGGAGGTCATGTCGGAACATCCCGACCTCATGCTAGACTTGACGCAGCCGGCGATACCCTCCAACGCCAAGTCTAATGGTAGGAAATCAAAATCCTGTTACACAGTTTCCTTCTTGGCTGAAGAACTGGCAGCATGTACGACAAGGTCAGGCATAATTTACCAACCGATTCAAGATAATATGCACTCGGTTTTTGCGCCTACCACTACTGGTCCTAGGCCATCTAGCACCCATTAGAGGACAAGTCCAAATAGAAGAAGACGCGCTTCGATAAACCGCTGCATAGGGATACACCACAAGGGTTGGAAAGGCCCTATAAATTCGATATCTTAGCACAAGTAGCCAACACTCTAGAAAAATTGTCGCTATTTAAGCTTTTATGGCTCTCTAAAGACACTCGAGTTGCCCTGAGTGAGGCACTCCAAAATATCGATATCTACCTGGCGAAAATCAACCCACCAACCGAAGATCCTGCTACTTGTCCATATTACAACAACGCCATGGATATGATACCCAATATTACCTTCGCGTAACACGACATGTTGCTTAAAAATAATAGGTACGATCGACCCCTGTACTACACAGGATATATTGGCGACGTCAAGGTGGACCGGATGCATATTGACCCAGGATTGTCGATCAACATCATCCCGAGAAGTCTGCATCAGACCCTGGGGATCCTGATGCATCGTTTGGTGGCCACAAATACCGTTATCAGTGGCTTCAACAAGGGAAGGAGCTACCCTCTGGGCAAAATATGCCTAAAATGCCAAATCGGCGACTTAAAAACAGAAGTCACCTGCTACATCATATAGATAGATACGGCCTACAATGTCCTGTTGGGGCGTCCGTGGATACATGAATACAGGATTGTGCTATCCACCCTCCACCAGGGCCTAAAATATATGGATAAAAAAGGTTTTGTCAAAATAGAGTTCGCTGATGTTGATCCGTTTAAGGGAATCAAGATTTACTACTCCAACTCGATTCTATATAAGAAAGTCCGCCTAGATGAAGGTTGCAATGAGGCCGACGATGAAGCCGAGGCTACAACAACGCCCGAGGAGCCTTTGAGAATTTGCCTCAAGGCTCGCACTCCCGATGCGGCCACACCCCTCATCGTCAAATCATGCGAGAAGGCACCTGGACCTCCGGTATCTTCAGCATCGTCAGAACCAATGGTTGTTCACCTTCGTAGGCCAAATCAACCACCAAAAGGAGATTCTACCCTATCTACGCCTTCCGAACCTATGGTCGTTCGCATTTATAGGCCGAGTTGACCACCAAAGGAAGACCCGTCCGCGGTTGCAGCTTCCGGACCATTGGTGGTAGAATTACACAAAAAACTACCAAAGTCTTCACTTGCGCTGGGGGTAGTCGAGGAGAAGGATGAGCTGGAGTAATATATATTCGCCAATGTTAATATCCCTTCCCTTGACGATGTAATCCTGCTAGAACAGATACCTTATTTTCTCAATAAAGGACTATCATTAAACTACTCGGACCATATGCATATAAGTACACTCTACTCCCTAGAGCACGGTCTTAGCCTTCATCTACACACACAAGCGACCACTACTACACTGTGCACGAACTTCGCTCTAGTCAAGGTTCTTATTTTTCAGCCCCACCCAGGAAGAAGAAAGATAAGCTCATCATTTTCGGTAGAGTGGAATAACCCCAGTCCTTCATCCCAAAAGAAGAAGAACCAGATCCCGAGGTAGGCAGAATGCCACTCAACCAATACAGCTCACAAGCCCTATATCTTATCCAAAAGATGGTATACAACCAGAAGGTCACTGAGGGATTGAACTACGACAAAGGTCGAAGGTCGCCTTTACGAATTCTCTCCCCTGCAGGCAAGTCGGAGGATTACTATCATAAGACTAAGCCTGGCTTAAGATATGTAACACCTCCTACAACCCCCGAGGGCTCAGATAAATAAGATTAAGAGCGCTCATACACTTCCTAATCTTTAGCCCTTGGACCACACGATGTTGAAGAAGTGCCGTGGAAGACAGGTAGCAGCTTCGAAGGTTGCAAAAGAGGGTGGATGCACGATGCCAAAGTCGTCGATCCCTACTCTTTTGCCTGAGCTCCGGGTTATCTCTCTCTCTCTCTCTCTCTCGACCGTTGGATCTGGTACTGGATCTCTTGATCAGTTTTCAGACCTAACTTCTTTGACCCTCCAATTTGTCGACCTTGTTCCTCATTGATATAGGTCTCTATTTATAGAGTTTTGGTGACAGTGACCACTCCGTCGGTGTAGAAACCGAGGAGTGGAAAGTACAGCACCCTTTTACACAACGGTTAAAATAACCAATGCCTGCGTATAGATGATCCTTTGAATGAGCGTATGATGCGGGTCCAACTAAGGGACAAAACGCGTATAATCGCTACGAAGATCACGACGTAGAAGCCACGTAGGTAGGTATCCCTCGCGTAGAAGAGGTGGGCGTAGAAGCCAATATCTGTTACCATGGCGTAGAAGCCAAGTAGGCATAGAAGCCAAAAATAGGCGTAGAAGTTGAGTGGTCATAGAGGCCGGGTAGGCATAGAAGCCGAGTGAGCACAGGAGCTGAATGGGCGTAGAAGCCGCTGCGTACCGTGCCAGAGTGCTGATGTGGACGTCTTAGCCGGAATTACGGCTTTTGAAGATATAATCAAATCTCTTGCATTAAATATAGAGATTTGCCACCGTCCTGTGCATTAAATGTGGAGGCATGTTTTTGAAGGTCTGCAGCCCTTCTGTGCATCAGTAGCAGAGACGTGCCTCGAGAAACTGTCACCACTCTGTGCATTAGACGTAGAGACGTGCTTTCGAGCAACTGTCATCGCTCTGTGCATTTGACGTAGAGACGTGCCTCGAGCCTCGTATGAAGTGCTGCTTTCGATGTGACAGGCGGTCTGTCTACTGCGGAGCGTAAATAGCTCATGTCTGCCTGTGTAAAACAAGGCAGCGTATTCCTTTGTACACGTAAAAGCAGTTTACGGAAAGGAGATGGCGGTAAATGACAGCCTGGGTTACAGTGCTGTGCCATCATTATAGCCGTCGTCTGGGTAGCCGTACAGTATCCCTTTGTCAGAAGTCCAGATGTTAGGTTCATTTCAGAATCTGACAGGTTCATTGCTGGATCTGATAGGTTCACTTCGGAGAATATGAAGCGTCTCTCGTACACTTCAATGCTGCGTTGAAAGAGGATGGGTTTTACGCCCAAGAGTCGATGAAGCACCATGTTTACGCTGAAGCGGCTTGGATGTACTGCCTTACGCGGATGGTCCTTTGAGCTTATATTTCACGCTGTGTTTAGCAAAAAAAACTTTGTTGCACGCTTGATGGCTCTGAAGGCCTCTGTTTACGCTGCTCTGCATCAATATGCTGCGTATAGCCATCCGGCGTATTTTTCATGCTTCTACATGCATATATATATATATGTAGTATATCTCTCAATTAGTATATATATACATATGTATATGTATTGTATATGTATCCCTAGTACATGTTTAATATTTATATATATATAGTATAAACTCTATTAAGTATATATACATATATCTATTATAATTGTAATTAATGAATATTAATGTATATGTTAGTTAATAATATGTATTATATGTCTATGTACTAGATGACACGAGTGTAACCACGGATACCCGTAGTTATATTAACCTGTGACCATGTAACATGATAGCAGACTTCCATATGTACACCGACGTACTGGCAAGACCCGTATCATTGACTGTCTGTTATGCACAGCAACTACAGACATGACACCCCTAGCGTCGTCTCTGAGATCACTGTGTTTTGATTGTGTGTGTTAGTGTAATATCTGATAAAATATTGTATTATATGATATATCTATAGGATTGTTGGATCACTCAGACGAGACTTTGGAACCAGGACATTAGTATTGCCAGCTAAGGACCACAGGCGAGTACATTCTCTGACAGTTTCCATTATGTTGATTATCTCTATAATTTTAGTTGTATAGCATGCATGACTCTGACACAGTTATTTACACGAGTTGGCATTATCGAGACCTGTCACGAGGAGTCATGATTTTGAATCCATCGTGCTAGCTGAGGAAAATAGGAAAATATTAGTAGCTTATGTGATCATACCCAACTCTACTTGCATCATAGCTCACCCATACCTCACGTTGGTACAACCTGACCATTACATGCCTCATAGCCTATTATGTATGATTAGCCTGACTATTTCTTGCATCATAGCTATCCGGATGGTTAGCCTGACCTTACATGAATCATAACTAGTTATACATAGCAAGCCTGATCAGTCCCAAGCCGATCACATGATATGCTGATGTTTCACACACTTAGCTAGATGTTCCTGACATGTATCTCTAGTATACTAATCTAGCATCTCTATATGTTCAAGTTATTGTTCTAGTACTCATTTATATTCTAGATCATGGTTCTAGCATGCACCTATATTTCTAATCATTGTTAGATGTACATTGATGATGATATGTTCCAGTATTCCTTTATTCCAGTACTTCTTTATTCTAGTATTTTTTATTGCCAGTATTCATATCTGTCTTGTATTTCTTTACACTGTGTTATAGTTTTTCTCAATATATGTGAAACTGCTGTTAGTGCTTGTACTTCGTTCCAATCCTGACTGGATATTTTTTCCAGTAGATCTTGAGGATTTATGTACCACACACTATGGATCGGGTATAGATGCAGACTACACACCAGAGATCTTAGAGGAGACTATTCCTTTAGAGGAGATATTACCTGCAGTTATCTAGATAGTATTAATCTTATACACTGAGACTTATTTGAGGTTATTGAGTTTATGTTTAGACTTATCCTTAGTTTATGTTAAGACTTGTGGAGACTTTATGTTGGACAGCTAGACTGTAGTTTATCTATATTTTGAGACATGGTGTTTGACTATGTCATTCTTCTTATCTTCTATCCTTATTTATATTCCTATAGTTGTTGTGATTGAGTTTACATTATGAGATATTGTGAGATGTATATTGTCCTGCTTATGGAGATTGATGTCATTGACAGGTTATGAGTATTATATTAGTATTTATTGTGACCTAGACAGCGTTCTACCGCTGATGCTGCTGCGTTGGATGGACGTACCCACATGCTCATGCCCCTATACCGGGTGAGGGTCGTGACAGGGAGGTCATGTCGGACCATCCCGACCTCATGCTAGACTTGACGCAGCCGGCGATACCCTCCAACGCCAAGTCTAATGGTAGGAAATCAAAATCCTGTTACACAGTTTCCTTCTTGGCTGAAGAACTGGCAGCA
This sequence comes from Iris macrosiphon, assembly GCA_036927795.1. Taxonomy (NCBI): domain Eukaryota; kingdom Viridiplantae; phylum Streptophyta; class Magnoliopsida; order Asparagales; family Iridaceae; genus Iris; species Iris macrosiphon. The sequence continues at coordinate 113,090,778 of JAYESA010000005.1, forward strand.
TGTACGACAAGGTCAGGCATAATATACCAACCGATTCACGATAATATGCACTCGGTTTTTGCGCCTACCACTACTGGTCCTAGGCCATCTAGCACCCATTAGAGGACAAGTCCCAACAGAAGAAGACGCGCTTCGATAAACCGCTGCATAGGGATACACCACAAGGGTTGGAAAGGCCCTATAAATTCGATATCTTAGCACAAGTAGCCAACACTCTAGAAAAATTGTCGCTATTTAAGCTTTTATGGCTCTCAAAAGACACTCGAGTTGCCCTGAGTGAGGCACTCCAAAATATCGATATCTACCTGGCGAAAATCAACCCACCAACCGAAGATCCTGCTACTTGTCCATATTACAACAACGCCATGGATATGATACCCAATATTACCTTCACGTAACACGACATGTTGCTTAAAAATAATAGGTACGATCGACCCCTGTACTACACAGGATATATTGGCGACGTCAAGGTGGACCGGATGCATATTGACCCAGGATTGTCGATCAACATCATCCCGAGAAGTCTGCATCAGACCCTGGGGATCCTGATGCATCGTTTGGCGACCACAAATACCGTTATCAGTGGCTTCAACAAGGGAAGGAGCTACCCTCTGGGCAAAATATGCCTAAAATGCCAAATCGGCGACTTAAAAACAGAAGTCACCTGCTACATCATATAGATAGATACGGCCTACAATGTCCTGTTGGGGCGTCCGTGGATACATGAATACAGGATTGTGCTATCCACCCTCCACCAGGGCCTAAAATATATTGATAAAAAAGGTTTTGTCAAAATAGAGTTCGCTGATGTTGATCCGTTTAAGGGAATCAAGATTTACTACTCCAACTCGATTCTATATAAGAAAGTCCGCCTAGATGAAGGTTGCAATGAGGCCGACGATGAAGCCGAGGCTACAACAATGCCCGAGGAGACTTTGAGAATTTGCCTCAAGGCTCGCACTCCCGATGCGGCCACACCCCTCATCGTCAAATCATGCGAGAAGGCACCTGGACCTCCGGTATCTTCAGCATCGTCAGAACCAATGGTTGTTCACCTTCGTAGGCCAAATCAACCACCAAAAGGAGATTCTACCCTATCTACGCCTTCCGAACCTATGGTCGTTCGCATTTATAGGCCGAGTTGACCACCAAAGGAAGACCCGTCCGCGGTTGCAGCTTCCGGACCATTGGTGGTAGAATTACACAGAAAACTACCAAAGTCTTCACTTGCGCTGGGGGTAGTCGAGGAGAAGGATGAGCTGGAGTAATATATATTCGCCAATGTTAATATCCCTTCCCCTAACGATGTAATCCTGCTAGAACAGATACCTTATTTTCTCAATAAAGGACTATCATTAAACTACTCGGACCATATGCATATAAGTACACTCTACTCCCTAGAGCACGGTCTCAGCCTTCATCTACACACACAAGCGACTACTACTACACTGTGCGCGATCCCGAGGTAGGCAGAATGCCACTCAACCAATACAGCTCACAAGCCCTATATCTTATCCAAAAGATGGTATACAACCAGAAGGTCACTGAGGGATTGAACTACGACAAAGGTCGAAGGTCGCCTTTACGAATTCTCTCCCCTGCAGGCAAGTCGGAGGATTACTATCATAAGACTAAGCCTGGCTTAAGATATGTAACACCTCCTACAACCCCCGAGGGCTCAGCTAAATAAGATTAAGAGCGCTCATACACTTCCTAATCTTTAGCCTGGGACTCCGACGTCAGCGTCAGGGACGTACTCAAACAAATACTGTCCTCCAACATGGTGTCTGCCAACCTTGAGAAAGACAACGAGGATCCACCCGAGCTCTTTGAGATAGAACCTTGGGCCCAACACCTGGGTTCACAATGGGAGATATGATTTGAGCAGCGAGAACCTCCTACCTAGGACGAAATTGTACAAGTCGATCTAGGGGACGAGACCTCCCCAAAGCCTATATTTATTAGTAAAAGTCTGTCCAACGAAGATCGAAAATCCCTATTACAACTCGTCAGGGAATACATCGATATCTTTGCTTGGAGTTAAGAAGACATGCCATGACTGGATCCCTAAATTGCGGTCCATAAACTCAGTAATTTGGCCAGACGCCAAACAAGTCAAGCAATAACAACGATGGTTCTGGCCAGACGTAGTGGATTCCATTGAAGCTGAATTCAACAAGCCAAATCTGTATTAACTTTCGTGATCTAAATGTGGCATATCCCAAAGACTAATTCCATCGTGCAATCACTGACGCAATGATCGACAATACTTATGACTTTGATCATATGTCCTTCATGGATGGCTTCTCTGGCTACAACCAAACCATGATATTTCCCGACGATAAGAATCATACATTGTTCCGGACCCCGATAAGCGTATACTGCTACACGGTCATGCCTTTCGGCCTGAAGAACACAGATGCTATATATCAGCTAGCTATGAGAACCATTTTTTGTGAACATCTGCGCAAGACGGTGGAATGCTATATCAACGACATCGTCGTCAACAGTCGCTCCAAAGATGACCTTCAAGACCTAAAGACTGTGTTCGACTTAATGCTTGCACATCACCGCAAGATGAACCCTACCAAGTCCTTCCCGGGAGTCTCCAACAGTAAATTCCTGTGTTTTGTTATCACTTTCCGGGGTATTCACATAGACCCCAACAAGACCAAGGCCATCTTGAAGATGCATCCGCTAAGGAACCTCCTGGAACTCTGTGGCCTCCAAGGGAGGTTGACATACATCAGGAGGTTTATATCAAACCTCTCTGGACATTGCTGACCATTCATATAGCTCATGAAGAAAGGTGTCTCTTTTGTTTGGAATAAAGAATGCCAACAAGCGTTCAACAACATCAAAGAATACCTATCAAACCCTCCTGTGATGGTGGCCTAGGTCATGGGAAAGCTATTTCTGCTCTATATACATGGAATGTATCATTCTTTCGATGCCCTTTTAGCCCAGAATAGTAATTCAGGCCATGAGCAGGCCATATACTACCTCAGCCGAATGATGGTCGGTCTAGAGCATAGGTATATCGCCGTCGAGAAGGAGTGGCTTACGCTCGTATTCGTCATCCAAAAAACTCGATACTACGTGACTAGATAGACCATTCATGTAATATCGTGAGTCAACCCCCCAGGGTGTCACTACCACATTTTAGGAAAAAGGGTATTTTAGTAATTTCCTATTTTGATAAATATTGTGCATGGTAAATAATTTTTGTTGTATTATTTAATTGTTGTTAGATGTTATTTAATTATTTTGGACTTATTTTAGTGGACCCAACTAGTTTAGTTTGGACCCATGGACCAACATGAATTAAATAGTTAGACTTGGCCCATTTAGAAAGCCCATGGTTAAGGAGATGGATTAAATTAATTAAGTGATTAGACTAGAAGCTTCCTTCCTTAATTATTTCTTCATGAGAGGCCCCAAGGGGTACATTGGACATTTTATAATTGCTTGGGGAGGGGGGCATGGCCGGCCTATATTAGGAGGGGGGAATTTCTCTCTCCTCTCATTCTCATTTCTAATCTAGATCTAGAATTTTCCACTACCAAATTTCCTCCATTCCCATTCCAATTCTCCACCAAATTCATTCAAAATTCTTCCCAATTCATCATTAGAAAGTTGTGAAGCAAGGATCTAGAAGAAGAAAGCAAGGATCTAGAAAGAGGAACAAGGATCTATAATTTGGAAGCAAGTTTATCTCAATTGGAGGTTTCATTGGGAATCCATCTCCCAATAGGTATAATTCAGTTTTTTCCATTAAAATAGCTTCTAAATCTAAGATTTAATCATGTAAAATCAACCCATATGTATGTACTACCCATAGGAATTTGTTTTGTGTTCATAGGAGACCCATGGAGAAAGTTATGGTGCTTTTTGTGTCAATTTTGTTGGAATTCCGAATTTACATTTTGTTGTGTGTGTCAATTGATCCTATAGATCAATTGGGCATGTGATTATGTGTTTGGGGCTTGTGTTGTGTCCATATTGGGTACATGTGGTTCGTATCCCAACTATTTGGTGATACGTATCATTTTGGAGGTTTTTCCTCCGACACGGGGCTTTGTACATGTCGTATTTTGACACGGACACATAAATCTACTTTTGACACTTTGATTTATTCATAAATATTATTTGTGACTTATTTGTGTCCTTCGGGGTACATTTGGTTGTGTGTTGGACTCGTGTCACATGCGTATCCTAGATCTAGTGGGATACGGTGTGAAACTTTTCAATTTGGTGTGTTTTTGTATAGATCTAATTATTTATGCTTTAAATTCTTTATTTATAATTAGTAAATATATATAGATATTATATATTATTTTGGTGTATTTATTATGGTATTTATTGTAGCATAGATCTATAGATATTTCTATGTGTTTTAATGTGGTGTATAAATATATGTATGCAGCTTTCTTGCATGCAATTATATATGTACTTATGTTAATAAAATAAATTATACATAAATGTTTTATAAAATATATTTATGTGTTTAAATGTGTAATTATATTATTTATAATTATTATATAATTATTTATATACTAATGAATGTATTTTTATGTCTACTTCTAGCCATGTAAAATATGTACATTAATATGTGCATTGTGTTTAGTAATTATTAATATTTTAATGTGCAAGTTTATATGTATGTGTATATAAGTATATAGTTATTAAATTGTTTATATATATATATGTATTTTGATTTATATATCTTATATATATATATATGTGTTTTGTATAATATTTATAATAATATATTATGTTATTTGTATACATATTGGTTGTTTATATATTATATTAGAGTATGTATTATTTGTATTATTAGTATACTTTGTGTGAGTATCTTTTGGGATCTAATTTTGATTCCTAAATTGTTGTATTTTATTTCTATATTATTTTATATAGTTTTCTTGTGAGGTTGACCTTGGTTTGACCATGTTTGACTTTAGTTGACTTTAGAGTTGACCATAGTTGACTTTTGACTTAGAATTGATTTATTGACCTAGAAGTTAACTAGTTTGACTTGTTCTCTTTCTGGGACCTTGTATTAATGTGGTATTCTATATCTAGGTCTTCGAGGTACCGAGTCAGACATCTGTGAGACTGTTTTTTGGACTTCAGGCGAGTATATTCTCTGATAGTTTCTCATTTATGATATCCTCTATGTTCGTTGTATCTAGTATAGATATACATGTTTCTCTCGACACTATGGTTACACGGATTGGTATATCCGGATCTCGTCATGAGATGTTATTCCTTGGTATATGGTGTATATGGTGCAAGTATTGTTTCATTGGTTATCTTGTACATGTACAGACACCGATTTTCGGAAGGAGTCGCTCTCTTCTTGGGGAATCTAGTGCCATAGCATACCGTGGTTGGATCTATTATACCAGTTGGGGGTGGGGAGTATTAGTATAGATATGTGATCAAATCCCTATTGAATAAAGTATTGGTAAGCGAATAGTGTTGATCATGCACCGCATGTATGATTAGCCAGGCCGCATTGTATCTTGCCCAAGCCGATCACATGTTAAGCTAGTACTCACACACTTAGTCATTAGTATTATTGTTTCATTGGCATATTGTTCATTATTGTATTTCTTTCCAGTATTTACTTATTGTCTATATATCTCTTGTATCTATTTTGTGCATCTTGTTTATCCACAGCTATTTACTGTTATATAGTTTTTATCATGGATTAGAACTGCTGTTAGAGATGTACTCTGCTCCTTTCCTGACTGGATATATTTTTCCAGATGACACTGAGGAGTACCCTACCTATTATGGACCCCAGGATGTTGTGGGTTTAGATTCGGAGACCCTGGCTCAAGAGGGACTTATCCCAACTGAGATAGTTGACCCTGGAGTGTAGCTTTGTAGTATGATAGTATTCTTTTATACTGGATTTGTCTCCAGCTTATTTTGTTACTCTTCAGACTCATTGATGTATTATTTTAAACTCATGAGTTATATGATGACTATTCTATTCTTATCTGATTTTGTGCTCATTCTATCTTAGTTCTGTGATTGAGTATTCTATCATTATTGGTGGTTCATTACTTTAGATAGACTATCTAGACAGCGTTCTACCGCCGATTCTGCGGCGTAGGCTGGGCGTTGTTTTCGACTAGTATCCTTACATCGGGTACGGGTCGTGACACATTTTTGGTGGTGGCCCATGCAGGTCTAGCTTCACAAGTATATGATGTCGTGGTAGTGCGACAACTTAGTTGTACTACTGCGAGCCTGCGATAGGATATAGAATATAGGCTGAGATACTCAATCACATCTAGGAAAATTCTTTTGATTCAACTATTCTCCTTTGATATTAATACTTGATCCCTTAAACTGTCCTTTCCTTGATGTCTTACATCTTGTGCTATATTGATTCTATTCTTCTTGATTCTATTCCAGCTTTAGCTTAGTTTGATAGTGGTGCTTCCCATAATTTTGTATCTGTTTTTTTGCTCTAAAGCATGGTTTGGTAGCTGAGTCTTTGCTTAGGACTTGCAAGATCATGACCGGGGGAGGTATTATCCTGGTTAATGATATTTGCAAGGATCGGAGAGTTACTCTGGGAGGCCGGGAGTTGAGTGCGTGTCTACTTGTAATGCCATTTCCGAGCTACGACATTGTACTCGGGATGGATTGGTTGAGTAGGCACCGTGCTAGCATAGACTGTAGAGGAGGTAGAGTTTTATTTGGTCCGCCAGGAGAGCCAGAGTTCGAGTTTGCTAGAGGAGCTGCGGAGCAGGGAGATGGCATTATTTGTGGAACTATGGTGGAAGACAAGGAGTTGCCGTATCCGTTGATAGCAGAATTCTTGGATGTATTTCCTGAGGAATTGCCAGGATTGCCACCAGATCGAGATGTTGAATTTTTTATAGACTTGGTGCCAGGTGCAGAACCAATTTCACAGCATGTCTATAGAGTAAACAACAGCGAACTGGTCAAGTTGAAGAAGCAGGTGGACGAATTACAGGATAAGGGGTTTATCAGATCGAGTTCTTCACCATGGGGAGCCCCGGTATTGTTTGTACCGAAGAAGGATGGATCGGTGCGTATGTGCATTGATTACAGGGCTTTGAATAATCTCACTATCAAAAATAAGTATCCTTTGCCACAGATTGATGATCTGTTTGATCAGTTTAGTGGTGCGAAGGTATTTTCTAAGATAGATTTGAGATCAGGCTACCATCAAGTGAAGGTGAAGCCGGAGGACATACCGAAGACTGCTTTTAGAACTCGGTATGGTCAGTACGAGTTTATGGTGATGCCGTTTGGTTTGACTAATGCACCGGCGGTATTTATGAACTTGATGAACAAGGTGTTCCACCAGTACCTTGACAAGTTCGTAGTGGTGTTCATCGACGACATACTCATATACTCGAGGACACCGGAGGAGCATTTGAGGATTGTGTTGGACGTGCTGAGGAAGGAGAAGCTGTATGGGAAGTTGTCCAAATGTGAGTTTTTCTTGGACAAGGTGGAATTCTTGGGGCATGTTGTGACTGGTGATGGTATTTCAGTGGATCCGAAGAAGATTTTAGCAGTGGAATCTTGGAAGACTCCGAGTTCAGTAGCAGAGATTAGGAGTTTCTTGGGATTGGCAGGCTATTACAGGAAGTTTGTGCAAGATTTTTCGAGGATTGCCGAGCCGATGACCAAACTCACAAGGAAGGATGTGGAGTTTGTTTGGACGGAAGATTGCCAGGTTGCTTTTGAGGAGTTGAAGAAGAGGTTAACGTCTGCTCCTATTTTGACGTTGCCATCAGGGTCCAGAGGTTTCACTATTTATAGTGATGCATCGGAAAAGGGTTTGGGTTGTGTTCTTCAGCAGCATGGGAAAGTGATTGCCTATGCATCCAGGCAATTGCGTCCTCATGAAAAGAACTATCCTTGTCACGACCCGCACCCGGTTTAGGGGCACGAGTGCGTGGGTACGTCCAGCCTACGCCGCAGCATCGGCGGTAGAACGCTGTCTAGGTATTGATACTATCTAACTAATGTCACGCAAATATCCAATCTCCATTAGGAGGCACGGATGACACAAATAGATGAACATATACTCAATCACAGGATTACAGCACGATAAGATTTCGAAACAGAAATTAAAATTAAACACAACACAAGTCCACAAGAAATAACTTAACTTAACAATATCCAAGAATCATCCAAATGCCGGAGACAAATCCGGTACCAAAAAGTCTACTTAAGAACTAACAATGAAATAATAATGTCGTCTAGACCTTCCAAAATCACAGATAACTACCAAGTCTGCAGCTACTCACCATAAGTGTCGGACAGCGGTCCTCTAAGGCATAGTCTGGAAAAATATTTCCAGTCAGGAAGGAGCAAAGCACAAACTCAAATAACAGTTCCATTAATTGATAATGTCTATAATACAATAAAATATGTCATGCTAGCTACTGAGAAGACAGTGGAATAATGTAATGACAGTTTAAGAGAGACAGGCAATAGGCAATGAAACACAGTCAGTGCATGTATAAAAATGAAGGAATAAGGAACAGTATCATATACGGGTGAGGTAGTATATGAAAATATAGAGAACTGTAACTATTCTAAGTGTTTGAAATAGTAGTTTCGAAATGTGATCGGCTTGGGAACATGTACGGTTGCTATAAGGCCTGGCTAATCATGGGTGAAGAGCATGATTAACACTTACAGTTTTTATACTACAATAAGAGGTTATGATCACATTTCTTACTAACTACTTCCCCGCCCCCAACTAGTACTGTGGATCCAACCATGACACGTCACGATACACGAGCAAGTAAAGTCTATCATGTACGGTTTCTAAATATACATGTCGTGTACAATGTCAATACGATAATAATGGTAACATCTCATGACTGTAAATCCAAGCTATACTAGTCCGTGTAGCACAGTGACAAAGATTCAGATGTAACATTTCATGATTTTTGAACTTATAGAATTTATCAAGAATTGGAAATTATCAGAGAATGTACTTGCCTCGGTCCTTAGCTGGTATTTATGGATGTCCTGTTCCAGAGTATCCTCTGGTAAACCAACAGTCCTATAAACATAACACAATCAAACCACATTTGCATCAGATGCTACGCTAACACACAGTCCATAAACACTGGCCTCAGGGCCATGTCAGACAGGGCACTAGTCAACTAGGGTCATCTAGTAGGGGTACATAAATATACATATCTACTCAGAAAATATAAATACCAATTTAAACATGTATATACTATATATAAGTGCCTATCAATAACTTGTACAAAATGCGTATATAATATATATACACTAAATAGATGTATATAAATTTATATAATTCTTATACCAAAAATATATTTGTATCTATACGATCAAATATATATATAATTATACCAAAATATACGTTATGCCACATTTATTTATATACATGCCAAAAATGTTTTTGTTAAACGTACACCAATACGAAATATATATATATACATATATATTTATACCAAAATAATAATTATATTATATACACATACACAAAATTACATACCAATATATATATATATACATGTGCCTTAATTAAATACATACTTGTACTAAAGTATACATATACCAACAAAATTAATTTAATATATATTTTACCAATATATAATTTATACCAAAAATTACATATATATATAGGTTTGTGCATATACCAAAATATGTATACTATATATAAACAGAGAAAAATACACTATACAGTTAATTATTACTAAATAAATAATATACATTTATACATTTATACCAAAAATACGTAATTGCTTTTATTTACTAGATATCTCGTATATATAAATAACCCATATATATATATATACAATATATATATATATATATATCAATTTAATCACACCTACTAGAATACATATATATATATATAATCATACTTAATATATATACATTAATTATACACATAAATTAATATCTACATATACTAATTTCATGCTAATTTAAATGTATAAACAAACATTTATATATGTACATTAGATATAAACATTAATCAATATACACAAATACGTATACTAGGTATTTATATATATACCATACTAATATATATATAAAACATAAATTTTAAATACATTTTTATACTATTTATTTAAATACATACAATACTTTATATTAATTATATATACAAATACTAATTTTCCACATTAATTAAATGTATAAACAAACACATATATATACATTAGATATATATATATATATATAAGATATATATATATAGATATATATATATATATAAAGATATATATATATATATAAAAGAGAGAGAGAGAGAAAGAAATACTCACAGAGGGGGTGGCTGCCGCCGGCCGCCGGAGGAGCAGCGGTGTCGGGGTGCTCGCCGGCCGGAAATGCGAGGGGGATCCGCCGGCTGCACAGTGGCTCGGGCCGGAGCACACAGGGAGGAGGAGCTCGAGCAGCCGGGTGAAGCCGAGCTGCCGGAGTCGGCCGCCGGGATCGGGCTCTCGGGAAGGGGGCTCGGCGCCGGAGCACGGCCGGAAGAGCACAGCAGCGGGTGGAGCCGAGCAGCCTGAGCCGGCCGCCGGGCTGAACCGCAGAGTCGCCGGGCTGAACCGCAGAGCCGCCGGACGCAGGCTGGTAGCCGGGCCGCTCGCCGGCCGCCGGATGTCTGAGTACAGGGGCCGCTACAGTAGGGTGATGGTGAGGTTTCCCCCCCTTAATGAAGATTTAAATCTTCAAAATAAAAACAATAAAGAGGAAGAAGGAGAAGAAGAAGAAAAAGGAAGAAAAGAAAAGAGAAGGAGAAGAGAAAAATGTTCAACGTAGGAGAGAGGGGGAGATGGAGGCTTGAGGATTTTTGGAGGCTTGTGAGGTGGGGTTTTCTAGGTAGTCTAGGGATTAGGGTTTGATAGGACATGATATTAAATAGGGAGGGTTTGTTGAAATGAAGGGTGAGGATGCACCCAATTAAATGGGTGGTCCAGATTTGTCAAGAGAAAATAATTCATGAGGGAATTTAGGGTGAGGTTAATTAAATAATTAGGGATTCCTCATTGGTTAAAAAATAATTAGGTGTTGGCACCTACAATTTAATAATTGCAACTTAGCCCCTTAAATTCGGGAAATTGCACAAACACATAAAATGACGAAAATTGGGCGGGCGATTCGGGGTCCGATATTTTGTAGGGTCAGGGGACACTGTAAGATGGGTATGGGCTGAATTTGCAGGGCACTGGAATTAATTTGGGATTTTAAAATCAGATAAAATGGTATCCTCAAATTAAATAGAAATAAATGCAAGTTGTGTTCAACAATTAATTAGGAGTACCTGGGGCCAAAATCAGGTCAAGTCATCAATACCAATATTGAAGAAGACTTAGAACAGAATATTACCCTAATTTGGGCCGCACGAAAAATAGGTCAAGATGGCCTCCAATTTTCGATTGGAACGCACAACGATACAAAAATAGAAATTTTAAAAATAACGTCCGCGACGATTTTTGTGCGGCTAGAAACAATGCACAGGGAGCAAAATTATGAGTTGCAAAAATAGCAGAATTGAAGGCGGGCATGTCTAGAGCAAGATTGTGAAATTTGTTGGAAGTCAAAAGTCTGGATAGTGCTCCAAATATCGAAGCAAAGGCAATGCGCAAAATATTAAATAAAATACAATAATTAATTACAATCTCCAAATATTAAATTTTAAATAAAATAATGAAATCCAGAATTCTCTAATTCCGACAGGTGTCCGTCTACTGGGCTTCTAGGTCTAGTCTGCTAGCTAAAATAAATAATTAACACTGCATATAATACTATAATTATTTACACATCACACATAATAATTATTTAAATCAAATATATTATTATGCAATTAATTAATGGTAAATAACATAATAGTAAATATTGTAAAAATTCGAAAATACCCCTGTTTTCATAATGTGGTAGTGACAAGTCTACCCACCTTAAAAGAATTTCGTCCTCGAAATTTAAAATCCTCATATTAGCATTTAATCATACACATTATTATTTCCCTCAATTTAAGTTTATCATCCATGAAATCTTTTAATACTCCACAATGTCCTTTCGCAATTTCAAAATTTTAAAATTGTTGTATAACCTGAAAATCTTCAAGTAAAGTCCATCAAAATTTCCTTGAAAGTTTTAAGTTAATGATTCAATGTCCGGGATTTAATATCCACTCCTCAAAATACTCAACAAATGCGATATTTAAGGATTCTCCAATTGTTACATCCAATTATAAAGTTCAAAAATTCATTACTTGCAATTTAGTAAATATATTGATGAATCTCCCAAAATTTCCAAATTAAAACCAACTTAAACATGTCAAAATCTTTCCTGGAATTAATAAACCACCAATTATGCCATGTTAATTTCTTAACCATTTATTTAAATCAATAATTATCCTCAAAATTTTAAATCCTCGATTGTGTTATTTATGTATTTACTACCATCAAAATTAAATTCCTCAAATCATATAATCATGAACTACCCCATATTGCTATTTCACAATAAATTCTTTCAAAAATTCTATAAATAGCATATCCCTAAAAATCTTCAAAAATAAATCAAATCACATTCTTATCACAATATTCTCCAAAATTTTAAGTTAATAACGAAATACAAGAATTTAATATTCCATCCACTAATTGAAATCCAATCAGTGCATATTTCAAAAATTTAATCTCGTCCCAAATTTAAATTTAACACTAATCCATTTGTGTTCTTATCCCTCGATTTTTTTTTTTTTTTTTTTTTTCATAATATGCAACGATGTAATACTTATGAACCCTTCAATACAATATTCAAAATATAAGTTCACAACTTGCAGTCCAATAAATATATCGATGGTCTTCTTAAATTCCTCAAATTCAATGATAAATTCAATCATTTCATAATTTTCAAAAAATCAATGATTTAACAAAACTTCAATTACGCCATATCAAATTCCCAACTCTTCATTTAATTTAATATTTTTTTTTTCCTCAAAATTTTTGGCACCTTGTCTCCCTTTGTCAAGTCATAACCTCTTCGTTAATCTTTACTACAGTTAAATCCTCAACAATCAAAGTCTAAGAGAATTCTACCTACAACCATACAACATGCAACCTAAGGGAAATATGTATGATCATGGTGTCTTTTGTCATGGTATTGCAGTCTCTGTATCAGGGGTACTACTAACTACATTATAACAAGAAATCATGCATACAAGCTACGGTACTAAGGTATCAATCAATCAGAAGACAAAAAGAACATGAGAAAAGAAGAGAAAGAACCTGCTAATATATTACTTGTAATATCTTCTAACATAATCATAGGTCAAATGATGCATGGAAAGTTTGATACCCCTATCTCTTTAGGTACCACACTTTATTACCACCCTAGATTGACACCCAAGTCAGTTGGCAGTGAGATTTCAATCATACTCAAGTCATCAGATCCTTACACATGTATATCATCTACTCATATATTAATATTCATCTCTTATCTACCATAAAGTTAATCCTCGAAATAATCGTCAAGGTTTAACTTCTCGATCAACTTAAAAATAATTGCATACACTCCTCAAAATCAGATACTCAATATCAAAAACTTTAATCACCTTTAAAATCCTTATAGCCTTGACTATGTTTATTGAATTGAATTCGAATACTCAAAATTTAATAACATAAAATCTCATCTCCTCAAAATTCTTTAAAAATTGAAATTTATTTCCACTCTACAAATTATAAATTTAATCCACAAGTATACATATACTACTCACAGTCTCTAATACTCAAGGTGCACTCTAATACACTAATTATTTACAACCTCAACTGTGTACGAAAATTGTACTGTCCGAATTATTTGCACTATCATTTCCAATAATCCAAATTATCATCTCGCATATTTTCTTCAATGATTTTCTATCTATATTACTTAATACCCCAATCTGTTTGTCATCACACGAAGTACTTACTGTCATTTGCACCTTGCTCAACAATATTTGATATAGAATCACTAGCGCTATTGGTATGGTAACACTAGCTTCATCCTTAGATTAACTCGTCAAACTTATTACAAATCACGATCACTTGCACTTTCTATAATACCAATACGAATTATAATAACACCTATCATAGAACTATTGCTACAAGGTACTATGCTATAGGTATCTCTAGATTAATGCCTAATGCTCATATGTCCAACTAGGGAACACTTACAATTCACAGGCAACACTCAGTCAACTAATACAAGACACAACCAAAATTGCAAGTCACTAATTATCATACTAACAAGGAATAAGCTCAAAAGGAATTGGATCAAGGACGGAAGGTATCCTTACTGCTAGTAAAGAAAAGAAGCGATGGAACAAAGTCCTGGAATAACAAAATGGATAAGTCTTGAGATGATATTTTAAGGACCAATTTAAGATACAACCTGATAATCATACACGTCTATCCAAAATCATGACGCTCAGAACTTTCGCCACGCCAGTAAGCGTAGGTGCGATAAACGACAGGTTCCGTAACTAAGGTATGCAACCCTATAATCATGTCATCTAGAATCCTCGCCACGCCAACCGGTATGGCTGCGAGAAACTCTAAATCTCATAACTAAAGTATGTACATCCAAGTTAGGTTCCTACGTTCTCGTCACGACAGCTAATATGGCTGCGATAAATTCTAGGTTCCATAATCAAAGTAGACGTTTTACCTTTCTCACTGTCCTCATCAATATACGTCATCAGATGATACCGTAAATTTTAGCCCGTAAAATTCACCTCGATATGAAATCAAAACTCCACAACGATACCAAGAATTAAAGTTAACAACTGGTCAACAAGAATTAAACTCAATATCAATAAGTGAGGACGGACGAAAACAAGGGGAAGGATTTAAATTGGAATTTATAATGAGATTCTCAGGGGTCGTCCCAGGAATCTCTCAAATAATTTGTGATTGAGTATCCTCTCTCTTCCTAGTATCCTAGGTCCTATGTCCTATAGCAGGCACGCAGTAGTATAACAAGGATGTCACACTACTACGACATCGCACAACTCGCGAAGTCTGACCTGTATGGGCCACCACTAAAAACGTGTCACGACCCGCACCCGGTTTAGGGGCACGAGTGCGTGGGTACGTCCAGCCTACGCCGCAGCATCGGCGGTAGAACGCTGTCTAGGTATTGATACTATCTAACTAATGTCACGCAAATATCCAATCTCCATTAGGAGGCACGGATGACACAAATAGATGAACATATACTCAATCACAGGATTACAGCACGATAAGATTTCGAAACAGAAATTAAAATTAAACACAACACAAGTCCACAAGAAATAACTTAACTTAACAATATCCAAGAATCATCCAAATGCCGGAGACAAATCCGGTACCAAAAAGTCTACTTAAGAACTAACAATGAAATAATAATGTCGTCTAGACCTTCCAAAATCACAGATAACTACCAAGTCTGCAGCTACTCACCATAAGTGTCGGACAGCGGTCCTCTAAGGCATAGTCTGGAAAAATATTTCCAGTCAGGAAGGAGCAAAGCACAAACTCAAATAACAGTTCCATTAATTGATAATGTCTATAATACAATAAAATATGTCATGCTAGCTACTGAGAAGACAGTGGAATAATGTAATGACAGTTTAAGAGAGACAGGCAATAGGCAATGAAACACAGTCAGTGCATGTATAAAAATGAAGGAATAAGGAACAGTATCATATACGGGTGAGGTAGTATATGAAAATATAGAGAACTGTAACTATTCTAAGTGTTTGAAATAGTAGTTTCGAAATGTGATCGGCTTGGGAACATGTACGGTTGCTATAAGGCCTGGCTAATCATGGGTGAAGAGCATGATTAACACTTACAGTTTTTATACTACAATAAGAGGTTATGATCACATTTCTTACTAACTACTTCCCCGCCCCCAACTAGTACTGTGGATCCAACCATGACACGTCACGATACACGAGCAAGTAAAGTCTATCATGTACGGTTTCTAAATATACATGTCGTGTACAATGTCAATACGATAATAATGGTAACATCTCATGACTGTAAATCCAAGCTATACTAGTCCGTGTAGCACAGTGACAAAGATTCAGATGTAACATTTCATGATTTTTGAACTTATAGAATTTATCAAGAATTGGAAATTATCAGAGAATGTACTTGCCTCGGTCCTTAGCTGGTATTTATGGATGTCCTGTTCCAGAGTATCCTCTGGTAAACCAACAGTCCTATAAACATAACACAATCAAACCACATTTGCATCAGATGCTACGCTAACACACAGTCCATAAACACTGGCCTCAGGGCCATGTCAGACAGGGCACTAGTCAACTAGGGTCATCTAGTAGGGGTACATAAATATACATATCTACTCAGAAAATATAAATACCAATTTAAACATGTATATACTATATATAAGTGCCTATCAATAACTTGTACAAAATGCGTATATAATATATATACACTAAATAGATGTATATAAATTTATATAATTCTTATACCAAAAATATATTTGTATCTATACGATCAAATATATATATAATTATACCAAAATATACGTTATGCCACATTTATTTATATACATGCCAAAAATGTTTTTGTTAAACGTACACCAATACGAAATATATATATATACATATATATTTATACCAAAATAATAATTATATTATATACACATACACAAAATTACATACCAATATATATATATATACATGTGCCTTAATTAAATACATACTTGTACTAAAGTATACATATACCAACAAAATTAATTTAATATATATTTTACCAATATATAATTTATACCAAAAATTACATATATATATAGGTTTGTGCATATACCAAAATATGTATACTATATATAAACAGAGAAAAATACACTATACAGTTAATTATTACTAAATAAATAATATACATTTATACATTTATACCAAAAATACGTAATTGCTTTTATTTACTAGATATCTCGTATATATAAATAACCCATATATATATATATACAATATATATATATATATATATCAATTTAATCACACCTACTAGAATACATATATATATATATAATCATACTTAATATATATACATTAATTATACACATAAATTAATATCTACATATACTAATTTCATGCTAATTTAAATGTATAAACAAACATTTATATATGTACATTAGATATAAACATTAATCAATATACACAAATACGTATACTAGGTATTTATATATATACCATACTAATATATATATAAAACATAAATTTTAAATACATTTTTATACTATTTATTTAAATACATACAATACTTTATATTAATTATATATACAAATACTAATTTTCCACATTAATTAAATGTATAAACAAACACATATATATACATTAGATATATATATATATATATAAGATATATATATATAGATATATATATATATATAAAGATATATATATATATATAAAAGAGAGAGAGAGAGAAAGAAATACTCACAGAGGGGGTGGCTGCCGCCGGCCGCCGGAGGAGCAGCGGTGTCGGGGTGCTCGCCGGCCGGAAATGCGAGGGGGATCCGCCGGCTGCACAGTGGCTCGGGCCGGAGCACACAGGGAGGAGGAGCTCGAGCAGCCGGGTGAAGCCGAGCTGCCAGAGTCGGCCGCCGGGATCGGGCTCTCGGGAAGGGGGCTCGGCGCCGGAGCACGGCCGGAAGAGCACAGCAGCGGGTGGAGCCGAGCAGCCTGAGCCGGCCGCCGGGCTGAACCGCAGAGTCGCCGGGCTGAACCGCAGAGCCGCCGGACGCAGGCTGGTAGCCGGGCCGCTCGCCGGCCGCCGGATGTCTGAGTACAGGGGCCGCTACAGTAGGGTGATGGTGAGGTTTCCCCCCCTTAATGAAGATTTAAATCTTCAAAATAAAAACAATAAAGAGGAAGAAGGAGAAGAAGAAGAAAAAGGAAGAAAAGAAAAGAGAAGGAGAAGAGAAAAATGTTCAACGTAGGAGAGAGGGGGAGATGGAGGCTTGAGGATTTTTGGAGGCTTGTGAGGTGGGGTTTTCTAGGTAGTCTAGGGATTAGGGTTTGATAGGACATGATATTAAATAGGGAGGGTTTGTTGAAATGAAGGGTGAGGATGCACCCAATTAAATGGGTGGTCCAGATTTGTCAAGAGAAAATAATTCATGAGGGAATTTAGGGTGAGGTTAATTAAATAATTAGGGATTCCTCATTGGTTAAAAAATAATTAGGTGTTGGCACCTACAATTTAATAATTGCAACTTAGCCCCTTAAATTCGGGAAATTGCACAAACACATAAAATGACGAAAATTGGGCGGGCGATTCGGGGTCCGATATTTTGTAGGGTCAGGGGACACTGTAAGATGGGTATGGGCTGAATTTGCAGGGCACTGGAATTAATTTGGGATTTTAAAATCAGATAAAATGGTATCCTCAAATTAAATAGAAATAAATGCAAGTTGTGTTCAACAATTAATTAGGAGTACCTGGGGCCAAAATCAGGTCAAGTCATCAATACCAATATTGAAGAAGACTTAGAACAGAATATTACCCTAATTTGGGCCGCACGAAAAATAGGTCAAGATGGCCTCCAATTTTCGATTGGAACGCACAACGATACAAAAATAGAAATTTTAAAAATAACGTCCGCGACGATTTTTGTGCGGCTAGAAACAATGCACAGGGAGCAAAATTATGAGTTGCAAAAATAGCAGAATTGAAGGCGGGCATGTCTAGAGCAAGATTGTGAAATTTGTTGGAAGTCAAAAGTCTGGATAGTGCTCCAAATATCGAAGCAAAGGCAATGCGCAAAATATTAAATAAAATACAATAATTAATTACAATCTCCAAATATTAAATTTTAAATAAAATAATGAAATCCAGAATTCTCTAATTCCGACAGGTGTCCGTCTACTGGGCTTCTAGGTCTAGTCTGCTAGCTAAAATAAATAATTAACACTGCATATAATACTATAATTATTTACACATCACACATAATAATTATTTAAATCAAATATATTATTATGCAATTAATTAATGGTAAATAACATAATAGTAAATATTGTAAAAATTCGAAAATACCCCTGTTTTCATAATGTGGTAGTGACAATCCTACCCATGATTTGGAGTTGGCAGTCGTCATATTCGCCCTGAAGTTGTGGAAACATTATTTGTACGGAGAGCGTGTGGAGATCTTCACAGACCATAAAAGCTTGAAGTACGTTTTCACGCAGAAGGAGTTGAACATGAGGCAGCGTCGGTGGTTGGAACTGATGAAGGATTTTGATATCTCTTTGCAATATCATCCTGGAAAAGCCAATATAGTTGCCGATGCTTTGAGCAGGTATCCGGTAGCTATGTTCTTGAAGCAGGATCGATATTTGTTGGAGGACTTGGAGAGCTTGGGCATTGAGGTGATTGTTCCTGGGTGTGCTATGCAGATGTGGGGATTGCAGATACACTCAGATTTGATGGACAGGATCAAGACAGCACAGTATGATGATGTATCCTTCAGGAGTATCAGAGCTCAAGTGAGAGCAGGATTGGAGGATGATTTCACTATTGCAGAGGATGGATCTTTGAGGCATGGAGTTAGATTGTGTGTGCCTAGTGGGGAGTTGCGAGAGGAGGTATTGCAGGAAGCGCATCGCTCTCAGTATTTCATACATCCAGGTGCTAACAAGATGTATCGGGATATGCGAGAGAGTGTGTGGTGGTATGGCATGAAGAGGGAAGTGGCACAGTTTGTATCCAGATGCTTAGTGTGCCAGCAGGTAAAAGCCGAGAGGCAGAGGCCAGGAGGTTTACTTCAGCCATTACCCATTCCAGAGTGGAAGTGGGAACACATTACTATGGATTTTGTGTCCGAACTTCCACGATCTCCTGGAGGGAAATACGCGATTTGGGTCATTGTTGATAGACTGACCAAGTCGGCCCACTTTTTGCCTTTCAAAGTGGGTTTGTCTACGGAGAAGCTGACAGAGATGTATGTGAGGAAGATCGTTAGGATACATGGAGTTCCCGTCAGCATAGTCTCAGATCGAGATTGTCATTTCACTTCTCATTTCTGGAGGAGTTTGCAGGAGAGTTTGGGCACTCAGCTCAAATTCAGTACTACATATCATCCCCAGACAGATGGACAGTCAGAGAGGACTATCCAGACTCTCGAGGATATTTTGCGTACTTGTGTACTAGATTTTGGGGGTTCTTGGGAGGACCATCTCCATTTGGTAGAGTTTGCTTACAACAACAGTTACCAGGCCAGTATAGAGATGTCACCTTTTGAAGCTCTATATGGTCGGAGGTGTCGTACTCCTTTGTCTTGGGACGATGTTGGAGAGAGAGTTTTGCTTGGGCCAGATATGGTTGTGGAGGCAGCAGAGAAGGTTCAGTTGATTAGAGACAGACTTCGAGTGGCGCAGGACAGACAGCGGCATTGGGCCGATAGCCATCGGAGACCTTTGGAGTTTGAGGTATAGTTTAGATTTTGTTTTTGCTTGTTCTTGTTTGTTATAGATTAAGTTCTTAAGATGGTGTTTTGTTCTAGGTGGGTGGTTTGGTGTTTCTGAGGATTTATCCGACACGAGGCACGATTCGCTTCGGTGGAGGCGGAAAGCTTAGTCCGCGATTCATCGGACCTTTCACTATTCTAGAGAGGGTCGGTGCAGTTGCTTATAGACTAGACTTGCCACCTGCATTGGAGGGAGTGCACAACGTGTTTCATGTGTCGCAGTTGAGACGATACGTGGCAGATCCTAGTCATGTATTGGATCACTCAGAGATAGAGGTAGGCCCTACTCTTAGCTATCCAGAGCAGCCAGTTGAGATTCTGGATCGGAGAGAGAAGGTGTTGAGGAACCAGACTATTCCTTTGGTGCGCGTCGCATGGAGGCATCACTCTCCAGGGGAGTCTACCTGGGAGAGAGAGGATGACATGCGAGAGCATTATCCATATTTGTTTGTACCTTGAGGTATGTTAATTCTCTAGTTATGTTCTGTTCATTGTTATGTTTTGTTCATTAGTTAGTTGTGATTCTTTAGTTCTGTTCTATGATTTTTTGGGGGTAGTTTTCGTCTTTGAATTTCGAGGACGAAATTATTTTAAGGAGGGTAGACTTGTCACTACCACATTTTAGGAAAAAGGGTATTTTAGTAATTTCCTATTTAGATAAATATTGTACATGGTAAATAATTTTTGTTGTATTATTTAATTGTTATTAGATGTTATTTAATTATTTTGGACTTATTTTAGTGAACCCAACTAGTTTAGTTTGGACCCATGGACCAACATGAATTAAATAGTTAGACTTGGCCCATTTAGAAAGCCCATGGTTAAGGAGATGGATTAAATTAATTAAGTGATTAGACTAGAAGCTTCCTTCCTTAATTATTTCTTCAAGAGAGGCCCCAAGGGGTACATTAGACATTTTATAATTGCTTGGGGAGGGGGGCATGGTCGGCCTATATTAGGAGGGGGGAATTTCTCTCTCCTCTCATTCTCATTTCCAATCTAGATCTAGAATTTCCCACTACCAAATTCCCTCCATTCCCATTCCAATTCTCCACCAAATTCATTCAAAATTCTTCCCAATTCATCATTAGAAAGTTGAGAAGCAAGGATCTAGAAGGAGGAAGCAAGGATCTAGAAACAGGAGCAAGGATCTACAATTTGGAAGCAAGTTCATCTCAATTGGAGGTTTCATTGGGAATCCATCTCCCAATAGGTATAATTCAGTTTTTCCCATTAAAATAGCATCTAAATCTGAGATTTAATCATGTAAAATCAACCCATATGTATGTACTACCCATAGGAATTTGTTTTGTGTTCATAGGAGACCCGTGGAGAAAGTTATGGTGCTTTTTGTGTCAATTTTGTTGGAATTCCGAATTTATATTTTGTTGTGTGTGTCAATTGATCCTATAGATCAATTGGGCATGTGATTATGTGTTTGGGGCTTGTGTCGTGTCCATATTGGATACATGTGGTTCGTATCCCAACTATTTGGTGATACGTGTCATTTTGGGGGTTTTCCCTCCGACACGGGGCTTTGTACATGTCGTATTTTGACACGGACACATAGATCTACTTTTGACACTTTGATTTATTCATAAATATTATTTGTGACTTGTTTGTGTCCTTCGGGGTACATTTGGTTGTGTGTTGGACTCGTGTCACATGCGTATCCTAGATCTAGTGGGATACAGTGTGAAACTTTTCAATTTGGTGTGTTTTTGTATAGATCTAATTATTTATGCTTTAAATTCTTCATTTATAATTAGTAAATATATATAGATATTATATATTATTTTAGTGTATTTATTATGGTATTTATTGTAGCATAGATCTATAGATATTTCTATGTGTTTTAATGTGGTGTATAAATATATGTGTGTAGCTTTCTTGCATGCAATTATATATGTACTTATGTTAATAAAATAAATTATACATAAATGTTTTATAAAATATATTTATGTGTTTAAATGTGTAATTATATTATTTATAATTATTATATAATTATTTATATATTAATGAATGTAATTTTATGTGTGCTTCTAGCCATGTAAAATATGTACATTAATATGTGCATTGTGTTTAGTAATTATTAATATTTTAATGTGCAAGTTTATATGTATGTATATATAAGTATATAGTTATTAAATTGTTTATATATATATATGTATTTTGATTTATATATCTTATATATATATGTGTTTTGTATAATATTTGTAATAATATATTATGTTATTTGTATACATATTGGTTGTTTATATATTATATTAGAGTATGTATTATTTGTATTATTAGTATACTTTGTGTGAGTATCTTTTGGGATCTAATTTTGATTCCTAAATTGTTGTATTTTATTTCTATATTATTTTATATAGTTTTCTTGTGAGGTTGACCTTGGTTTGACCATGTTTGACTTTAGTTGACTTTAGAGTTGACCATAGTTGACTTTTGACTTAGAATTGATTTATTGACCTAGAAGTTGACTAGTTTGACTTGTTCTCTTTCCGGGACTTTGTATTAATGTGGTATTCTATATCTAGGTCTTCGAGGTACCGAGTCAGACATCTGTGAGACTGTTCTTTGGACTTCAGGCTAGTACATTCTCTGATAGTTTCTCATTTATGATATCCTCTATGTTCGTTGTATCTAGTGTAGATATACATGTTTCTCTCGACACTATGGTTACACGGATTGGTATATCCGGATCTCGTCATGAGATGTTATTCCTTGGTATATGGTGTATATGGTACAAGTATTGTTTCATTGGTTATCTTGTACATGTACAGACACCAATTTTCGGGAGGAGTCACTCTCTTCTTGGGGAATCTAGTGCCATAGCATACCGTGGTTGGATCTATTATACCAGTTGGGGGTAGAGAGTATTAGTATAGATATGTGATCAAATCCCTATTGAATAAATTATTGGTAAGCGAATAGTGTTGATCATGCACCGCACGTATGATTAGCCAGGCCGCATTGTATCTTGCCCAAGCCGATCACATGTTAAGCTAGTACTCACACACTTAGTCATTAGTATTATTGTTTCATTGGCATATTGTTCATTATTGTATTTATTTCTAGTATTTACTTATTGTCTATATATCTCTTGTATCTATTTTGTGCATCTTGTTTATCCACAGCTATTTACTGTTACATAGTTTTTATCATGGATTAGAACTGCTGTTAGAGATGTACTCTGCTCCTTTCCTGACTGGATATATTTTTCCAGATGACACTGAGGAGTACCCTACCTATTATGGACCCTAGGGTATTGTGGGTTTAGATTCGGAGACCCTGGCTCAAGAGGGACTTATCCCAACTGAGACAGTTGACCCTGGAGTGTAGCTTTGTAGTATGATAGTATTTTTTTGTACTAGATTTGTCTCCAGCTTATTTTGTTACTCTTCAGACTCATTGATGTATTATTTTAAACTCATGAGTTGTATGATGATTATTCTATTCTTATCTGATTTCGTGCTCATTCTATCTTAGTTCTGTGATTGAGTATTCTATCATTATTGGTGGTTCATTACTTTAGATAGACTATCTAGACAGCGTTCTACCGCCGATTCTGCGGCGTAGGCTGGGCGTTGTTTTCGACTAGTATCCTTACATCGGGTACGGGTCGTGACACAGGGTCCTCATGACCAAACTTGGGGTACTCAGTTCCCGCTTGCCATCATGGGCAATAATATTATCTCCATATAATATGGTATTTGTCCCACAAAAGGTTGTTAAGGGTCAGGCATTGGCCGACTTTCTAGCAGCCCCTCAGGGGTCGGAAACCTCAAAGCTCTATGAAGAGATTCCGTACGAAGTGGCAGACGCCAACGTCACCTCATATAAAGCAGTTTAAAGAATGTTCTTTGACGGTGCTTCAAGAGCAGGGTCCAAAGGCAACATCATTGCCGTGGTCGGGATAGTGTTGATCTTCCCATATGGCCTTGTCATCAATCGCGCATGCTCTCTCACGGAGCCATGCTCCAATAATGTGGCAGAATACAATGCCTTAATTTTAGGCTCCAGCTCATCAAACAATTCAGAGTAGAGTACTTGGAAGCCTATGACTATTCTCAGCTAATCGTCAATCAAGTTTGGAGAGTATATGAAGTCCGAAATGAAGACTTGATCCCCTACCACCAAGATACAAATAACAATATCGTGAGCTTTGTGATATTCTTAATTGAACATGTACCCCGGTTGTAAAATATTGAGGTAGGCGCTTTAGCTAGCCTTGCTGCTTCCTTGGCAGTCCCAGACAACACCCATCAGCTAATTACGGTGATCGGTCAAGAGCTGGTCTATCCTAAAAGTAACCTATAATTATGCCTCAGCTATGCAATCAAGGTCAACACCGATACTCAAGATTGGATGCTTTTATTCATCGACTGCGCAGTCTATGGAACTCTCCCTAAAAACCTAAATGAAGCAACTTCAATCAGAAGACGCTCCCTCCATTTCTTTTACGATACGAAGACCAAAATATTGTACCGTCGGTCCTATGACGGCCTTCTGCTCCGTTGCTTGTCAAACGAAGAGAAAAAATTAGCCCTCCGCGAAGCTCATGACGGCATCTGCGGGGCGCATCAACCCAGTCTAAATCTACAGGATCAACTTCGTAGAATGGGCTATTATTAGCCGATGATGGTAGCAGATGGTTTCGATTATGCGAGGAAGTGCCAAGCATGCCAAATCCACGCAGACTTCATCTACCAACCATTAGAGTTCCTACACCCAGCGATAGCATCTTGGCCATTTGAGGCATATAGAATGGATATCATCGGGCCAATTAGTCCGCCTACATCAAAAGGACATCGGTCCATCCTGGCGATCACCGACTACTTCTCTAAATGGGCAGAAGTTGTTCTGCTTGTTGAAGTTAAAATAGCAAACGTGATTAACTTTGTCAAGAATCACGTCAAGTATCGCTTCGGCTTGCTGCGTAGGATCGTCTACGACAATGGTCCATAGTTTTCAAGTCATGCCTTCTATTGGTTTTGTGATAAGAATCGAATCCAAAACAGCATAGAACCATGCAACAAATGGTCTGGCAAAAGCGTTCAAAAAAACTATCATCAAGTTCCACAAGAAATTTGTGTCTTCCAACAAACGCGACAGGAACGAGAAGGTGGGTGAATGTCTCTGGGCCTACCGTACAACAATTTGGACAGCTACTGGGAACACGCCATTCTCTTTGTTGTACGAAAGTGATGCGGTACTCCTGCTGGAGATCTAAATCACTTCACTACGAGTAGATCTCTCCCAACTAACTAACCATGGACGACAACTACCGCCGACGGTTACTAGAGTTAGAAGAAGTCAACGAGAAATAGCTCTTAGCCCAACAACACAAAGATCTATATCAAGCGCGTCTCTCTGGAGCCTTCAATAAACGGGTAAAATGGAGAACGTTTCAAGTAGGTGACCTCGTCTTAACAGTAAGAAGATTAATGGTTATGACTCATAAGATGGGCGATAAATTCTAACCTAAATGGGAGGGCTCGTTCGTTGTGGAAATCATATTTTCCAATGGCACATACCGGCTAGCAAAACCCAACGACGACTTGCTCCTGATGCCTATCAACAGCAAGTTCCTCAAAAAGTACTACATCTAAATTAGACTAGTACTCCTCTATTACCAAACTACTTCATATCATCTTGGGTGCTGGTTCATATCCACATTACCTCTGGACTTCGCTCTAATACACTACTCTGGCGGAGTCCGCCATGTCCATATTACCTTTGAGCAAACTTCCCGGCCTTAATGATCGATCATCGCATCCATATTATATCTGATATCGATTATCCTCAAACTTATCACCTATACCCAATCCGGAGTATGCCCGCGGTGTTAAGTCCACAAAAACTATCACATCCATATTACCTCTGGCAGGGCTTATCTTAAACATATTACTTGCATTAACGTGCACAAAAAGTAGAAGGTCCACAAAACCTATTATGTCTATATTACCTCTGATTGGGTTTGTTTCGAATCTATTACTCACACGCCCAAGTGCGTAAAAGGGTAATAGGTCTACCAAAATCCTCCAGTGGGATATCCACACTTACTTCAAGTATTTTACTACGACCATCTCACCTCTAGTACTAGCACCGCAAATATCGTAACAATAATGAAAGTAATTTCTTCTTTCATTAAAAAAGAAGAAGGGGAGAATACAAACATCAAGCAGAAGAGGAGTCAGAATCCTCCAAATTATAAATGTAGATTGCCAAAAAATGAAATAAACAAGTGTCTAAGGATGCAAACAATTAATGAGAAGCGACTACACAGAGGGCTCAAAGGATTCCTGGAAGATATCCGTCTTCCATACTCGGGCGACAAACATTTCTCCTATTTTCTCAATGGGAGGCGGCTCAGACTCGCCAGAGCAAAAATCAGAGGCAATTGGAGCCTGGGAAGGAGACGTGTTGGTTTCCTTCGGAACATTACCAGAAGCCATCACGCCAAAGACACAAATGGATGTAAGGAGTCTCGTGATCGTCCGCCATTTATAAGCGAGGGATCAATGGCTCATTCCCTATGTCATGACTATCTACTCCGCAAGACGCGACGATTCGCTCCTAGACAACCCAAGATATGATTGCCAGGATTTGGCCTAATCCTCTCAAAGACCAGGACTGACACAACAGTATGAACACGTAAGGCGCTTATTAACACATAAAGCGTACGAAGTGGTTATTTCTCTCTCAGGATACAAATAAAGTCAGCCAGACAACCGTAATAAAAAGAAAATCATGTTTTTTATTTTACCATGGTGAAAAGGGGAAACTACACTTCGGGGATCATCCATCTCCCAACCGCAGAATAAACTGCAAAATAAGAACAAACGACCATTTTAGAAAATGAAACACAAACTATTTTTGCTCCTCATGGGTGCACAACTCCTCTATATGCCCCTAGAGCCGAGCAATGGAAGCGTCAATCTTCGTTCTGAATCTGCGCTTGGCTTCCTGAGCCAAAGCCGCAGGATCATCAAAGTTAGCATACTCCTGATGCTTATCCTCCAGTCCCTCAATGTGTCCTTTAAGGCCTCGAAAGACTGGGCCACCTTGCTAGTTTTCCGGCAGATGGCCTCCCTCTCTCGACGAGCCTCCTGAAGATCGCTCTCCGCGATCGCCATCTTAGCTTGAAGTTGCACAATCCATGCGTTGATCTCAACCATGGCACGGGTTGTGTAGTCTTCCCGAGCAAGACAGATCTCCCCCCGATCGTTCAACTCGTCATGCTTAAGGGCCAGCTTCCTGAGGTCTTGTTCCCTAGCCTCCTTGTTCCGAGCATAAGCGATCTTCACCTGCTCTATGGATGTCAGAAGGAACTCAAGCTCCTCTTCCACTATGATGACCAGATCAATCTGCCATGCCTGATGTAATTTATTCAGGCGTTGCTCCACCTCCACTAGATTATGGCTCAAAAGGTCAACCATCTGCTCATGACCAGGGAGGGTCCTCAAAAGCTTAACTTGGTTCTCGGCACAGTGCTTGGACCAAGTAAAGGTCTTGCCTCATCCCAGGATAGTTTGTACCCCCCACTTCAGGTACATATAGAATCTCTGAATGGTATCCTTTGAGGTTTCTTCCATGTCAACAAAAGTAGAAGGAGTCAAAGTAGTCATGACTATAGGGACTACAGTTGGCTGCGGAGGAGGCACAACAATAACAGACGACCCCGGTAAAAGGACGACAATCGCGGAATATCGAGAGGCTTTAGCCTCTGTAAGTTGCCACTGAGTTGAAAGAAGCATCTGGGCACTCGACAGTCGGGAAAACTTGACCACTGTAGGATTGACGTCCAAGGATTTGCCAGCATCAACCAGTTCGACAACAACAAAGAAGGGAGCAACCATCGCACCAGAAGGACCTGTAGCTATAGGAACCTCCATCGTCACATCCCCTATAGGAACCTCTGTTGTCACGTCCCCCATAGAGGCTATCCAAGAGGAACGAAATGAAGTTTATTTAATAGTCCTAAGGATCAGAAGTTCATTGTTAGCACCAATGCCCGATTCTTAGAGAAATAATATGTGATGAACCATAAACCCATAAGTAGAGTTGTTCTAGAAGAACTAAGAGGTAAAACACCAAATACTTTAGTACCAACAATACAACAGGAGGAACCACAAGTAACTACACAACGTGTCACAAATGTTACACCATAGCCTATAGTGACTCGTCGTAGTGGAAGGGATGTGGAATAACCTGATAGATTCATGTTCTTCGAAAAGTCATCAAACTTCGTCCCTGAGGAACAATATTCTAATCCCTGTACCTATAATGAAGAACTCCAAGATAAAGATGAAGAATCTTAGCAAAAATTAATGATATCTGAAATAGAATCTATGAATTCTAAACAAGTACGGGAGCTTATAAAATCACCCACTCGTTTAAATGTCATTGGATGCAAGTGGGTCTATAAGAGAAAAAGAGGACCAGACGGTAAGATTGAAACCTTTAAAGATCGGCTTTTTTTGAAAGGTTTTACTCAGAAAGAGGGTATTGATTATGAGGAAACATTTTCGTCGATAGCCATACTTAAGTCTATCTGAATTCTTTTATCTATTGCATCTTATTTTGATTATGAGATTTGGCAAATAGATGTCAAGACAGCTTTCATTAATGAAAGCCTTAAAGAAAACATCTTTCTCCTTTCATGTAAGGAGAGAAAGAGGGCCGACCAAGGAGAAGAAAATGTTGGAAGATTATCGCCCACACGAATCTAATCTAAGGAACAAATATGTGGAGAAGACTTTATGGTAGCTAACTGATCATGGTTGATAAAAACCTTCATCTTCTTTTTATTACTTCAGGTATAATTCATGAACCCTAGTTTCCGCCTTTTAAGGGTTAAATCATGTATTAACCTGTTAATCTTCTATAGATCGATATGCACAATAATCTGTCATCTTGGGGATCCCAGTTACATAAATATCTTGGTGAGCCAAGAAAAAATCGACCGTCCCTCGCTCGAGTTTTGAAGCGGAATACCATGCCCTTGCACACACATATGCAGAGATAGTTTGGCTGTAATATTTTCTTACAAAGTGCACTTACCACTTCGCTCACCCATAATACTATACTGTGACAACATTAGTGCAACATAAATGGCAGGCACTCGAGTCTATTATGCACGTACCAAGCACATCAAGTTAGATTATCATTTTCTATGAAAATATTTCATATCTGGAAGTCATCATGTATAATTTGTCCCCACTACTGAATAATTGGATGATGTTTTCACGAAAGGTCAATCCAGGCAAAGCTTTCAATTTCTCACCACCTTGATGGTGCCGAGTTTGACGGAAATTATTAGTCATCAGGAGATCTCTTCCCAACCAAATAACCACTCTATGAGAAGTGGTTCTCAATTGTAACAGATCTGTTGTAGCTGTTCTCAGTTGTAACAAACTAATAATTATTGTAACTGAACAAGCCAATCCACTTCCCCTCTTCCCAATACAAGGGACTTGTATATATATATATATATTTATAAACACTGTGAATAAAGATAACATAGCAGAATTTATCCTGTTCTATACTTTTACATATTAGTCAACATGAGATCTCTTCCCAACCAAATAACCACTCCATGAGAAGTGGTTCTCAGTTGTAACAGATTTACTGTTGTTGTTCTCAGTTGTAACAAACTGATAATTATTGTAGCTAAACAAGCTTATCCTCCTCCCCTCTTCCTAATACAAGGAACTTGTATATATATTTATAAACACTATGAATAAAGAAAACACATCAAAATTCATCCAATTCTCCACTCTTACAGCTTTGACTTCAGAAATCATGTAACAATTTGAATTCAAGCTATAACTATACTTCCAATTTACCATGTATAACAAAAACTCATTAAATATAGACAAAATTTATGATAAGACACAATTTTTATTCTTTCATATACTTTGTCATCTGTCACTACCATATTTTATAAGAAAATGATATTTTGGTCATTTCATAATTAATTAATTATTGTGCATGTTGTATATTTATTTATAGTATTATTTATTTATTGTTAGATGTTGCAATATAGTTTGGACTTGTGTTAGTGGAACTAACTAGACTAGACTTGACTCTTGGAACAATATTTATTTTAATTATACTTGAGCCAAATAACTAACCCAATTCTTCAAGTTAGTAATTTTATTAGTCAAACCATTGGGAGTAGAACCTTCCTTCCTTAATCCTTTTCTTCATGACAAACCCATAGGGGCACATTAGATATTTACCATTACTTGGATACCAAGGAAGCGGGGTCGGCCACTTAGAGATAGGAGGATTCTCTCTCCTCTCTTCTCAGTTTATTCTATTTAGATCTACATTTCTTTATCCCCAAATTTTCTTCATCCCTCCACCAAATCCCTACCAGATCCCTTCTAATTACTTCCTTATTTTACCATTAGATAGTCTAAAAGGAAGGAGGAGTGGTATCCCACTCACTACGGGCCTCAGGATTAGATGCTCTAAAAGGAAGGAGGAGTGGTATCCCACTCACTACGGGCCTCAGGACGTAGTTGGCTTAGAGCTAGAGACTGTGGCTCAAGAGAGACTCATTCCGGTTGAGATAGACGACACTTTACCAATAGCTCAGTAGATAGGTTTTATATTATACTGAATTTATCTTCAGCTTTGGCAGTTAGTACTCTTTTTTAATTGAGACTCATTGGATATTATCATCTGTCTTATGAGTTATATTTTTGACTCTTCAGTTCTTTTATCATATTCGTGCGTTATTCCATCTTATAGTTCTGTGATTGAGTATCCATATTTCATTAGTGGCAATATATATCTTGATGATCATTATTGTCAGATAGTATAGTTTACCCAAATAGCATTCTACCACCGATGCTGCAGTGTAGGCTAGACATACCCACGCTCTCGTGCCTTTATATCGAGTGCGGATCGTCACACATTTTTAGTGGTGGCCCATGCAGGTCTTCGAGGTCACAATTAGTGCGATTCGTAGTGGTGGTCTAATTGAGTGCTATATCAAGCCTATTTTAAGATATACGATATAGGATTTAGGCTGAGAACACTCAATCACAACTAGAAAAAACTTTATTGCTCATTTCAACTATTCGTCCTTGATATTTGATAATTGAGCTTTACTTCTTTGTATACTTTTTATCTTGTACCATATTGATTCTTTTCTTTCGCTTTACCTCAGGTTGCCACCTAAGACTCGATCATAGCATAGAGGAAAAGCTTCTGAGGGATATGCGACTTCTCCGATGATTGGCATATCAGCTGCATTTGGTGGTCCACCTCCAGTATAGAGGACTGTTCCAGATGTGTCCCGGGACTTCCACCTCAACCTCTTGTGCCAATAGATGTGACTCAGATGTTCACATAATTTTACGAGATAATGGAGGCTCAGAGGGCCCAGTCAGAGGCTCACCAGAGGCAGGCCGATTTGATGCGGCTGGGTATCGAGAGTGCTCATCAGCTTGTCCTTGGTACAGTAGAGAGAGGAGCTCCGATCCAGCAGCAGGTTGCTCCGCAGGTTGCCCAGCTTAGGTCGGGTAATATGCTGGATGTAACCTCGGGTCTTCATGGGGATCGAGGGCATCGTCTACGCTGATGATTGGCTCGAGGATATCGAGTGTCTCATGAGGGTGTCCCATATTGCTAAGGATCTGAAGGTTGAGGCAATGGGACTTCAGTTGTTCTACATTGCCCGTACCTGGTTCAGGAATGAGCCACTTCTTGCTGAAGTAGGGTAGTCTTAGGAGGTATTAAAGGACCACTTCATAAAGAAGTTCTTTGCTCAGACGGAGCGATTGGACTTGGGGAGGCAGTTTGAGAGCCTTACTCAGGGAGCATATTCGTGGAGGAGTATACCACAGAGTTCGGGACGTTGAGCTAATTTGTAGAGTACTTGGTAAGGGTGCCATAGGTTCGGGCTATCCGCTTCGGGGAGGGTCTGAAATCAGAAGTGAAGATCCTCATTCCATCTTTCTATAAGACATATTATGAGATACTTGCGGAGGCACGCAAGGTTGAATGTGAGTTAAGCTTTAAGCCCAAGGGAGATCGTGATTCTTTTATGGGGGCTAGTAAAAGTGCAGTGCCTGCTAAGCATCTTCATCTCCAGTCTAGGCCTTTTCAGCAGCTGTCACCCCCATATTTTAGATTAAGGGTATTTTCGTCTTTTCATAATTAAATGTGTAAATAATTTACATGATAATTAATTATATTTAAATTGCTGTGATTTTATTTGATTGTTATACTTTATCCTTGCTTCGATAATTAGAGCGCTACGCTAGCCATTGTCTTCCAACTGATTTCACACCCTTGTCCTAGACATGCCAAACTGTTACCTTGATCTTTGTGTGACTCATAACCATGCCTTGATGTGCTTCACTTTAGTCGTACAGTATTCGTCGCGACCGATTATATTCTAATCAATATAAATCAAGCCTTGTATCCTTGTGTGTTCCAATCAAAATTGGAGACACAATGTTGACCCATTTTGAGCAACCCAAATTAGGGTAATATTTTATTCCAAGTCTATTTCATTTATGACCCTTGTGTGCCAATTAAAATTAGTCCCTTGTACTTCTAATTAATTTTAGAACACCAATTACATCTATTTTTTCCTTAATTAAAATAAACCATAAATCTAAATTCGTGTAATATTCCAATTGTTGGGCACCTTTGTGCAAAAGTGCATTGAGGTGTCCACCCTGTTGGACACGACACATAAATAAATCCTATTTTTCCTCTTCATGTGTATTTTCCATAATTTTTGGGAGTATGCAAATTTTGACATTGATCCCTTTGGACCATGGCCTCAAAACCTTGAACCAATGCACCATAGCCATTCACTTTAAATTAAATTGAATCCTAGCCATTGAAATATCCATGAGAAAGCCCTTTTTCCAAGGGGTTGACCAATGTCAAACCCTTCTAGGTCAAACAAACCTCTATATATAAATACTCCTGTTTGCTTTTCCTTTTCTTTTCCTAAACCTAAAGCCACAGCCGACCCCTTCCCTTACTCATCTCCCTGCCGACTACACCCGCTTCCACGACGCCGAACTCCGTAAATCGACCCGCTGCGCAGCACCCGACAACCCGATGAACTCCACGCCGAGCAAACACCGCCGTTTCCTTCACACGACGCTGTACCGTTGAACTCGCCTCGATCTTGACTACCGTTCCCGCTGCAATCGTCGCCAGAGCTCGCTGCACTCGACCAGACCGTCGATCAACCCACACGATGATCCCCTCTGCCTCGCCTCGCCTCGACTAAGACCAGAGGAGTTCGACCGAACTAACTCACCGCAACTTCTCGTCGAAACCGATAACCCGACTTCCCTCTACCCCGCCGGAGCCGACGCCAGAGTCGACTGATCCCTGCCGACCGTTGTTTGATCACCTGCACGACGCCGACAGAACCAAGCCGTTGTTCACCACCTCGACGAACATAACCGCCGGAGCACGACCGGAACCTGCTGCCACCTGCTCGACTGAACGAAGTACTCCGCGACGAC
The DNA here is from genome assembly GCA_036927795.1 of Iris macrosiphon. Lineage (NCBI taxonomy): Eukaryota > Viridiplantae > Streptophyta > Magnoliopsida > Asparagales > Iridaceae > Iris > Iris macrosiphon. Next base: position 113,124,809 of record JAYESA010000005.1, read on the forward strand.
CTCGACGAACATGACTCATCCACGTACCCAGGTTCAAATCCCCCTCGCGTGCATATACACGTACACATATACGTATATTCCTCGTAGTATTACATACGTATTTAGCCGTGGTATATTTAGTATATGATGGTATATCGGTATATGATTGGTATGTACGTATTTGCGTATGTATTAGTATATGTTAAATATATTTTGGTATATATACACACATATATATATATATATACAAACACATATATATATATATATATATATATATATATATATATAGTATATCTCCATTAACATATATACATATGTATATGTCTTGTATATATATCCCTAAAATATGTTTAATATATATATGTATAAGTATTAATTCTATTAAGTATGTATATACATATGTCTATTATAATTGTAATTAATTAGTATTATTGTATATGGTAGATAATATATGTATTATATGTCTATGTATTAGATGACTTGAATATAGCCACGGATACACCGTAGTTACGTTGACCTGTGACCACATAGCATGATAGCAGACTGCCATATGTACACTGACGTAATGGCAAAACCGTACCATTGACTGTTTGTTATGCACAGCAACTACAGATGTGAGACCCCCTAGTGTAGTTTCTGAGATCATTATGTTTTGATTGTGTGTGTTAGTGTAATATCTGATGTAATATTGTATTATAAGATATGTCTATAGGACTGTTGGATCATTCAGACGATACCTTGGAACCAGGATATTGGTATTGCCAGCTAAGGATCACAGGCGAGTACATTCTCTGACAATTTCCATTATGTTGATTATCTCTATAATTCTAGTTGTATAGCGTACATGACTCTGACACTGTTATTTACACGAGTTGGCATCATCGAGACCTATCACGAGGAGTCATGATTGGAATCCATCGTGCTAGCTGGGAAAAAACGAGGAAATATTAGTAGCTTATGTGATCATACCCAAATATTACATGCATCATAGCTCACCCTCACCTCACGTCAGTGCAACCTGACTATTACATGCCTCATAGCCTGTTATGTGTGACTAGCCTGGCTATTGCTCGCATCATAGCTATCCGGATGGTTAGCCTGACCTTACATTAATCATAGCTAGTCATACATAGCAAGCCTGATCAGTCCCAACCCGATCAAATGATATGCTGATGTTTCACACACTTAGTTTAGATGTTCTTGACATGTATCTCTACTATATTGACATAGTATTCCTTATGTTCTAGTCATGATTCTAGCATTCACATATATACCAGCTCATGGTTCTAGCGTGTACTTGTATTCTATTTTATTGCTAGATGTATATTGATGATGACATATGCTCCAGTACTTTATTATTCTAGTATTTCTTTATTCCAGTATTTCTTATTGCCAATATTCATATCTGCCTTATATTTCTTTGCACTGTGTTATAGTTTTTGTCAACATATGTGGAACTGTTGTTAGTGCTTGTACTTCGTTCCAATCCTGACTGGATATTTTTTCCAGATGATCTTGAGGATTTTTGTACCACACACTATGGACCGGGTATAGATGCAGATTACACACCAGAGATCTTAGAGGAGACTATTCCTTTAGATGAGACATTGCCTGCAGCTATCTAGATAGTATTATAGTATGCATCTGAGACTTATTGAGGTTTATTTTAGTTTATATTTAGACTTATGTTAAGTTTAATTGGAGACTTGTGGAGACTTTAAGATTGGATAGCTAGACTGTGATTTATCTATATTTTGAGACATTGTGTTTGACTATGTCATTCTTCTTATCTTTTATCGTGCCTTATTACTCTTATAGTGGTTGTGATTGAGTTTATATTATGAGATATTGTGAGATGTATATTGTTCTCTTTATGGAGATGGATATCATTGACAGGTATTTAGTTATATAGTATTATTGTGACCTAGACATCGTTCTACCGCCGATACTACGGCGTAGGCTGGATGTACCCACGCTCTTGTGCCCCTATACCGGGTGCGGGTCCTGACACTTTTTTAGTGGTAGCTCATATAGGTCAGTTTCACAAATTGTGTAATATTGTGGTAGTGCGATAACTTAGTTATACTGCTGCGAGCTTGCAATAGGATATAGGAAATAGGATTTAGGATGAGAGTATGCTCAATCACATTAGAAAATTTTGACCTTCACAATGCTATTCTAAATAATTGCTTCCTTTAGAATTTACTTTTCTTCCTTGATAATATCGTATTTATCACCTTAATGGATTCTTTAATCTGTATTCAGGATGCCGCCGAATACTAGATCTATGAGAGTGGGAGCATCAAATTCAGAGAGGTCTACAACCTCTCAACCTGACGAATGGACACCTGGAGTTCCTCCTACATCTCCTATTCATGTGGGAGTATCTGCAGCTAATGGGATTCCTCCTCCACCTATTCAGAGGATTGCCCCAGCTATGATAGACAACCTTCCACCACCACCAACACCAATTTTTAGAGGAGTGCCCACTGACGGGGTACAGATGTTTGCACTGATGCATGGCATGCTAGAGGCCCAGAGAGTAACAGCAGAAGCTCAGCGTATTCAAGCTGAAGCTCAAAGAGTGCAAGTAGAGGAACACCAGGTGCAGACAGAGCTGATGAGAGAGAGCACGGAGAATGCTCATCTGGGGGCTCTCCAGGCTATGGAGAGAGTAGCACGACAACCGCAACATCATGGCCAACAACAACAGAGGCCAGGTACCATAATGGACTTTAAGAGGATGATGCCTCGAGAGTTCAAAGGCACAGAAGGAATACTCTATGCTGACGATTGGTTAGAGGACATAGAGAGGAACTTGCATTTAGCACAGATTTCGGAGATTCTTTAGATCGAGGCCGCTGGCAGTCAGATGTTTGATATCGCCCTGACATGGTATCATACAGAGCCGATACTCGCGGTTGAAGGAGTTACTTGGGAGGACTTTAAGGAGCTCTTCAAAGAGAAATTCTTTCCTGATGTGGCTTTGGGAGCATTGGAGAGTTAGTTCCATGACTTAACTCAAGGAGGCATGTCAATCGACCAATATGCCCTAGAGTTTTGTCGATTGAGTCGATTTGCACCATCGATGATTCGAGACCCAAGAGACCGAGCACGAAAATTCAGAAAGGGATTGAATAGAGAGATCAAGTCTCGTACTTCTGGATGACGCACTGCTACATTTGAGGGTATTCTGATGGATTTCTAAATTGCTGAAGATGACTTGGACCTCAGGCCCAAGAGAGGACGCGACACTTCTGGAGGAACAGGTGGTAACACAGGACTGGCCAAGCGCCCACACTTTCAACAACAAAAACAACAACAGAGGACATACCAGCAGCAATACGAGCAATAGGCACCAGTTCGAGGACATATTCAACAGCAGCAACCACAGAGACAAAATTAGCCCGTTGCCCAATGTGCGTATTGCAGAAAGATGGGGCATACAAGAGACATCTGCAGCAAAAGGTTGGGTACTTGCTTGTCATCTGGATCATCAACACATTAGTTGAGGGACTGTCCAGCTGTTCAAACTCGCCAGGGAGGAGCAACAGCTCAGAGAGGACCAACCAGAGCACCTATTGTACCAGGAGGACAGCAGAGAGGACCTCCACATCCACCATAGTAGCAGAGGTTTGCTCAGCACCAGTAGCAGCAGAGAGGAGCACCGCAGGGACGAGCTTACGCCATGACTACTGAGGAGGCCGAGCCAGCTGGAGACGTGATTTCAGGTTCAGTTTTACTCGATTCTATTCCAGTACTTGCATTATTTGATTCTGGCGCTTCCCATAGTTTCGTATCTGTATCTTATGCCCTTAAGTATCGTTTAGAAATGGAACCATTAGATAGGACTTGCAAGATCATGACAGGAGGAGGCATTATCCTAGTCCGTGATTGTTGCAAGGAACGAAGAGTGTCATTAGAGGGCCAAGGGTTGAGCGCGAGTTTACTCGTAATACCACTTATGGGATACGACGTTGTACTCACAATGGACTGGCTGAGTAAACACAATGCTACTATAGATTGTCACGGAGATAGAGTAGTATTTCGACCACCAGGAGAACCAGAGTTTGAGATCGCCAGAGGAGCAGAGGAGCGGAGCAGAGGCACTTTTTGCGGAGCCAGGATGGAAGAAGGGAAGTTGCCATATCCACTTATAGCGGAGTTCCTGGATGTATTTCCAGAGGAGTTGCTAGGTTTGCCGCCAGACAGAGATGTTGAATTCTCTATAGACTTGATACCAGGAGCGAAGCCTATTTCACAACATGTCTATAGAGTCAACAACAACGAGTTGGTAGAACTGAAGAAGCAAGTTGAGGAGCTTAAGACAAATATTTTATTAGATCCAGTTCATCGCCATGGGGAGCACCTGTATTATTTGTACCGAAGAAGAATGGTACGGTACGCATGTGTATCGATTATAGAGCTTTGAACAACCTCACTATCAAGAACAAATACCCGATGCCGAGGATAGATGATCTTTTCGATCAATTGAGCGGAGCGAAGGTGTTTTCAAAAATAGACTTGAGGTCAAGCTATCACCAGGTGAAGGTGAAGAAGGAAGACATATCAAAGACTACCTTTTGGACCAGATATGGCCAGTTTGAATTCACAGTAATGTCGTTTGGTTTAACCAATGCACCAACAGTATTCATGAACTTGATGAACAAGGTATTCCATCAGTACCTTGACAAGTTCATAGTGGTATTTATTGACGACATTCTAATATATTCAAAGACCCCATAAGAGCACGAAGAGCACCTGAGGATGGTCTTATAAACTCTCAGGAGAGAAAAGTTGTACGGAAAGCTTTTAAAGTGTGAGTTCTTCCTTGACAAGGTTGAATTTCTTGGACATATAGTGACAGATAATAGAATTTCAGTTAACCCAAAGAAGATCGAAGCAGTGGAGTCATGGGCTACCCTTAGTTCAGTAGCTGAGATCAGGAGCTTTCTTGAACTAGCAGGATACTATAGAAGATTTGTACAAGACTTCTCCAAGATTGTAGAGCCAATGACTAGACTGACCAAGAAAGACGTGGAATTTGTCTGGACAGAAGAATGTCAAGTCTCATTTGATGAGCTGAAGAAGAGATTGACGACAGTACCAGTTTTGATATTGCCATCAGGGACAGGTGGATACACTATCTATAGTGATACTTCAGGAAAAGGTTTAGGATGCGTTCTTCAACAACACGGGAAAGTAATTGCCTATGCTTCACGACAATTACGCCCTAATGAAAAGTACTACCCCACTCACGATCTGGAGTTAGTAGCAATTATCTTCGCCCTAAAGCTGTGGAAACACTATCTGTACGGAGAGCGTGTGGAGATCTTCACAGACCACAAGAGCTTGAAATACGTGTTTACACAGAAGGAGCTGAACATGAGGCAGAGAAGATGGTTAGAGTTGACGAAAGACTTTGATATCTTATTACAGTACCATCCAGGAAAGGCCAACTTAGTCACCGATGTATTGAGCAGGTATCCGATGGCTATGTGTTTGACTTCAGATAGGCATTTATTAGCTGATCTTGAGAGCTTGGGAATTGAAGTACTAGTTTCAGGAGTTGAGATTTAGATGAGGGGATTACAGATACAATCGGAGCTGATGGACAGAATTAGAGCTGCACAGTATGATGATGAGACTCTGAGGAATATCAGGGCACAAGTTCGGATAGGATTGACAGACGATTTCACAATTGCGGATGATGGATCTCTATGGTATGGTACGAGGATGTGTGTGCCAATTGGAGAGTTGTACGAAGAAGTTTTGTAGGAGGCATATCGCTCTCAGTACTTGATGCATCCCAGAGCCAACAAGATGTATCATTATTTGAGGGAGCATATATGGTGGTATAGTATGAAGCGCGACGTAGCATGCTTTGTATCCCGATGTTTAGTATGCCAGCAGGTAAAAGCAGATCGACAGAGGCCAGAAGGATTGCTTCAACCTTTACCCATTCCAGAATGGAAGTGGGAGCACGTGACTATGGATATCGTTTTAGGACTTTCTCGTTCTCTAGGAGGAAAGGACGTAATTTGGGTCAACGTGGATAGGTTGACCAAATCAGCCCACTTCCTACTATTCAAGGTGGGTACATGGACAGAAAAGCTAGCAGAGATGTACGTGCAATAGATTGTCAGGTTACATGAAGTTCCTGTGAGTATTATCTCAGATCGGGATAGTCGTTTCACTTCCCATTTCTGGAGGAGTCTGTAGTCAAGCTTGGGCACTCAGCTCAAGTTCAGTACCGCGTATCACCCCCAGACAGATAGGCAGTCTGAAAGGACAATTCAGACCCTTGAAAATATGCTACGCACTTGCATTTTGGATCTCGGAGGTTCTTGCGAGGATCATCTACACCTAGTAGAGTTTGCTTACAACAACAGCTACCAAGCTAGCATTGAGATGTCACCATTCGAGGCTTTATATGGATGGAGATGTCGTACACCGTTATCTTGGGATGATGTTGGAGAGAGAGCTTTGTTAGGACCAAAAATGGTCGTGGATGCAGCAGAAAAGGTAAAACTTATCAGAGACAGACTACGAGTGGCACAGGACAGACAGCGGCAATGGGGCGATATCCACCGTAGACCCCTAGAGTTTCAGGTATAGGTTTTTTTATTCATTGTTTTGTGATTGTTTTATTTTAGATTGTATGTTAAGATTATTTGTTCTAGGTTGGCAATTTTGTGTTCCTACGGATTTCTCCGATATGGGGCACGTTTTATTTTGGCAGAGGCGGGAAGCTTAGTGCACGTTACATCGATCCCTTCAGTATTCTTGCAAGGATCGGTGCAGTGGCCTATAGACTTGTCTTGCCGCCTGCTCTAGATGGAGTGCATGATATGTTCCATGTATCATAGCTGAGACAGTACGTGGCCGATCCTAGTCACGTTCTAGATCACTCAGAGATCGAAGTTGGACCGACCCTCAGCTATCCTGAATAACCCGTTGAGATCTTGGATTGTAGAGAGAAGGTATTGCGGAACCAGACTATTCCCTTGGTTCATGTTGCATGGAGACATCACTCTCGAGGAGAGTCAACCTGGGAGAGAGAGGACGAAATGGGCGAGCAGTATCCGTATCTCTTCGAGACTTGAGGTATAATTCTTTGTTTGATTGTTTGTTCTTGTGCTAGTTTATTTTAAATTTCGAGGACGAAATTCTTTTAAGGAGGGTAGACTTGTCACCCATATATTTCAGATTAAGGGTATTTTCGTCTTTGTATAATTAAATGTGTTAATGATTTGCATGATAATTAATTATATTTAAATTGTTGTGATTTTATTTAATTGTTACACTTTATTATTGCTTCGATAATTAGAGTTCTATGCTAGCCATTGTCTTCCAACTGATTTTACACCCTTGTCCTAGACATGCCAAACTATTACTTTGATCTTTGTGTGACTCATGACCATGCCTTGATGTACTTCACTTTAGTAGCACAACATTCGTCGCGACCGATTATATTCTAATTCAATATAAATCAAGCCTTGTATCATTGTGTGTTCCAATCAAAATTTGAGACACAATCTCGACCATTTTGAGCAACCCAAATTTGGATAATATTCTATTCCAAGTCTATTTTATTTATGACCCTTGTGTCCCACTTCAAATTAGTCCCTTGTACTTCTAATTAATTTTAGAACACCAATTACATCTATTTTTTTCTTAATTAAATTAAACCATAAATCTAACTTCGTGCAATATTCCAATTGTTGGGCACTTTTGTGCAAAAGTGCATTGAGGTGTCCACCATGTTGGACACGACAATTAAATAAACCCTATTTTTCCTCTTCATATTTATTTTCCATAATTTTTGGGAGTGTGCAAATTTCGACATTGATCCCTTTGGAGCATGGCCTCAAAACCTTGAACCAATGTACCATAGCCATTCACTTTAAATTAAATTGAATCCTAGCCATTGAAATATCTATGAGAAGACCCTTTTTCCAAGGGGTTGACCAAAGTCAAACCCTTCTAGGTCAAACAAATGCCTATGTATAAATACTCCTGTTTGTTTTCCTTTTCTTTTCCTAAACCTAAAGCCACAGTCGACCCCTTCCCTTACTCATCTCCCTGTCGACTCCACCAGCTTCCACGACGTCGGACTCCGTCAGTCGACCCGCTGCCCAGCACCAGACAACCCGACGAACTCCATGCCGAGCAAACACCGCCCACAGCCGTCGTTTCCTTCATACGACGCTGTACCGTGGAACTCGCCTCGATCCCGACTCCCATTCTTGTTGTAATCGTCACCAAAGCTCACTACACTCGACCAAACCGTCGATTAACCCATACGACGATCCCCTCTGCCTCGCCTCGACTCAGACCATCGGAGTTTGACCCTAACGAACTCACCGCAACTTCCTATTGAAACCGACAACCCGACTTCCCTCTACCCCACCGGAGCCGACGTCAGAGTCGACTGATCCCTGACGACCGTTGTTCGATCACCTGCATGACACCGACTGAACCAAGCCGTTGTTCACCACCTTGATGAACTGAACCGCCGGAGCACGACCGAAACCTGCTGCCAATCCGCTCGACTGAACCTAGTACTCCACGACGACCTCGACGCACACGACTCGTCCCACGTACCCAGGTTCGAATCCCCCTCGCGTGCATATACACGTACACATATACGTGTATTCCTCGTAGTATTGCATACGTATTTAGCCGTGGTATATTTAGTATATGATGGTATATCGGTATATGATTGGTATGTACGTATTTGCGTATGTATTAGTATATATTAAATGTATTTTTGTATATATATATATATATACATATATATATATATATATATATATATATATATATATATAGTATATCTCCATTAACATATATACATATGTATATGTCTTGTATATATATCCTTAAAATATGTTTAATATATATATGTACAAGTATTAATTTTATTAAGTATGTATATACATATGTCTATTATAATTGTAATTAATTAGTATTATTGTATATGATAGATAATATATGTATTATATGTCTATGTATTAGATGACTTGAATATAGCCACGGATACACCGTAGTTACGTTGACCTGTGACCACATTGCATGATAGCAGACTGCCATATGTACACTGACGTACTGGCAAGACCGTACCATTGACTGTCTGTTATGCACAGCAACAACAGATGTGAGACCCCCTAGCATAGTTTCTGATATCATTGTGTTTTGATTATGTGTGTTAGTGTAATGTCTGATGTAATATTGTATTATATGATATGTCTATACGACTGTTGGATCATTCAGACGATACCTTATAACCAGGACATTGGTATTGCCAGCTAAGGATCACAGACGAGTACATTCTCTAACAGTTTCCATTATGTTGATTATCTCTATAATTCTAGTTATATAGCGTACATGACTCTGACACTGTTATTTACATGAGTTGGCATCATCGAGACCTGTCACGAGGAGTCGTGATTGGAATCCATCGTGCTAGCTGGGGAAAAATGGGGAAATATTAGTAGCTTATGTGATCATACCCAAACTTTACATGCATCATAGCTCACCCATACCTCACGTCGGTACAGCCTGACCATTACATGCCTCATAGCCTGTTATGTGTAACTAGCCTGGCTATTGCTCGATCATAGCTATTCGGATGGTTAGCCTGACCTTACATGAATCATAGCTACTCATATATAGCAAGCCTGATCAGTCCCAAGACGATCACATGATATGCTGATATTTCACACACTTAGTTTAGATGTTCTGGACATGTATCTCTAGTATATTGACATAGTATTCCTTATGTTCTAGTCATGATTCTAGCATTCACACATATACCAGCTCATGGTTCTAGTGTGTACTTGCATTCTATTTCATTGTTAGATGTATATTGATGATGACCTATGCTCCAGTACTTCATTATTCCAGTATTTCTTTATTCAAGTATTTTTTTATTGCGAGTATTCATATCTGTCTTGTATTTCTTTACACTATGTTATAGTTGTTGTCAACATATGTGGAACTATTGTTAGTGCTTGTACTTCATTCCAATCCTGACTGGATATTTTTTCTAGATGATCTTGAGGATTTCTGTACTATACACTATGGACCGGGTATAGATGCAGATTACACACCAGAGATCTTAGAGGAGACTATTACTTTAGATGAGATATTGCCTGCAGTTATCTAGATAGTATTATAGTATGCATGTAAGACTTATTGAGGTTTATTTCAGTTTATATTTAGACTTATGTTAAGTTTAATTGGAGACTTGTGGAGACTTTAAGATTGGACAGCTAGACTGTGATTTATCTATATTTTGAGACATTGTGTTTGACTATGTTATTCTTTTTATCTTTTATCGTGCCTTATTACTCTTATAGTTGTTGTGATTGAGTTTATATTATGAGATATTGTGAGATGTATATTGTCCTCCTTATGGAGATGGATATCATTGACAAGTATTTAGTTATATAGTATTATTGCGACCTAGACAGCGTTCTACCGTCGATACTGCGACGTAGGCTGGACGTACCAACACTCTCGTGCCCCTATACCGAGTGCGGGTCGTGACAGCAGCCACAATAGTATCAGACCACAGTTAGGGTGCTGGTTCACCAGGCTCCGCAGCAGCAATAGAGACACTCACAGAATGCTTACTGCCACTACTGCAAGAAGCCCATCCATATATGGGATATTTGAAGGAATAGGTTAGGAGTTTGTCTGTATTATGATGCAGAGGGGCATCAGATGATATATTATCCTTTCAACCCTCGTCCTGCAGCTCACGGAGCAGCTCTAGCTCAGAGATCACATGCGAGGCCACCTGCAGTACAGCAAAGGGGACCGCCACTTCCGATCCAGCGGTAGTGTTACACCCAGCACCAGCATTAGGGAGGTGTACCTCATGGATGAGCATTTGCTATGACAATAGAGGAGATCGAGCCTACCGGAGATGTCATCGTAGGTTCTGTTCTTCTTAATTCTATTTCAGGTATAGCATTATTTGATTCTAGTTCTTCAAATAGTTTTGTATCTATTTTTTTGCTCTTAAGCATCATTTGTTAGCTGAGTCTTTGCTAAGGACTTGCAAGATTAAGACCGAGGGAGGTATTATCCTAGTTAGTGATGTTTTCAAGGATCGAAGAGTTACTCTGGGAGGCTGGAAGCTGAGTGCGTGTCTAATTGTAATGCCACTTCCGAGCTACGATATTGTACTCAGGATTGATTGGTTGAGTAGGCATCATGCTAGTATAGATTGCGGAAGAGGTAGAGTTTTGTTTAGCCCGCTGTAGAAGCATGAAAAATATGCTGGGGAATTATACGCGTAAAACCCCCAACATGCATGAAGCCCGCATAAAACAGAGCTCCAAGCTCTGTGAGGGGTAAAATATGACTTCAAAGCTATTGGCGTACAACAGAGCTTCAACGCTATCCAGCGTAGAACAGAGCTCCAAAATAACCCGCGTAAGGCAGCACTTCCAGGCTGATTTGGCGTAAAAAGGTTGCTATACTCTGGCGTAAACTATGTCTGCTTTTAATGCAGCGTGAAGTTGTACGAGGAAATCTTTGTATTCCTCGAATGAACCTATCAGACAAAACAGTGAACCTGACTCCTGACAAAGAGTACTGTACGACGATCGAGAGGACGGCTGTAATAATGATTCTGTACAGAGGTCCATGTTGTCGTTTAGTGACATATCCTTGATACAAGTCATTTTTATGCATTCAAGGAATACGCTACCTATTTTACACAGGCATAAATGAGTTTTTACGCTCAAGATATGACGAAAACAGATGGCACGTCAAAAGTTATTCTTCGTACCGAACTCGAGGCATATCTTTGCAGTTAATGCGCGAGATGGGTGCAGATCTATGCATTTAATGTATGAGATTTTATTCTATTTTCAATGACTAGGAGAGCTAAAATTAGGGCTAATACGCTCATATTACCATCCTTGCATGTTACGCCAACTAGGCTATTTTTAATTATAGGAGTACGCCGTATGCTATCTCCTCGAAATACGCTAACTCAGGCTATATTTTTAAAGGCATGTGATAAGGCTATTTAGCTCAGAACACACTCAAGACCTCTGTCAGGAAGGATAACTGGCTAGTTTTACGCTGGTTATCTATTATTCATGCAGCATCAAGCTTTACGCAGAATTTGGCTTTTACGCCAACAAGACAGCTATTTGGCTTTTACGCCAACAAGACAGCTATTTGGCTTTTACGCCAACAAGACAACTATTTGGCTTTTACGCCAATAAGAAAGTTATTTAGCTTTTATGCCAACCATCTATATGCGAGGAGCAGTTATCTACGTAGCTAACATGCCGTGATCTTCGATGAGCGATTATACGCGTTACCTCATAATAGGACACGCGTCACACGCGAATTCAGGAGATCATTCAGACGTGGGTAGCGGTTATTATAACTGCCAAGTAAAAGGTGCTACTCTCTCCATTATTTGGCTTCTACGCCAACTGATCAGTTACTGTGACCGAGCTCTATAAATAGCGACTTCCGGTAACAGGAGACAAGGGTGGTGGGAAATCAGAGAGAGAGAGTACATACAGAGAGTGTTGATTGACAAATTTGGCAACGAGAGTTCAATCCCTCTTGCAATCTTTGAAGCTTCTTCTTCTTCTATATCACTTCTTCATCATCGTGTGGTCCAAGGGACAAAGTGATCGACCGCAGATCAGACTCCTATAGCATTTTTTTCACAGAATCATTTTTTTGTACTTAACATACTCGTATAGGATTAATTGTACTTCTTTTTTTTCTTATTTGTAAAGAAAGAAAGTGTTTCGTATAAACCTAGTTTCATTTCTTTCGTTTATCATCAAACACAAGATGGCGACTCTGCTGGGGACTACTTTCTCATCTGACGTGAAAGCCATTGCTCAACACGATGTTGTATCCGTCGGATCAATGAAGAAGGCTTTTGTCGTCCAATTCGACCAATCTGCTTATGAAGACATGCTTCGCGCAGGGGGTAGCTCTCATTCCCTCTCTTCCTAGGACAACAGGAAGATGCATAAAATATGGATGCCACGGACATCCTCTACCCTTCCTGCAGGCTCTCTCTCTCCGATCAACAAGGTTGTGACAACACAACCTATACACTCTGTGCATAAAAACCCGTCTCCCGTCTGTGATGTGGCAGACAAAGCTTCTAGCAATGCCCTAGTGCCAATCCAAAGTCTAGAACGCATCCTGCGCGTAAAACTTCGTCTTCCGTTAGTGACGTGGCAGACAAAATTTCTGACAAGGCCTCAGTGCCAATTCAGAAATTTCAAATGCGCCCTGCGCATAAAACTTTGTCTCCCGTTTATGACGTGACAGACAAAATTTCTGACAAGGCCTCAGCGCCAATTCAGAAATTTCAAACACGCCTTGCGCGTAAAAATACATCTCCCATCTATAAGGTGGCAGATGGACCCTTGGATCACATCAAGGGAAAACGAGTGGCGAATCTCCCGACCTCTAGAGTTGTACGCCACCAAGAGAAGAAGTTGCCCACTCTTCAGATTATGCGTGACGCTGGAGGCCGTTTGAGGACTTTCCCTGTTTTACGCGAAGCTGTGCAAAGCTCCAGATTACCCCAAGATAAGCCCGTCTGCGTAAAGAAGACCCATTTTACGGGAAGATGCGCTCCTCAAACAGATAATGGATCATATGCTACCCACACGGCTGAACTGCTCTACTCATATGGCAGAGAAAGGGTTCTGGTTCCTAATCTCCACAGGCCCACTGATGTAAAAAGGCAGAATAAGCCTTCTTCTTCTTCTTCTGCTAATCTCACTGATTTGCATGATTTCTTGATCCATAAACGCAAAGACAGGGGTCAAAATCAAGATTTAGTTCCCCTAACTTCCACGAGTGGGGAGATCATATGGGAAGATGCGTCAATATCTAATGTCATCGTGACATATGGGCCACATGAAGATTCTATCTTTATTGTTCCACCAACTCATAATGACCAGCATCAAATAATCTTTGGTCGAATGCGGAATAGACCAATTGTACAAGAAGAATCTCGCGAGTCAGATGTTGGGAAAATCCAAATCCACAGATATAGTCCTCAGGCTTTGAGGATTATGCAAAACATGGGTTATGATCTAAAGTTGAAGCGAGGCCTTAACTATGGAAAAGGCAGACGAATATCGTTGCATGGTGATCCTTACTGTCAACGAACTCATTTTGGGTTAGGGTTTACTATATCTCTTGTAAACTCCAAACCTCCAGAGTCTGATCCTAAAATACCAGAGGCAGGTCCTTCTAAATCAACTTCTGTGGACAAGGGCAAACAAAAAGAAGAAAAAGAACCAGACAACGACATATCTGGGGGTAGTCTCCCTCAACAAAACAGAGCGGCATCCAAAGCTTGGGGTAGAATTCCCTCTGAGCCTGAAGATGATGCAACTATGACCATCTTCCCTGAAGACGGTACGACTCAGGTATCAGGAGCCCGAAAGCCAAAAGGGACTTTGTCCTTCAATGAGGATGACATCATTGAAATCTTTAATATATTGATGAAGAAAAACAAGCTTTGGCTACCCAACATCAGATACCTTGAAAGGACTGGCAAGGTCGATGACCCAGAATATTGTCTCTTTCATCGGTACATTCATCACCCCACAAGGGCATGCTATATACTAAAAGGAGAATCCAGGAGTTGATCGACGCCAAAGTCATCACTTTGCATTTATAAACGAGAAGACGGTCACTGCAAATTGATTTTACTCTAACGTGACAATTTGCTCGCTCAAGAGGTACGGGATGATGAGTCCCTAAAGTTTTCCCAGCGGATTCTTCAGGTCTATCCCCACTCCACAAAATCACTCCACAGTGAATTTTTCGGACATGAGTTCACGTCCATATTACCTTTGAACTATTGTCCAAACATTTTTTTATTTCCCCAACTGAATTTGCCATGTCCAAATAACCTCTGAGCAAACCTCCCAGTTTGTGGCTATAGATCAGTTCACGTCCATACTACCTCTGAACTACGTCTTTCCACTTTCTCCAGCAGAGTAAATCTTTCACCATGAAAATGGTCATGTCCATATTTCCTCTACCCTATTTTTTTTTATCTCTACTGAGTAATATCTTACCACGTCCTTATTACCTCTGAGTAAGATATTTTCAGAACTTTTGTATATCCACATTACCAATGAGTGAAGTTCTTTTCTTCGACTTCCTACTATCACGTTCGCATAACCCCTGATAGTGCTAGTCATTTTAGCTTATTATCTGTACTTAAGGTACGCCAAGGGTAATAAGTCCATAACCCGGATGTACAAATTGACTCTTGGTTTTTCATCCCCAGCAAGTGCCTACGTGCAACATTTTCTCCTTCGTTACAAATTATGGTAAAGAGCCATCATCCGTATCCAAGAGTCCCGGGTACGCAATGGGTGATGGATCCTCAAAATTCCCCTAGTAGAGTAATCCTTAGGTCTTCTCGCACATTCGTACAATGACTATTTAACCCAGTCTCATTTTACGCTAGCCATGTTCATATTACCTCTGAGCTATCGTCCCATCAATCTCCCCAGCGGAGCGATTCTGGGTCTATCTTCTTGTTTGGATAGACCACACTCTACGAATCACTCTTTAACGAGTTTTTCGGACACTAGTTCATGTTCACGTATTTCGAGGAGATAGCATACGACGTACTCCTATAGTTAAAAATAGCCTGGTTGACATAACATGCAAGGATGGTAATGTGAGCATATTAGCCCTAATTTTAGCTCTCCTAATCATTGAAAATAGAACAAAATCTCGTACACTAAATGCAGAGATCTGCCCCCATCTCGCACATTAACTGCAAAGATATGCCTCGAGTTCTGTACGAAGAACAGCTTTTGACGTGGCGTCTGTTTTCATCTCATCTTGAGCGTAAAAACTCATTTTTGCCTGTGTAAAATAGGCAACGTATTCCTTGAATGCGTAAAAATAACTTATATCAAGGATATGTCACTAAACGACAACCTGGACCTCTGTACAGAATCATCATTACAGCCGTCCTCTCGATCGTCGTGTAGTACTCTTTGTCAGGAGTCAGGTTCACTATTTTGTCTGACAAGTTCATTCGAGGAATACGAAAAGTTTCTCGTACAACTTTACGCTGCATTAAAAGCATACATAGTTTATGCCGGAGTGTACCAACCTTTTTACGCCAAATCAGCCTGGAAGTGCTGCTTTACGCGGGTTATTTTGGAGCTCTGTTCTACGCTGGATAGCGTTGAAGCTCTGTTGTACTCCAACAGCTCTGAAGTCATATATTATGCCACACAGTGCTTGGAGCTCTGTTTTATGCGGGATTCATGCATGTTGGGGGTTTTACGCGTATAATTCTCCAGCTTATTTTTCTTGCATGTTGGGGGTTTTACGCATGCTTCATGCATGTTGGGGGTTTTACGCGTTAGGGAATGTTACTTTGAGGATGTCTAGCATAGTATTTAGGGCAGTCATGAATTCTGCTAGACTTCATGCCCGACGTCGAAGAAGCATGCTTTGAAGCTGCCAATCTTTCATCAACAACATTCTCGGGTGTCATCCCGCAAATAGCAGTCTAAATAACATCAGAGGAGGATGATCCCATTATCTCGACTGTGCCTCCTTTGTTGAGTATGCTATCAACTTCAACCGTTGTTGGTGTCCCTTCTTTTGTCGCGCCATCCGTTGAAGCAACGACTGTGGCCACATCCTCTGCAGTCATTCCTGAAGGGAGATTTACCGATATTGCAGCCACTCCCAGCGTACATCCGATCTTTGCTATGCTAGTTGAACAATACACTAGCATATTCTACCGTACTTTGAAAGAACTAATATCCATGGTGCTAGAGAAGAACCTAGGCTTTGATGCTCTGCAGACGTCCTCCCAGCTTACGATAGCGCCGATTAGAAATTTCAATGACGCTGAAAGAGCTGATGCGCTAGAGCAAATAGTTAATGGTTTAGAACAACCCATTAACGAATATTTGCAACTATCCTGATGCAGCATCGACGATCTGGTTCAGGCTGCGTACGACTCCTTAACTGCGGAACTTGCTCAGCAGATGGAATCTCTAAACAAATCCATCCAAAAACAGAATCAAGAGATGGATAAAGAGCAGGCTGTCTTGGTGGAGGTTATTCCTTAGCTGACTCAATACCAGGCCGAATGTGAGGGAAATGAAGTGAGGGTTCGAGAATTAGAAACTGAACTCGCTCAGGCAAGGGAGAGGCTTCTCAAGACCTTGACAGCTTTTGATGTATTTAAGGGCCAAGTGGAGACAGCTCAACAGAACTTGACATATGCGGGTGTCATCTATGCAAGTTTTGTTAATTCGCTTTCCGAACTATCTCGCTTGAACGACGACGAAGCAAGGCTGGTGCTGGCTCCCACTAACATTTTAAACTCCAGAAATGAGAGGATGGTTGCTTTGGCATGACAGATCAGGGATTTAACTGCTCCTCCCCAATGATGTACTTTTTTGTTTCTTCTGTAATTTCTCAGAGATAATAAAGATACATTTTCTGACTTTGTGGACCCATCACTTTAGAATATGATAGGCTAAGATGAAAGTGATATCAGAGGTATCATGAACATGACATACTTTCATTAAAGTTTTGTTGAATGTAAATCTATTAATAGGTAATATGAACCTGATAGAATATAATCCAACTAAATTTGTGTACCAAAAACTATCAGAGGTAATATGAACATGATAGGTTTACAAATTAGTTAAGCATATCCATTAAGAGGTCATATGAATTTGATAGAATATAATCCAGCTAACCTTTATGCGTGGTATCGACAGAACAAGATCTTCATCACACTCCGTTAAGCAAAAAAGATCAAGTATAGTACTTCTTCAGGAATTTGCTATTGATAGGAGGCATTATCAAATTTCTATTAGGTTTGGCTAATTTGCAAGCATCATTTGCAATTATAAAAGGGCCCTCCATTTCTTTATGATTGTTTGTGCGAACTTTGGACATCGTACTAGAGGTGGTTGTTGAGGATATTCCACTGGAGAATCTTTGGTGGACCTATTATTTGTTGTGCACGTTGGAGGAAAATAATAAGTTCGAAACAAGCCCTATCAGAAGTTTTATGGATGTGATAGGTTTAGTGGCTGGTAAAGGCATCCTGCTAGGAGATTTTTTGTGGACCCATTACTTTTTGTGCACGAGAGTGCAAGTAATAGATTTGAGACAAGTCCCGTCAGAGGTAATATAGCCGCGGTAAAATATGACTTTTTGGGGGATAGTGGAGAGACATAGTCCAGAGGTAATATGAATATGAATTGACTCACTCGTTAGCTAGGGAAAATGAGGATAGTTCAGAGGTAATATGGACATGAACAATTCGTTTCCATTACGAGTATTCCACAGGGGAATTTTTTAGGATCCATGACCCATTGCGTACCCGAGACTCTTGGATACGGATGATGGCTCTTTACCATAATTTGTAACGAAGGAGAAAATATTGCACATAGACACTTACTGGGGATGAAAAACCAAGAGTTAATTTGTACATCCGGGTTATGGACTTATTACCCTTGGCGTACCTTAAGTACAGATAATAAGCTGAAACGACTAGCACTATCAGGGGTTATGGGAACATGATAGTAGGAAGTCGAAGAAAAGAACTTCACTCAGAGGTAATGTGGACATAAAAAAGTTTTGAAAATATCTTACTCAGAGGTAATGAGGACGTGGTAAGATATGACTCAGTGGAGATAAAAAAAATAGCCAGAGAAAATATGGACATGACCATTTTTGTGGTAAAAGATTTACTCTGCTAGAGAAAGTAGAAAGATGTAGTTCAGAGGTAGTTTGGACGTGAACTGATCTATAGCCACAAACTAGGAGGTTTGCTCAGAGGTTATTTGGACATGGCAAATTCAGCTGGGAAACAAAAAAAATGTTTGGACAATAGTTAAAAGGTAATATGGACGTGAACTCATGTCCGAAAAATTTACTGTGGAGTGATTTTGCTGAGTGGGGATAGACCTGAAGAATTCGCTGGGGAAACTTTAGGGACTCATCATCCGGTACCTTTTGAGGGAGCAAATTGTCACGTTAGAGTGAAATCAATTTGTAGTGACCGTTTTCTCATTTATAAATGCAAAGTTATGACTTTGGCATCGATCAACTCCTGGATTCTTCTTTTTAGTACATAGCATGCCCTTGTGGGGTGATGAATGTACCGATGAAAGACAATATTCTATGTCATCGACCTTGCCAGTCCTTTCAGGGTATCTGATGTTGGGTAGCCGAAGCTTGTTTTCCTTCATCAAAATATTGAAGATTTCAATGATGTCATCCTCATTGAAGGAGAAAGTCCCTTTTGGCTTTCGGGATCCTGATACCTAAGTCGTACCATCTTCAGGGAAGATGGTCATAGTTGAATCATTTTCAGGCTCAAAGGGAATTCTACCCCCAGCTTTGGATGCCGCTCTATTTTGTCGAGGGAGACTACCCCCAGACATGTCGTTGTCTAGTTCTTTTTCTTCTTTTTGTTTGCCCTTGTCCACAAAAGTTAATTTAGAAGGACCACCCTCTGGTATTTTAGGATCAGACTCTGGAGGTTTGGAGTTTGCAAGAGATGTAGTAAACCCTAACCCAGAACGAGTTCGTTGACAGTAAGGATCACCATGCAACGGTATTCGTCTTCCTTTTCCATAGTTAAGGCCTCGCTTCAACTTCAGATCATAACCCATGTTTTGCATAATCCTCAAAGCCTGAGGACTATATCTGTGGATTTGGATTTCCCAACATCTGACTCGCGAGATTCTTCTTGTACAATTGGTCTATTCCGCATTCGACCAAAGATTATTTGATGCTGGTCGTTGTGAGTTGGTAGAACAATAAAGATAGAATCTTCATGTGGCCCATATGTCATGACGACATTAGATGTTGACGCAACTTCCCACATGATCTCCCCACGCTTGGAAGTTAGGGGCGCTAAATCTTGATTTTGACCACTGTCTTTGCGTTTCTGGATCAAGAAATCACGCAAATCAGTGAGATTAGCAGAAGAAGAAGAAGAAGGCTTATTCTGCCTTTTTACTTCAGTAGGCCTGTGGAGATTAGGAACAAGAACCCTATCTCTGCCATATGAGTAGAGCAGTTCAGCCGTGTGGGTAGCATACGATCCATTATCTGTCAGAGGAGCATATCTTCCCATAAAATAGGTCTTCTTTACGCGGACGGGCTTATCCTGGCGTAATCTGGAGCTTTACATAGGTTAGCAAAAAATAGGGGAAGTCCTCAAACGGCCTCCAACATCACCCGTAATCTGAAGAGTGGGCAACTTCTTCTCTTGGTGGCGCACAACTCTAGAGGTCGGGAGATTCGCCACTCGTTTTCCCTTGATATGATCCAAGGGTCCATCTGCCTCCTCGTAGATGGGAGATGCATTTTTACGTGCAAGGCGCATTTGAAATTTCTGAATTCGCGCTGAGGCCTTGTCAGAAATTTTGTCTGTAACGTCATAGACTGGAAACAAAGTTTTATGCGCAGGGCGCGTTTGAAATTTCTAAATTGGCACTGAGGCCTTGTCAGAAATTTTGTCTGCCACGTCACAGACGGAAGACGAAGTTTTACGTGCAGGGCGCGTTCTAGACTTCTGGATTGGTACTAGGGCATTGCCAGAAGCTTTGTCTCCCGCATCATAGACGGGAGACAAAGTTTTACGCCCAGGGCGCATTCTAGACTTCGGGATTGGCACTAAGGCATTGCCAGAAGCTTTGTCTGCCACCTCACAGACGTGAGACGGGTTTTTACGCACAGAGCGTATAGGTTGTGATGTCACAACCTTGTTTATCGGAGAGAGATAGCCTGCAGGAAGGGTAGAGGATGTCCGGGGCATCCATACTTTATGCAGCTTCCTGTTGTCCTGGGCCGAGAGGGAATGAGAGCTACCCCCTGTACGAAGCATGACTTCATAAGAAGATTGGTCGAATTGGACGACCAAAGTCTTCTTCGTTGATCCGACGGATACAACATCGTGTTGAGCAATGGCTTTCTCGTCAGATGAGAAAGTAGTCCCCAGCAGATCGGCAGCTTCAAAGCATGCTTCTTTGACGTTACGTTGAGGATGTCTAGCAGAGTATTTAGGGCAGTCACGAATTATGTGGTTTGCATCACCACAGATGAGGCATAATCCTTGTTTTCAGTAGTGGACCGGTAAATCTCCCTTCTGGAATGATTGTCGAGGATGTTGCCACAGTTGTTGCTTCAACTGATGGCGCGACAAAAGAAGAGACACCAACAACAGTTGAAGTTGCTGGTATACTCGACGAAGGTGGCACAGAAGAGATGATTGGCTCATCCTCCTCTGATGTTATTTGGACTGCTACTGGCTAGATGACACCCGAGAATGTTGCGGATGAAAGATCGGCAACTTCAAAGCATGCTTCTTCAACGTCGAGCACTGGTGTTTCATCAGCTGGATCCACAACAAAGTCAGAGGTTGTGTCAACTCCGCCCTCTCCAGAGATATCTTCGCCTAAAAAGAAGACAAGAGAAAGTTAATATCAAATTTGATGTTAATTTTTCAAAAAGAAGCGTAAAGACAACATTTACCCATGGCCGATGGTATGTATGTTGTGTCTGCAGCCTGTATAGCTAAATCATTTCTTAATAATGCTAAACAAGCTGTCATACCTGGAGAAGAGAGTGCACCAACTGACGTTTAAGGGTAGTCATCCCAATCGTCATCCAGATCCACTCGAGGTTCATCGGGTGGAATCTCGCTGGAAATATTTACAGACGAAGGAGGGGTTACTCCTATTATTTGTCTGGATAATGGTATATTGATTCTGAATATGCTCGGTCTCGAAGGCGTCCTTGAAGCACTACCAGTAATAATAGTAGCGGCAGTGATCGCGAGCAAAGAATCACGGCACTGTCAGCCGAAACTATGGAGATTCACTCTCTAAAAGGCGAAGGACCTCTGATCAAAGAATCATCCCCAATAAGGGAAACAACAGGCTCACTCCTAGAGGCCCCCTTGGTGGAAGTCCTTTTAGGACCTCTGACAGTCTTCTTCTTGCGGGGGGAATGCTCTTTCAGAGTAGAAGCTTTCGCTTATTTGAGATAATGAGAGGTTCTGCTGGCGGAGCTATTACGCCTCTCGGTATTATCAACAAAAAATTGTCTGCACCGGTAGTGTCTTCACCTTCATCAGAGGAGACGGATGGGATCTCCTCTCTTCCAGTGGACTTATGGGAGGGCATCCTGAAACTTTTATACACATCAAAACCACGAGGGAAGGTATTGATGGATGCATAAAACTGTACATACTAGTGAAGGATGCGCAACTCCATGGAGAGAGAAGTTACGGGCACAACAAAGATTGCACCAGTACAACCCGTGATAAAATACCGCCATCCTTTGGCTCCATCAATTATTCCACCTTTGGACTTGAAGTTGGTGATAGGATTCCCCATATGCAACTGGTCGTACCCAAATTTCCTGGCGAACCGACTTGGCAGATAAGGCTCCAAGTAGCAGTGGTCCTCACTTCTGTACAGCAAGTGGAAAGGTCTAATGCAGACCAACCAGTAAAAAGCTTCAGGAGAAAGAATAGTGCTCCCTTGGCCTGCATCCTGAAGTTTCATCCCCTGTTGATTGATATGTACGGGGGTGACGGTACAGAAGAGCTTCCAGCCATGGGCAAAATTTAATGCTAGTCGGCAATCTATGACGCAAGCCACATTCCAAAGGGAATTCTTGTAATTCAACAAGAAGTTATTTCTCGAATCGCTGGCAGAGCCGGGAGACATCACAATGGTGTTGTGAAGGATTAACCATCCCATTAGATATAGGAATAATAATTCCACTCTGGGATATCCTTCACGCTGCGTATTATCTGCGAGCAGCCCATCAGTAATGGCCATCAGGCCAGCTTGTATTCTACATACCATAGCAGAAAGTAGGCCCAGTCTTTCTCCAAACACCAAACGCACTACGGGCCATATGGTGTTGCGATAAATGCGATCCGCAAACGCGATACCAGGTACTACCAATCGGCATAGCCAGACAGAGAGGAAGCCAGCTAGTTGAGCTTCCCTTGACAGAGGCTTGCGACAACGCCTCATATAACTGAAGGCTTTAGTGACTGCAGGATAACCCCCTATCTCCTCATCAAGAATATAATCTAAAGCCCCTGCATCTTCAATGAGGTCATCGACCGTGTTATCACTAAGCATGCTCAGGAGGTTCAAGGGCTTATCTCGGCTATCTACAACCTTGTCCGGCTTAGCATTTCTGGCCTGATGAAAGAAGAGGTAGGATACCTATTTGTTGATATGGGCCAAATCAGAGGACTCTTTGTAGAAGGTGGTGCAAGCAAGATAGTGGCTCATCAGCTCCTGGTACACCGCCACTGCTCGAGGGTTTGTATCCCTCAGCTCCCTATTTGTGGGAACGTACTCTTCATAAGGAGTGTCTCCCATTGATAGCTTTGAAATCTCTGCCATCTTATGAAGGGCTAAGCCCAACTAACCTAGTGGAGTGGCGAAAGTCCCAGTAAGTGAATTGTATCTCTCCATTAAAGCTAAGAACAAGTTGGGGTTGACATGCTGCCCAACACTGGTGGCACTCACAGCCGCAAACAAGCCAATAATTTTCAGCTCCGTCTGGAAGTGCTTCAGGGCCCAAGCAGTTAAACTGCCCATCAAAGATTCCCGGAGCTAAGCCATCCACTGGTACGAGGGTTAACCTTGGGGTACACTCCTTCCTGCCCCATAAAGTTATTGCAGAAAGTCGATCTTTGAACCGGCTATATTACCTCTGACGGTACTTGTCTCAAACCTATTACTTGCACTCTCATGCACAAAAAGTAATGGGTCAACAAAAAATATTCCAGCAGGATGTCTTTACCAGCCATTAAACCTATCACATCCATAAAACCTCTGATAGGGCTTGTTTCGAACTTATTATTTGTACCCATCGTGCGCAACAAATAATGGGTCCACCAAAGATTCTCCAGTGGAATGTCCTCAACAAACACCTCTAGTACGATGTCCAAAGTTCGCACAAACAATCATAAAGAAATGGAGGGCCCTTATATAATTGCAAATGGCGCTTACAAATTAGCCAAACCTAATAAAAATTTGATAATTGCTCCTATCAATGGAAAATTCCTGAAGAAGTACTATACTTGATCTCCTTTGCTTAACAGAGTATGATGAAGATCTTATTCTGACGATACCACGCACAAAGGTTAGCTGGATTATATTCCATCAGATTCATATGACCTCTTAATGGATATGCTTAACTAATTTGTAAACCTATCATGTTCATATTACCTCTGATAGTGTTTGGTACACAAATTTAGTTGGATTATATTCTGTCAGGTTCATATTACCTGTCACGACCCGCACCCAGAAATTCGGGCACGAGTGCGTGGGTACGTCCAGCCTATGCCGCAGTGTCGGCGGTAGTACGCTGTCTAGGGCATAATCACAGGTAATAAATCTAGCTCATTCACAATAATTAAATAGACAAGGAAAGTAGCAGGAAAAGAATGCTAAGATTTTATAACCAGAATATGATAATCAGATCCAGAGTTTATTACAGAACCATAGATTATATCGGGGACAAACCCGATTACTAAGATGAAAGGAAATAAACAACTAATGCTAACTACTCTGCAGGAGTAGTCTCCTGGGGGGAAACCGGCTCTGCAACTGTATCACCTGCTGGCTCATAGGTTCCATAGTAGGTAGGGGCAAGGTTCTCATCATCGCCTAAACAACGGATCCAGTTAGGAAAGGAGCAAAGTATACAATGCACAACAAGATTTAAGCTAAATATTTGTGACAGGTAGAAAAATAACTGACTAAGCATAATATTGAGAATATGCGTAAGTAAATAGTGAAATTAACTGAGAATTAATGCTATAAAACAAGACTAGAAGTAAAGTATGATTAATTGCGATAAACCAGAAAAATGAGTAAAACAGGAAAAATGTGACAGGAAATGTAACTGTAACAAGACAACAAGAACTGCAACAAGATAGGAACTATGTGCGTGAACTTGTGTATTTAGAATACATAGTTGGCATGTAGGGGTTTATAAGGCTAATAAGGCCGTCATAGACGACTAGTGACTAGGAACAATCAAGTATAAGGCTGATGGTACAGTCGCGTACCAACAGCTAGTAACAGGACCTGGGGGAAGGGTAAACTACATGCCTCCTAGTATTCTCCCACCCGACACGGAAAGCAAGACATGAAATACATTATTCAAGACATGAAATCCAGTGTTCTAACTCTACATATAATCATCAATGGTACAAATAAAGCAGAGAATTTATTTATCACGATATAAAGGTTAAACTTGAAGTGCAGGTACTTGCCTGTTGTTTGGATCTGATTAGTTAGGTTCTTGGGGGGAAAAGTCCAGAGATGAGTCCAAAAGCTGAAATAGACATTACCATCACACTCAGAAGATGTCAAATAGCTAGAAACGCCTGTCCTTGGGTCCAATTTGAAGATAAGGGCAAAAACGGTAATTTCGGGTCAAAACGGGGTCCGCCGTTGGGCCCGCTTTGCACCGAAAAACGTGTCCGGGTCAAAGGTCTCCAAATTCACCAAACTTAGTGTCAACCGGTCAGGAACGCTGATACGAACCCACCGGAACTTCCAGATTTGGATTCCGATGAGCCGAACACAAAATCGCCCGTCGAGCGGGGCCTGTGGGGCCCACGACACGCGATTTCGTCAACGTTCTCAGAATCGAACCAAACTTGACCCACAGGACCAGCGTATCGCTACGAGTCCGATGGCGCAAGTTTCGTCTCGATCTGACGAGTGTACACGAAGTTAGGGCGAATTGCCGAAAAGGCGGATACGGGGCGATGTCCGCGGATACGCGTTGATTTCGGTGTGCACGCACACCCGAATCAGCTTCCACGAAAACTCACACGTCCGTATCGACGATGCGTACGTATCTGTGAAGACCGCACGCGACCAAGTCGTCCCGTTTGGCGGGGCGGACTCAGTTCCGGGGTAAAACAGGGTCTGGTTTTTCCTGTTTTTGGATCGCGGTGTGCGATCACCACAGGATGCGATGTCCCGAACAGTTTGTCCGGACACCGAGAGGGTCATACAGGCTTCCCAACGCAATTTACGGAATTAAGAATGGAGCTACGAGGCGAAAGTTACACGCACCTGAAGGGGACCCGAAAATCAGGGTCGAGACGTGTCCGTGTCGTGTCCGACACGGAATCCGAAATTGGGGTTAGGGTTAGGGCTTCTGGCCGGCTACGGCGGCGGGGCGTTGGCCGGCGGCGCGCTGGGAGGCCGAGGGCGGCTGGCCGGGGACGGGCGGAGGCGCTGGTGGGCGGGGCGGCGCCTGAGTCCGGCGGGGGGCGCTGCCCGCTGCTGCTGATGCTGCTGAAGTGACTGGGGACGGCGGAGCGGGGCGCCTGAGGGGAGGAGGTGGCCGGGGAAGAAGGGGAAGGCCGTCAGCGGGGCACGGCGGCGCTGCTAGGGCGGAGGGCGAGGTGGCTGGAGCGGAGGCGGTGAGGGTTTAGGGTTATATAGGGAGAGGAGGTGGCGGTGCGGCCCGAGGGAGGCGGTGGGGTGGTCGACGTGGCGGGGTGCGCGGAGGGGAGGCCGGAGGATGCGGCGGTCGGCCCGGGCGGAGCGGTGCCGGACTCGGGCTCAGGGTCGTGGGGTTGGCGGGTTGGGGGTTGCGGGCGGGTCGGGTTGGCTGACCCGACCCGACCCGATAGGCGGGGGACTGGGCTGGGCTGGGCTTCGGCCCACTGGGCCGGGCCGGCCCAGAAACAAAAAAATAAAATAAATAAGTAATATAATAAATAATAATAATAATAATAATAGTAAATTAAATAATTATTAAAAATTAGTTTTTAGGCATTTAAAAATAGGTCTGAGGCCCAGAAAAATTTAGAAAAATTACCCTAAGTCCAATTTTTTATTTTACACCCAAAAATATTATTTTCATAATATTTTAATATTATTTATTATCAATTAAAAATTTTGTAATAATTCAAAACCCTGATTTTAATTACAAAAAATTCCCAGAAAATTCTAGAAAATTGTGAAAAATCCCAATTTTAATATTTTTGAAAAATCAGGGGCTTACAATCTACCCAACTTATAAAAATTTCGTCCTCGAAATTTAAATTATGGCAGGGTTCTCTCTGTCCAAACTCACTTGGTCACAGTATAACGGGTTTCTCTTAGGTGAACATTTCGGTCGCTACCCAACTTATAATTTTACCCACCTATCCTCTAAGGCTGTACAACTAGTAAGGCTAGGTCTCAACTTAACAGATCATGGTATTGAATCTTGAGTCTGCAACACAAAATACAGCACCTAGGGTCTTGTCTTAGTCATAAAGGGTTATCATCAACTCGACCGGTCTGAGGGTACATCTAGCACTACAAATCAACTTTATACAAAACACAGGATTTTGTCTTTCCGAAATAAGGGAAGACGAGGATCAATAATAAAGAGTATTAAGGGCGAGGTAGTAGAACAGAGGTATAGGGTTCAAGGCGTTTAAAGAATTCTAATGGGGATTGTCAGGCGGTTATGGATTGAGATTCTATTCTGGTAATCATTTATTCGCATGCTCGTATTAGTACGGTTATGTAACTGATACGATATGCTCGGACACTTTTAGGGGCAAGTATACTAGTCACTATATCTCTCAATCCACGTAAGGTAGTCGTGCGAAGTGCGAATCAAAATGCACTAAGGTTGATCAGACCGTAGTACACTGATTCTGAGTAGACACTTGTATTAGTGGGGTTGATCAGGCCTCAGTAATACATGTGTCCTGAACAAGCCCGATAAAGGTAAGCTTGCAAAACTAAGCTATAAAATAGCAGCATATGTCAAGTTCAGCAAAATTTAAGTGCGCTAGATAATGATGAAAAGGAGGTACAAATTATTTAAATCCACAAAACAACACATAGTAAGCATAATAGCAACCTCTAAAATCTTCTATAGTTATCAAATTTAAAAGCATACCAGGTATTTAGCAAGTTCAAAATGACTAAGTTGGGGCTGAGGTCACGAACCAATAGGCACGAAAACAATACTAGAAAAAAGTATCTACGAGTCACTTACGCGCATTAGCTGCTCCCAAAGTTTGCGCGTTCTCCACGGTCATCACGTAAGCTTGTCCGCGTCCTGGAGCAGTGGGGCAGTCCCTCACTCGATGTTCTGTTGATCCACAATATAGACAGGCACCTAGTCTCATCCTACAAACTTGCCAGGTGTGACCTTATTTTCGACAAAAGCCACAAGTGGGAACTCGTTGGGTCTGCCCTTGAGCTTGATGTTGGGGTGCTGGAGCTCGAGGGAGAGGACGCTGGGCTTGCTGCGGGGATCTCTGCTGCTGTTGTTGTTGAAAAGGGCGTTTGTTGGGTCCCGCATTTCCGGTATCTCTTTCTCGCTTTAGCTTATGCCCCATGTCTCTCTCAACGCCTTGTGCCACGTTGAAGATTTCCTCATAGGTGCGAGCTCGGCTGGTGGTGATAGCAAGGCGAATATCCGGAGACAGCCCCTTCTTGAATCTACGGGCTCTGTCCTCCGGGGTACGAACCATGTACTCCGCAAAGTGGCTTAACCTGCTAAATTCAGCAGTATACTCATCAACAGTCAGGTTACCTTGTTCCAGCTTCTCGAATTGGCTTTCGAGCGCTTCCCGGGCCACTTCGGGGTAAAATTTCTCCTTGAATAGCCTCTTAAAATCTTCCCAGGTGAGGTCAGGAGCAGATAGTTGGGGTTCATCTCGGAACCAGGTCCGAGCTATGTCGAACAGTTGTAGGCTTGCGGACTCCACTTTGAGATCATCAGGAACCCGAGCAGTCTTCAGGAGTCTCTCTACGTTCTCTATCCATTCATCGGCATAGAGAATGCCTTCAGTTCCATAGAATTCCAGGGGTCTTAGGTTCTTGAAATCTTTGGCACTTCCTGGCCTCTTTTGTGGCGACTCCTGGGACTTAATAGCTTCTGAGAGGCTGGTCCGCAGAAGTGCAGTCTGTTCTTTCTGGGATTCCACTAGTCCCTGGAACACTCCAAGTAGTTGTGCCCCATCTAAAGTAACTGCGGGAGCCGATGGAGGCGGCGGGAGTGTAAGGGTCTCGGGCATATTCTGCTCAGCTGGTTCTGATGTGCCTCCTACTGTGTTCCTTGTCTGGACCATTCTGAAAGTTAAAGGGATAGGGAGATCAGAATAGATTACTTGGAAATCAAGGGCGATAGAAAAATTGATCAGAAGTGATATCCAGAATTGAAATAAGGACCCTATACTGTGAATGAGCTTTTCCTATAATCCTCAATCTTATTACAGGCCTGTTCGGTCCCTAAGTTGAAACCGAACAATTTAGTCGTGTGACCTGCATGGGCCACCACAAAAACGTGTCATGACCCGCACCCGGAAATTCGGGCACGAGTGCGTGGGTACGTCCAGCCTACGCCGCAGTGTCGGCGGTAGTACGCTGTCTAGGGCATAATCACAGGTAATAAATCTAGCTCATTCACAATAATTAAATAGACAAGGAAAGTAGCAGGAAAAGAATGCTAAGATTTTATAACCAGAATATGATAATCAGATCCAGAGTTTATTATAGAACCATAGATTATATCGGGGACAAACCCGATTACTAAGATGAAAGGAAATAAACAACTAATGCTAACTACTCTGGAGGAGTAGTCTCCTGGGGGGAAACCGGCTCTGCAACTGTATCACCTGCTGGCTCATAGGGTCCATAGTAGGTAGGGGCAAGGTTCTCATCATCGCCTAAACAACGGATCCAGTCAGAAAAGGAGCAAAGTACACAATGCACAACAAGATTTAAGCTAAATATTTGTGACAGGTAGAAAAATAACTGACTAAGCATCATGTTGAGAATATGCGTAAGTAAATAGTGAAATTAACTGAGAATTAATGCTATAAACAAGACTAGAAGTAAAGTATGATTAATTGCTATAAACCAGAAATACGAGTAAAACAGGAAAAATGTGACAGGAAATGTAACTGTAACAAGACAACAAGAACTGCAATAAGACAGGAACTATGTGCGTGAACTTGTGTATTTAGAATACATAGTTGGCATGTAGGGGTTTATAAGGCTAATAAGGCCGTCATAGACGACTAGTGACTAGGAACAATCAAGTATAAGGCTGATGGTACAGTCGCGTACCAACAGCTAGTAACAGGACCTGGGGGAAGGGTAAACTACATGCCTCCTAGTATTCTCCCACCCGACACGGAAAGCAAGACATGAAATACATTATTCAAGACATGAAATCCAGTGTTCTAACTCTACATATAATCATCAATGGTACAAATAAAGCAGGGAATTTATTTATCACGATATAAAGGTTAAACTTGAAGTGCAGGTACTTGCCTGTTGTTTGGATCTGATTAGTTAGGTTCTTGGGGGGAAAAGTTCAGAGATGAGTCCAAAAGCTGAAATAGACATTACCATCACGCTCAGAAGATGTCAAATAGCTAGAAATGCCTGTCCTTGGGTCCAATTTGGAGACAAGGGCAAAAACGGTAATTTCGGGTCAAAACGGGGTCCGCCGTTGGGCCCGCTTTGCACCGAAAAACGTGTCCGGGTCAAAGATCTCTAAATTCACCAAACTTAGTGTCAACAGGTCAGGAACGCTGATACGAACCCAACGGAACTTCCAGATTTGGATTCCGATGAGCCGAACACAAAATCGCCCGTCGAGCGGGGCCTGTGGGGCCCACGACACACGATTTCGTCAACGTTCTCAGAATCGAACCAAACTTGACCCACAGGACCAGCGTATCGCTACGAGTCCGATGGCGTAAGTTTCGTCTCGATCTGACGAGTGTACACGAAGTTAGGGCGAATTGCCGAAAAGGCGGATACGGGGCGATGTCCGCGGATACGCGTTGATTTCGGTATGCACGCACACCCGAATCAGCTTCCACGAAACTCACACGTCCGTATCGACGATGCGTACGTATCTGTGAAGACCGCACGCGACCAAGTCGTCCCGTTTGGCGGGGCGGACTCAATTCCGGGGTAAAACAGGGTCTAGTTTTTCCTGTTTTTGGATCGCGGTGTGCGATCACCACAGGACGCGATGTCCCGAACAGTTTGTCCGGACACCGAGAGGGTCATACAGGCTTCCCAACGCAATTTACGGAATTAAAAATGGAGCTACGAGGCGAAAGTTACACGCACCTGAAGGGGACCCGAAAATCAGGGTCGAGACGTGTCCGTGTCGTGTCCGACACGGAATCCGAAATTAGGGTTAGGGTTAGGGCTTCTGGCCGGCTACGGCGGCGGGGCGTTGGCCGGCGGCGCGCTGGGAGGCCGAGGGCGGCTCGCCGGGGACGGGCGGAGGCGCTGGTGGGCGGGGCGGCGCCGGAGTCCGGCGGGGGGCGCTGCCCGCTGCTGCTGATGCTGCTGAAGTGACTGGGGACGGCGGAGCGGGGCGCCGGAGGGGAGGAGGTGGCCGGGGAAGAAGGGGAAGGCCGTCAGCGGGGCACGGCGGCGCTGCTAGGGGGAAGGGCGAGGTGGCTGGAGCGGAGGCGGTGAGGGTTTAGGGTTATATAGGGAGAGGAGGTGGCGGTGCGGCCCGAGGGAGGCGGTGGGGTGGTCGACGTGGCGGGGTGCGCGGATGGGAGGCCGGAGGATGCGGCGGTCGGCCCGGGCGGAGCGGCGCCGGACTCGGGTTCAGGGTCGTGGGGTTGGCGGGTTGGGGGTTGCGGGCGGGTCGGGTTGGCTGACCCGACCCGACCCGATAGGCGGGGGACTGGGCTGGGCTGGGCTTCGGCCCACTGGGCCGGCCCAGAAACAAAAAAATAAAATAAACAAGTAATATAATAAATAATAATAATAATAATAATAATAATAGTAAATTAAATAATTATTAAAAATTAGTTTTTAGGCATTTAAAAATAGGTCTGAGGCCCAGAAAAATTCAGAAAAATCCAGAAAAATTACCCTAAGTCCAATTTTTCATTTTACACCCAAAAATATTATTTTCATAATATTTTAATATTATTTATTATCAATTAAAATTTTTGTAATAATTCAAAACCCTGATTTTAATTACAGAAAATTCCCAGAAAATTCTAGAAAATTGTGAAAAATCCTAATTTTAATATTTTTGAAAAATCAGGGGCTTACATTACCTCTGAATAGATTTACATTCAGCAAAACTTAACGAAAGTATGTCATGTTCATGATACCTCTGATATCACTTTCATCTTAGCCTATCATATTATAAAGTGATGGGTCCACAAAGTCAGAAAATGTATCTTTATTATCTCTGAGAAATTCTGGGAGAAAAAAAAGTATATCATTGGGTGGAGCAGTTAAATCCCTGATCTGTCGCACAAAAGTAGCCATCCTCTCATTTCTGGAGTTTCAAATGTTAGTGCGAGCCAGCTCCAGCCTTGCTTCGTCGTCGTTCAAGCGAGATAGTTCGGACAGCGAATTAACAAAACTTGTGTGGATGACACCCGCATGTGTCAAGTTCTGCTGAGCTGTCTCCACTTGGCCCTTAAATACATCACGAGCTACCGAGGTCTTGAGAAGCCTCTCCCTTGCCTGAGCGAGTTCAGCTTCCAATTCTTGAACCCTCGCTTTATTTCCCTCACATTCGGCCTTGTACTGAGTCAGCTGAGGAATAACCTCCACCAAGATAGCCTGCTCTTTATCCATCTTTTGCTGCTGTTCCTGGATGGATTTGTTTAGAGATTCCAAATACTGAGCAAGTTCTACAGTTAAGGAATCATACTCAGCCTGAAGCAGATCATCGATGCTGCCTCGGGATAGTTGTAAATATTCGTTAATGGGTTATTCTAAACCATTAACTATTTGCTGTAGCACATAAGCTCTTTCAGCGTCATTGAAATTTCTAATCGGTGCTATCGTAAGCTGGGAGGACGTCTTCAGAGCATCAAAGCCTAGGTTCTTCTCCAGCACCATGGATATTAGTTCTTTCAAAGTATGGTAGAATTTGCTAGTGTATTGTTCAACTAGCATAGCAAAGATCGGATGTACGCTGGGAGTGGCTGCATTACCGGTAAATCTCCCTTCTGGAATGACTGCAGAGGATGTTGCCACAGTCGTTGCTTCAATAGATGGTGCGAAAAAAGAAGAGACACCAACAACAGTTGAAGTTGCTGGTATACTCAACGAAGGAGGCACGGACGAGATGGTGGGTTTATCCTCCAGTGATGTTATTTGGACTGTTACTGGCAGGATGACACCCGAGAATATTGCGGATGAAAGATCGGCAACTTCAAAGCATGCTTCTTCGACGTCGGGCACCGCCGTTTCATCAACTGGATCCGCAACAAAGTCAGAGGTGGTGTCAACTCCACCCTCTCCAGAGATATCTTCGCCTGAAAAGAAAACAACAGAAAGTTAATATCAATTCGATGTTAATTTCCTGAAATAAGCGTAAAGACAACATTTACCCATGGCCGATGGTATGTATATTGCGTCTGCAGCCTGTATAGCTAAATTATTTCTTAATGATGCTAAATAAGTTGTCATACCTGGAGAAGAGGGTGCACCAACTGACGTTTGAGGGTAGTCATCCCAGTCGTCACCCAGATCCACTCGAGGTTCATCAGGTGGAATCTTGCTGGAAATACTTACAGACGAAGGAGGGGTTATTTCCATTATTTGTCTGGATAAAGGTATATTGATTCTGAATATGCTCGATCTCGAAGGCGATCTCGAAGCACTACCAGTAGCGGTAGTAGCGGCAGCAACCGCGAGCAAAGATTCTCCAACACTGTCAGCTGGAACTGTGGAGGTTCCCTCTCTAAAAGGCGAAGGACCTCTGATCAAAGAATCATCCCCAACAGGGGAAACAGCAGGCTCACTCCTAGAGGCCCCCTTGGTGGAAGTCCTTTTAGGACCTCTGACCATTTTCTTCTTGCGGGGGGGAGGCGCTTTTAGAGTGGAAGCCTTTCGCTTATTGGAAATAACGTGAGGCTCTGCTGGCGGAGCTATTACGCCTCTCGGTATTATCAACAAAAAATTGTCTGCACCGCTAGTGTCTTCACCTTCATCAGAGGAGACAGATGGGATCTCTTCCCTTCGAGTGGACTTATGGGAGGGCATCCTGAAACTTCTATACACATCAAAATCATGATGGAAGGTATTGATGGACGCATAAAACTGTGCATACGAGTGAAGGATGCACAACTCCATGGAGAGAGAAGTCGTGAGCACATCAAAGATTGCACCAGTACAACCCGTGATGAAATACCGCCATCCTCTGGCTCCATCAATAAGTCCATCTTTGGACTTGAAGCTGGTGACAGGATTCCCTATGTGCAACTGGTTGTACCCAAATTGCCTAACGAACTGACTTTGCAGATAAGGCTCCAAGTAGCAGTGGTCCTCACTTCTGTACAACAAGTAGGAAGGTCTAACGCAGACCAACCAGTAAAAGGCTTCAAGAGAAAGAATAGTCCTCCCTTGGCCTGCATCCTGAAGTTTCATCCCCTGTTGATTGATATGTACGGGGGGGACGGTACAGAAGAGCTTCCATCCATGGGCAAAATTTAATGCTCGCCGGCAATCTATGACGCTAGCCACATTCCAAAGGGAATTCTTGTAATTCAACAAGAAGTTATTTCCCAAACCGCTGGCAGAGCCGGGAGACATCACTCTGTTGTTGTGAAGGATTAACCATCCCATCAGATATAGGAATGGTAATTCTACTCTGGGATATCCTTCACGCTGTGTATCATCTTCGAGCAGCCCATCAGTAATGGCCCTCAGGCCAGCTTATATTCTACATACCATGGCAGGAAGCAGGCCCAGTCTTGCTCCAAATACAAACTGTACTATGGGCCATATGGGTTGCGATGAATGCGATCCACAGACGCGATACCAGGCACTTACCATTGGCGTAGCCAAACAGAGAGGAAGCCAGCCAATTGAGCTTCCCTTGATAGAGGCTTGCGACAATGCCTCATATAACTGAAGGCTTTAGTGCCTACAGGATAACCCCCTATCTCCTCATCAAGAAGATAATCTGAAGCCCATGCGTCTTCAATGAGGTCATCGACCGTATTGGCACTAAGCATGCTCAGGAGGTTCAAGGGATTATCTCGGCTATCTACAACCTTGTCCGGCTTAGCATTTTCGACCTGATGGAAGAAGAGTTAGGATGCCCATTTGTTGATATGAGCAAAATCAGAGGGCTCTTTGTAGACGGTGGTACAGGCGAGATAGTGGCTCATCAGCTCTTGGTACACCGCCACTGCCCGAGGGTTTGTATCCTTCAACTCCCTATTTGTGGGAATGTACTCTTCATAAGGAGTGTCTCCCATTGGCAGCTTTGAAATCTCTGCCATCTCATGAAGGGCTAAGCCTAACTCACCTAGCGGAGTGGTGAAAGTCCCAGTAAGCGAGTTGTACATCTCCATCAAAGCTAAGAACAAATTGGGGTTGACAGGCAGCCCAACACTGGTGGCACTCACAGCCACAAACAAGCTAATACTTTCCAGCTCCGTCTGAAAGTGCATCAGGGCCCAGGCAGTTAAACTGGCCCATCGAAGATTCCCGGGGCTAAGCCATCTACTGGTGCGAGGGTTAACCTTGGGGTACACTCCTCCCTGCCCCATAAAGTCAGAAAGTCGATATTTTAACCGGCTGGATCAGTGAATTGTCTTCACTCGGTACGCTACTTGATAGTAATCCACTGAAAGACATAAGAGGGCCTGATGGACTGCTCACAAAGACTCCTCGGTTCTATACTTTCTTGTATGAGATCTTCCCTTGCCGCCCAAGAAGATTTGGAGTCAGAGTCCATATCATCTTCCTAGGATGTGTGGCATGGAAGAATGCCGAGATAGGGTAATCTCGGGGCATCCTCGGCAGATACATGACCGTACCCTCAGCAGAAAATACCCAATTTTCCTTCTTGGGCTTAGTCTGAGATTGTTTGTCGATAACATCCCCGAATAAGAAACCTGATTTCTTATATTCAGTCCCATCTATGTATGTCAGGGGCTCCCCACTGATCATACTCAGCAGCATTCATTCTCCTTGGGACGAGATCAGAGTTCCCCTTTCTTGAGGATACTCGATTCCAGAGATGGAGAATGTCACATGGGACAAGTCCTCCAGATAGCTGGAATTTAGCATCCTAGCAGCAGAGCCTATCACTTCTGCCAAAGAAGGGATCTGTAGGTCCACTGCAAAATGCAAGAAAATAAGTCAGTTTTACGCTAGACGCTACACACATGCAGTATACACCAAAGCCTAACAGTCTGAGCTTTTACGCCAGACTGCAAAAACTCTAGTCTTACGCTGGAATCTATTTTTATTTCAGTGTGTAAAACTCAAGGTTGGCAGTATATGCCAAAAATCTAACAGTCTGAGTCTTTACGTCAGACTGCCAAAATTTGAGTTTTTACGCTGAAATTTACATTCAGCACGTAAAACTCAAAGTTTGAAGTATATGCCAAATTTTGACAGTCTTAGCTTTTACGCCAGACTGCAAAAATATGGAGTTTTTACGCTGACATATTAGGAATAAGGGCGTAATGATAAAACATCTCTGTGCATCATCTTCCTCGAAGAGGCTCTTAGCACAGAAGATGACCTTGCACGTACACGTAAAACATGTGCGAAGGGTTTTATTCCTCTCAAAGTCTTTACCTGTGATGCCCGGTGCGCAGCTCGACGGTGGAACACTCCATTCAGAACGGGGCTCGCTCAGCCTAATGGGGGTTGCTCGTGCTTGAGTAGAGGAGCGAGATGAAGAAGAGGCGACTTTCTTTCCCTTAATAATGGAAGCCTGTTTCGGTGCCATGGCAAAACTCAAAGTTCTCAGAAAAGAGACGAAGATGAAGAGTTCTCAAAGAGAAAAGGTTTTTGCAGAAACAGGTGAAGGGTTTTTCTCTCAAGACCTTGGGCTATTTATAGAGTTCAGATAACTCTTCGAATCCCTAACCAAATCCGATATTTAATAGTTGGTTATGATTTGGGACCACGTCAGCCTATCATTTGAAAAAGAAGACGGACAATAATGCTACATAGTGGATCCAGATTTTACGCGCAGAGGCGACAGATCTATGATTTTACGCTCAGAAGCTTTTATGCTCAGAGGCTACAAATCTACGGTTGTACTCTCAGAAGCTTTTTTGCTCAGAGGCTACAAATCTACGATTTTACGCTCAGAGGCTACAGATCTATGATTTTTTGCTCAGATGTTTTTACGCTCAGAGGCTACAAATCTACGGTTTTACGCTCAGAGGCTACAGATCTACGATTTTACGCTCATAAGCCTTTACGCTCATAAGCTTTTACACTCAGAGGCTATAAATCTACGATTTTACGCTCAGAGGCTACAGATCTATGATTTTACGCTCATAAACTTTTACGCTCAGAGGCTACAAATCTATGGTTTTACGCTCAGAAGCTACAAATCTACGCTTCAACGCTCAAAAGCTACAGAAGGCCAATTACAAGGGTTTACGCAGAAAATGCTCCTTTTTGGCTATAAAATATTCCAAGTGCCTGAAACACACAGATGTCAGCATTGAAGATGACTCTTCTTCTTGGGCCATTGGAAGTTCATTCAAAGTCTAGCCTGAATCTTTTACATCTAAAGTTCATGTATGGCCTGTTCGGCGGATATTTCGAGGGATTTTCGGGGAAACCATTCTTGAAGATGATGGTCTGAACAAAAATTCTTCGTATCAGAGAAGTGATAGTTCAGAATTCTATGCGACTACTCGTCCAAAAATAGCATGATAGTTGGATCTTCAAGAAAACTTAATGCAAAAAAGATTTTTACGCATCTTCCGTTACGCGTAAAAGTCGGAACGTGACCGGATAATCATTTTTCAAAGTCAGCGTAAAAAATTACTTAGACGTGTCGAAGCTGCACATTATCAGACTTCCTCACAGCAAATATGGCAAATCAGCAATGCGTAAAAGAAGACAAGTCTATTAATCATGATTACATATGATGGAAATCCAGTTTATAAAAGATTTTTCATTTTTTATGATAACATATGATGGAAATCCTTTTTTTACAAAGGATTTCTCATTAAAGATCACGCTGGGAATCTGTTATGCTAGGTTCTCATATTGGTGGAGATCTTTTTCTTCTTCTATGGCACTTCATCAGCTTCTGCGGCCGATGAACAAGAAAATGATTAATGGCGGGAGGATACAAAACTGGGCCTATTTTATTCAAGCCCACATTCCATACGCCATGGCAGACACGCCCTAGAATTGTGTTAGGGATTTACACCCAACACAATACTGGAAGACAGGGCCAAACTGTCTACCTACGTCTAGCTTCATAATAGGAAAAAATACAGCTAGCAAGCTGTGTGGTCCGATAAGACCCTTCCTCCGTCCTGGTCGAATCGCCATATAAAATTGCTGATTATCTCGAGCAAAGGAAGCTATGATATCCTTCCATGATCCATCGTTGAAGAGGACATTTGCTCGAAGATGCCTCTTTTTACGGCTCCTTACATGTTGGAAGAGCATGATCTTCTTCTTCCTCAGGTTAGCCCAATGGATCTCGGCAACCATCTCTTTTGGTGAAGGAAGTATGAAAAGACAGGTTCACTCGCTTGCCTTTATATAGGAAGAAGAGAACATACCAAATCCTAACAAATTCCTAAAATTCGCCGAGAAATCAGCCTCGCAGAACGAGTCAAATTTGATCGTTTCATGCTTCATTCAAAGTATTTTAAATTACAAGGAATTTAAAAACTTTGAAGGGGGTCTCGTAGAAGCATAAAAAATACAATGGGGAATTATACACGTAAAACCCCCAACATGCATGAAGCCCGCGTAAAACAGAGCTCCAAGCGCTGTGTGGCGTAAAATATGACTTCAGAACTATTGGCATACAACATAGCTTCAACGCTATCCAGCGTAGAACAGAGCTCCAAAATAACCCGAGTAAGGCAGCACTTCCAGGCTGATTTGGCATAAAAAGGTTGCTACACTCCGGTGTAAACTATGTCTGCTTTAAATGCAGCATGAAGTTGTACGAGGAACTCTTCGTATTTCTCGAATGAACCTGTCAGATAAAACAGTGAACCTGACTCCTGACAAAGATTACTGCACGACGATCGAGAGGATGGTTGTAATAATGATTCTGCACAGAGGTTCAGGTTGTCGTTTAGTGACATATTCTTGATACAAGTCGTTTTTACGCATTTAAGGAATACGCTGCCTATTTTACACAGGCAGAAATGATTTTTTACGCTCAAGATGAGACGAAAATAGACGCCACGTCAAAAGTTGTTCTTCGTACAGAACTCGAGGCATAACTCTGCAGTTAATGCGCGAGATGGCGGCAGATCTCTGCATTTAATGTACGAGATTTTGTTCTATTTTCAATGACTAGGAGAGCTAAAATTAGGGCTAATATGCTTATATTACCATCCTTGTATGTTACGCCAACCAGGCTATTTTCAACTATAGGAGTACGCCGTATGTTATCTCCTCGAAATATGCCAACTCAGGCTATATTTGCAAAGGTACGTGATAAGGCTATTTAGCCCAGAACACGCTCAAGACCTCAGTCTTGAAGGATAACTGGCTAGTTTTACGCTGGTTATCTATTATTCATGCAATATTAAGTTTTACGTAGAATTTGGCTTTTATGCCAACAAGACAACTATTTAGCTTTTACGCCAACAAGACATCTATTTGGCTTTTACGCCAACAAGACAACTATTTGGATTTTACGCCAATAAGACAGTTATTTGACTTTTATGCTAACCATCTTTACGTGAGGAGAAGTTATCTACGTGGCTTGCATGTCGTGATCTTCGATGAGCGATTATATGCGTTACCTCATAATAGGACACGCGTCACACACGGATTCAGGAGATCATTCACACGTGGGTAGCAGTTATTATAACCGCTGCGTAAAAGGTGCAACTCTCTACATTGTTTGGCTTCTACTTTGACTGATCAGTTACTGTGACCGAGCTCTATAAATAGAGACTTCCGGTCACAGGAGACAAGGGTGGTGGGAAATCAGAGAAAGAGAACATACAGAGAGTATTGATTGACAACTTTGGCAACGAGAATTCAATCTCTCCTGCAATATTTGAAGCTTCTTCTTCTTCTACAGCACTTCTTCATCATTGTGTGGTCCAAGGGACAAAGTGATCGAACGCAGATCAGACTCCTATTGCAATTTTTCCCCAGAATTATTTTTTTTTTGTACTTAACATCCTCGTATAGGATTAATTGTACTTCTTTTTTTTCTTGTTTGTAAACAAAGAAAGGGTTTCGTATAAACCTAGTTTCATTTCTTTCGTTTATCATCAAACACACCCACCAGGATAGTCAGAGTTTGAGTTTGCTAGAGGAGCTTCGGAGCAGGGAGATGTATCTGTGGAGCTATGGTGGATGACAATGAGTTGCCACATCCCTTGATAGCAGAGTTCTTGGATGTGTTTTCTAAGAAATTGCCAAGATTACCGCCAAATCGAGATATTTAGTTCTCTATAGACTTGGTTCCAAGTGCAGAGCCAATTTCATAGCATTTCTATAGAGTAAAGAATAGCGAGCTGGTCGAGTTGAAGAATCAAGTAGATGAACTGCAAGATAAAGAGTTTATCAGATCCAGTTTGTCATGACCCGCACCCTGGATTTGGGCATGAGTCGTGAGTACGTCCAGCCTATGCCGCAGTATCGGCAGTAAAATGCTGTACAATAAGCCACAAGTATAATCTACAACTCTCAACATATATACATCTTCACACTATACTCAATCATGACACTAGTTTAAATGAATACACCAAGATAATAATGAAATAATAGTCTCGATGGGGGTCCAAGCAGTCTCCCCAAATATTAAATATCCAAAGTATAATATTCAAAATACTTTAGAAAAATTATCGTAGAACAATCCGGTCTAAAATAACTAACAAAACTAACTACTCTACTAAACTACTCCATTGCAGACGATATCTGAGCTGTTAACTCTCCCTAATCCTCCGGAAGGGCAAGATCAGGCTCTATTATGTCGCTAGCATACGGTCCATAATGTGTAGGGATTGCATCCTCATCGTAGTCACCTAAAATATGGTTATCTAGTCAGGAAGGGAACGAGTATATCACAGTAAAAATAGTTCCAACACATGGTAGAAGCTATAAGACATTAAATAGTAAAGAACATATAATAGCAACAAAACTAAAATCATAATAAGGCAACTAGAATAACTAAATGCTAAAGTCATGTCATGGCAAAGATGTAGTATAATATCTCCAAGC
Organism: Iris macrosiphon; assembly: GCA_036927795.1. Taxonomy (NCBI): domain Eukaryota; kingdom Viridiplantae; phylum Streptophyta; class Magnoliopsida; order Asparagales; family Iridaceae; genus Iris; species Iris macrosiphon. Next base: position 113,166,052 of record JAYESA010000005.1, read on the forward strand.
AACAAAGAAAATAAATGCAATGTATGAAAGAACATATAGGAACAACTATTCTATGTGATTTGAAATACCTTGTTGACATGTGATCGACTAAGGGATAAAATCTGGCAACCACACGTATCGTGCATGGCTGCTATTATTCCAGTAAGACCATGGGATGGAAAGGGTAGTTCACACATCCACTAAGTATTTCCCCTTCCCACGAGTACAATATGGATTCTGAACCAGTCACGAAGAAATAACAATAATCCAGAACAGTCACGTATCTCATAATAAGAATCCATCATACTAATCCATGTAACAAGTGTCAAGAATCAAATAATCAATACTAAGCATGCATTATAGAGACTATCAAGCACTGAAAGTAATCATAGAAATGTACTCGCCTGTGGTCCTTAGCTGTGGTTGGATAAGGTCCCAATTTAGAGTCCAAATCCTACGTATGATATGTTACCATATCAAGAGATAAGTTATTTTAATTTATTTAATTCTAGAATAATTACTCAAAAATCCTATTTTAATCTTATTTTTCTAATTTTTAGATTAATTCTTTAATTTTGTCCAAAGAAAACTAAATTTTATTAATTCGAGACTCATGCCACGCAAATCGAGACGATCTATTGACCGAAAATTCAACCGATACAAACTCGACTTTCATGCATAATTTCTTGTAGATTTCTGAGTCACCAATATGATAGAATTTATGGCTCATTCAAATTCAAATTCGTTTGAAAATTATTGCACATACCAAAATCATATTATGCAAGGTGGTTGATTGCTAACCTAGAAGTTCTATAGAATTAACAGTACAAAAATATTTTGTTATAAATTTTGGGAAAAATATATGTTAATTATCTCGACATTATCTTTCTGAAACTTTAAACGGTTGATGATTCTGATTCCTGGTTCTCTAGGAATCGCAAAAATACTAAAACGCATCTATTTTCAGACATGCTATGCTCTACGAATTTTCTAGAATTTAATATTCATAATTTAGTGAAATAACTTATATATCCAGAAAACTAACCTAAATAGGGTTATAGCACAAATAACAAGGCCACGTTTGGAGTCCGTAGCTATAAGTAATGACTTCTAGAAAATAAAGAAACCCAAGATGACAACTCCTCAAAATCGGCTAAAAAAAAATTCCTAGAAATTACAACAAGAATACTACATATAGAGAGGAGAGAGAAACATTTGCATCTCAGAGTGGGCAACATGGCATCCATCTACGCACTCCTACTTGGATCGAACGGCCAGGGCTCAGCCCGGCTTGGCTCGGCTGAGTCCGAGTCAAATTCGAACTCGGCTCGGCTCGAGGTCAGCTCAGTGACCCGGCTCGACTCACACTCACCCCCCTCTCTCACTGACCACTGAGCCCCACTGTCTAGGCCACTGTGGCTGACACGTGGGCCAGGCTAGCTGTTGACTTGGTAGGTCGATTTTATTAGAGTTTTTTTCGAAAAATTAGTTTTTAAATCAGTTTTGCATAATTAACTCAAAATAAATGCTAAAAATAATCAAAAAAATTTAGAAAATTCTTGAAAATATATTTGATTATTTAGAACCTAAAATAAAAGTTTGGGATATTTTTAATTATGTTCAACCCTAAAATAAACTCTTTAAATTCCTATAAAATTAGTGTTACTAGTTTTTAATTAACCAAAAATTATGAAAAAATCCCAATTGCCCCAAATTAACCTAATAACAACATTTAAGCTAGAATTTCATGATATGGAGGTTACAAGTCTACCCTTCTAAAAAAATTCATCCTCAAAATTTAAGACAGAACAAATATGAGAAGAAAATTACCTCATGGTGCAAAAAGATAGGGGTAACGCTCTAACATCTAATCTTCCCACTCCCATGTGGATTCACCAGGAGAGTGATGCCTCCAAGCGACACAAACCAAGGGAATTACTTGGTTATGAAGCACTTTATCTCTGTAGTCTAGGATCTCCACACGCTGCTCCGGATAACGGAGGCTTGGTCCAACCTCAATCTCTGAATGATCTATACATGGCTAGGATCTGCCACGTATCGTCTCAGCTGGGATACATGGAACCCGTTGTGTACTCCTTTAAATATAGGTGGTAAGACTAGTTGATAGGCTACTGCCCTGACCTTCTCTAGAACATTGAAAGGTCCGATGAATCTTGGACTAAGCGTTCCACCTCCACCGAAATAAATTGTACCAGGTGTTGGAGAGATCCTCAAGAACACTAAGTCGCCAACCCATACCAAAACAGGAACTTAACGCATAATCTAAGAACGTAATCGATATTTAAATAAATAAATCGATACCTCAAACTCTAGCGGTTTCCTGTGGCTATCAGCCCACTGCTTCTGTCTGTCCTGAGCCACACGAAGTCTCTTTGTAATCTGCTTCAATTTTTTTGCAATATCAACTACCATATTTTGTTCCAAAAGTACTCTCTCTCCTACGTTGTCGATAGATAATGGAGTCCGGCACCTCCTACCGTACAAAGCCTCAAAAAGAGACATCTCGATACTGGCCTGATAGCTATTGTTGTATGCAAACTCTACCAGGTGAAGATGATCCTCCTACGAGCCACCAAAATTACTAATGTTCGAAGCATATCCTCGAGCGTCTAAATAGTCCTCTCTGACTGTTCATCCGTCTGAGGGTGCTAAGCAGTGCTAAATTTGAGTTGGGGTACCCAAGCTAGCTTGCAAACTCCTCCAAAGGTGGAAAATATATCTGCTATCCCGATCAGAGACGATGCTTACTGGAACTCCATGCAGTATGACTATCTGTCTCACATATAAATCGGCGAGCTTCTCCGTGGACAATCCAACTTTGAAAGGCAAAATGTGGGCTAATTTGGTCAGCCTGTCAACAATGACCCAAATTGCATCCTTACTTCCTTGAATGCGTGGAGGTCCAGAAACAAAATCTATCGCGATATGCTCCCATTTCCACTCAAGAATCAGTAGTGGCTGTAGAAATCCTCCTGGTCTCTACCTCTCCTCTTTGAACTACTGGAACATTAAACATATGGAGACAAAACATGCTACCTCTCGCTTTATCCCGTACCACTATACGTGTTCCCTCAGGTCCTTATACATTTTCTTAGCTCCCGAATGTACAGAATACCGGGAACGATGAGCTTCCTACATGATCTCTTCCCGCGGGTCCCCACTAGGTACACATAACCTAGTCCGTGCCTTAGTGAACCATCCTCAGCAATAGAGAAGTCATCCATCAATTATGCTTTCACCTGAGCTCTGAGGCTTCGTAAACCCTTATCCTGGTACTGTGTCTCTCGGATCTTCTCTATTAACCCTGACTGAATCTGCATGCCCATCATCTGCGTCTCCACTCTTGGAACAATAACCTCGATTCCCAGGCTATCTATGTCTGCTAATAAATGGCAATATATTATCAAGTACATCGCTACTGGATATCTACTCAAGGCATCATCAACTACGTTAGCCTTCCCTGGATTATAATGTAGTAAAATATCAAAATCCTTCATCAGTTCTAGCCACCTGTGCTGCCTCATATTTAGCTCTTTCTGCGAAAATACGTACTTCAAGCTCTTGTGGTCAGTATATATTTCCATACGCTATCCGTAAAGATAATGTCTCCACAGCTTTAGAGCGAAGATCACCGCTGCTAATTCCAAGTCATGAGTAGGATAGTTTCTCTTATGTGGTCACAACTGTCTAAAAATATATGCCACCACCTTCTTGTTCTGCTCTAGAACACATCCTAAGCCCTTTCCTGAAGCATCACTATAAATGACAAATCCACCCATCCCCGATGGCACTGTCAAAACAGGCACTGTGGTCAACCTCTTCTTTAGCTCATTAAATACAGCCTGACATTTTTTGGTCCATACGAACAATACATCCTTTCGAGTGAGTCTAGTCAATGGCTCTGCGATCCGAGAAAAATCCTTCACAAATTTCCTGTAATACTCGGCCAATCCTAAGAAGCTTCTGATCTCTACAATAGAACTCGGAGTGGTCCAAGACTCTACAGCAACAATTTTCTTTGGATCCACCGATATCCCGTCTCTAGTCACCACATGCCCAAGGAACTATACCTTATCCAGGAATAACTGACATTTCGAGAGTTTTTCATAGAGCTTCTCCTTCCGAAGGGTCTCTAGCACAATCCTTAGATGCTTCTCATGCTCTTCCGGTGTCTTCGAATAGACAAGGATATCATCTATTAATACTGCTACAAACTTATCAAGGTACTGGTGGAATACCTTGTTCATCAAGTTCATGAAGGCTATCGGGGCATTAGTTAACCCAAATGGCATCACCATAAACTCATATTGGCCATATCTTATTCAAAATTCAGTTTTCACAATATCTTCCTTCTTCACCTTCAACTGATGATAGCCAGACCTAAAATTAATCTTTGAAAATACCCTCGCACCGGTCAATTGATTGAAAAGATCGTCTATCCTTGGTAGCGGGTATTTATTTTTGACGGTGAGGTTGTTCATATCCCTATAATTAATGCATATTCGCACCGATCAATCTTTCTTTGGTACAAATAAGACCGGGGCTCCCCAAGGTGAGGAACTCGATCTAATGAAACCCTTGTCTAGCAATTCATCAACCTGCTTCTTTAGTTCTGCCAGCTCATTGTTGTTGATCCTGTAGACCTGTTGTTATATCGGCTCTTCCCCAGTCACTAAGTTAATAAAAAATTCAAGATCTATGTCAAGTAGAAATCCTGGTAGCTCCTCAGGAAATACGTCTAGAAACTCTGCAATAATAGGGTATGGAAAGTCCTTCTTTGCTACCATGGATACACAAATAATCCCATCACTCTGGTCAACTCCTCCCCTAACAAACTCAAATTTTGTCTCTCATGGAGGATGAAATAGTACACGTCCTTCACGACAGTGTATGCTAGCATGGTGCATACTCAACCAATATATTCCAAGGATAATATCAAAACTTGGAAGTAGCATTACGAGTAAACTAGAATCCAAATTATGGACTCCCAAGGTAATACGATGCCCCTTGCAAATATCACTAACTAGGATAGTGCCTCCACCAGTTGTGATCTTGCAACCCTACTCAAGGGTTCTGTTACTAAACTATGCTTAAGCACAAAGGATACAGATATGAAGCTATGCAATGCACCAGAATCAAATAAGGCAATAACAGGCTTAGAATTAAGAAGAATAGAACCTGCTATCACTTCACCAGTCGAATCAGCCTCATCTACGATCATTGCAAAAGATCCGCCATATGGAGGTACTCCCCTTTGCTGGTGCTGGGCAAACTTCTGTTGTTGCATAGGAAGTGGGGGTCCCCTTTGCTGCGAGGACACTGGTGGTCCAACTGGTCCTCTCTGGGATGAGGATCCTCCTATAGGAGGTACGGTAGGACACTCTCTTATCTGATGCGTAGGTGATCCACAGTATAAGAACACGCCTAATCTCTTCCGACAGTTCTCCCATGAATGCCCTGGCTTCTTGCAATAGTTGCATAGGGGTGCTTGTTGCACTTGTCTATGTGGCTGCTGCTACATTTGCTGAGCTGCGGCTCTGACTGGGGCACGGTACTGTTGTTGTTATTTTTATTATAAGTTCCTTGGCTGAAACTGTGGACGCTTTGTCTACCTCTGACTACTACCACCGCCGATAGCATCCATGTTCCTTTTGTTCCGAAGACCCATATCCACCTTGACCCTTTGAGCCTCTGCCAATATGTCAGCAAAATTTGTATGAGGTAAAGAAATGTGGACCTTGACCTCTTGGTTCAAGCCCTCTCTGAATCTTCTAGCTATCCTCCGGGTCCCTAACCCTGTACTCTGTGAATTGGCTCAGGCTGCCAAATTCTGCAGCATACTCATCCACGGTCATCCCATTCTACTCCATGTTCTAGAATTGCTTCTCCAGAACCCCTTTAGCTACTGTAGGAAAGAATTTTCTCTTAAAGAGGTCCATGAACTAATTCCAAATCAGGTTTGGATCTAAAATCCTAGGCTCATTTCTGAACCATGTACGAGCAATGTCGTAAAGCTGCAAGCCAACAGCCTCAATCTTTAGGTCCTCGGAAAGCAGGGAAACTCTCATGATTCGCTCGATATCCTCGAGCCACTCATCAGTTTAGAGGATTCCCTCTGTACCTTTGAACGTCTGAGGCTCCATCTTTTTGAAGTCTTGGATGTTACCCACCTTCGGTTGAGCGGCCTGCTACTGTGGTTGTTGAGAAACCCTCTCCATGGATGCTAGGGCAACCTGTTGGGCATTTTCTATTCTTGTCCTCAACATTTTTGTCTGCTGCCTCTGGGCCTCTACCTGAGCATTTTGAACCTCCATCGTGCTTCTGAAGAGCTCGTATAATGGCTAAGAAGGAGGAGGAGGAGGATTCCCCGATCCAGCTGATGAGGCCTCCTACGATGCGGATGGTGTGGGGAAAGCATCACTGGCTCTGGAACTGCGCGCTCTAGTCTTGGGAGGCATTCTGAAAGGTTAAAAATAATAAGAATTCAATTAACATGGCACAAGATAAGAAAGTATTCAAGAAGGATAATTAACAATAAAAGTGGTCTGATTGCTCGAAAGGAAATAATAAGGGTTAGCAAGTTGAGTATATGGGATCCGTAGTTGTGATTGAGTATTTTCCTATTTCTAGTATGTATATCCTATAGAAGGCTCGCAGTCGTACATCTAACTTGAGTACCACTACAAGTTCGTAACCTTGCGCGAAACCAGACCTGCATGGGCCACCATACAGTTCTTCACCGTAGGGAGCCCCAATATTCTTTGTACCGAAGAAGGATAGATCGGTAAGCATGTACATTATTTACAGGGCATTGAATAATCTCACTATCAAGAATAATTATCCATTGCTAGGATTGATGATCTGTTCGATCAATTAAGTGGCGCCAAAGTGTTTTTCAAGTTAGACTTGAGATCAGGCTACCACCAGGTGAAAGTAAAGCCGGAGGACATTACGAAGACTGCTTTTAGGACTCGGTAAGGCCAGCACGAGTTCGTAGTGATATCGTTTGGGTAGACTAATGCCCCGGTGGTGTTTATGAATTTGATGAACAAGGTATTCCACCAGTACCTTGACAAGTTCGTGATAGTGTTCATCGATGACATTCTCATGTACTCGAAGACGCCAGAGGAGCACGAGGAGCATCTGCAGATTATGTTGGAAGTGCTGAGGAAAGAGAAGTTGTATGGGAAGTTGTCCAAGTATGAGTTCTTCCTGGACAAGGTAGAGTTCTTGGGGCAAGTTGTGCCTGGAATGGGATTTTGGTTGACCCAAAGAAGATCACAGCAGTGGAGTCTTGGAAAACCTTGAGTACATTGGCAGAGATCTAGAGTTCTTGGATCTAGCAGGCTACTACAGGAGGTTTGTGCAAGATTTTTTGAGGATTATTGAGCCGATTACCAAACTCACCAGAAAGGACACGGAGTTTGTTTGGACGGAGGAGTGCCAAGATACTTTTGAGAAATTAATGATGAGGTTGATGTATGTACCTATTTTGACGTTGTCATCAAGGTCTGGAGGTATCACAATCTATAATGATACATCAAGAAAAGGTTTGAGTTGTGTTCTCCAGCAGAACAAGAAGGTAATTTCCTATGCATCCAGGTAATTACGTCCTTATAAGAAAAATTATCCTACCCATGATTTGGAGTTGGCAGCGGTTATCTTTGCTTTGAATTTGTGGAAATACTATCTATATGAAGAGCGTGTGGAGATCTTCACAGACCACAAGAGCTAAAAGTACATTTTCATTCAAAAGGAGCAGAACATGAGGCAGCATCAGTGGCTAAAACTGATAATGGGTTTTGATCTATCCTTAAAGTACCATCCAGGGAAGGCCAACGTAGTTGTCAATACCTTGAGCAGGTATCCGGTAGCTATGTGCTTGACAACGGATAGACACTTGTTGTCAGATTTGGAGGGCTTAGGTGTTAAGATAGTGATTCCTGGTATTGAGATACAGATGTAGGGTTTGTAGATAAATCTAAAGTTGATGGACAGGATCAAGTCTGCACAGTATGAGGATGTGTCTTTGAGGAGCATCAGAGCACAGGTTCGAGCAGGATTGGAGGATGATTTTACCATTGCTGAGGATGGTTCTTTGTGCCACGGTACTAGATTATGTGTGCCTAGTGGGGCGTTGCAATAAGAAGTATTACAAGAAGTGCATCGCTTCAGTATTCCATGTATCCAGTTGCCAATAAGATGTATCCGGCATATGCGAGAGAGTGTGTGGTGGTATGGCATGAAAATGGAGGTGGCACAGTTTGTGTCAAGATGCTTAGTGTGCCAGATGGTGAAAGCGGAGAGGTAGAGGCTTGGTTGTTTACTTCAGCCATTACCGATTTCAGAGTAGAAGTGGGAGCATATTACTATAAATTTTGTCTACGGACTTCCATGATCTCTTGGAGGAAAAAATACAATATGGGTCATCATTGACAGGTTGACCAAGTCGGCTAACTTTTTGCCTTTCAAGGTAGGTTTGCCTACAGAGAATCTAGCAGAGATGTATATGAGGCAGATCGTCAGGATACATGGGTTCTCCATCAGCATAGTCTCAAATCAGGATATTCGTTTCACTTCTCATTTCTGAAGGAGTTTACAGGTGAGCTTGGGCACCCAGCTAAAGTTCAGTACTATATATCACTCCCAGAGGGATGGGCAGTCAAAGATGACCATTCAGACTCTCAAGGATATATTGTGCACTTATGTACTAGATTTTGGGGAATCTTGGGAGGATCATCCCTATTTGGTAGAGTTTTCTTACAATAATAGCTACTAGACCAGTATAGAGATGTCACTATTTGAGGATATGTACGGTCGAAGATGTCGTACTCCCTTGTCATAGGATGATATTGGAGATAGAGCTTTGCTAAGGTTAGAGATAAAGGTGGATGCAGTGGAGAAGGTTAAGTTGATAAGAGATAGACTTTGTGTGGCGCAGGACAGACAGTGACATTAGGCCAATAGCCATCGGAGACTGTTGGAGTTTGAGGTATAGTTTTAGGTTTTATTTTGTGTTGATTTTGGTTGATTGTTATAGATTAAGTTCTTAAGGTTGTGTTTTGTTTTAGGTTGGAGGTTTGGTATTTCTGAGGATTTCTTCGACATGAGACACAATTCGCTTCGGTAGAGGCGAGAAGCTTAGTCCGCGATTCATCGGATCCTTCGGTATTCTTGAGAGGGTCGGTGCAGTCACCTACCAGCTAGATTTGCTGCCTGCATTGGAGGGAGTACACAACATGTTTCATGTGTCACAGTTGAGATGGTATATGGCGGATCCTAGTCATGTATTAGTTCACTCAGAGATAGAGTTGGGCCCTACTCTTAGCTATTCAGAGCAACCAGTTAAGATTCTGGATCGAAGAGAGAAGGTGCTGAGGAACCAGACCATTCCCTTGGTATGTGTCGCATAGAGGCATCACTCCCTTGCTGAGTCTACCTGGGAGATGGAGGATAAAATACGAGAGCAGTAATCATATCTGTTTGTGCATTGAGGTATGTTCTTTCTTGTTCTGTTTTGCTTTTCTTTTGGTAGTTTAGTCTTTGAATTTCGAGGACGAAATTATTTTATGGGGGGTAGACTTGTCACTACCACATTTTCTAGAAAAAGAGTATTTTGGTCATTTCATAATTAATTAATTATTATGAAAGTTGTATATTTATTTATAGTATTATTTATTTATTGTTAGATGTTGTATTATAGTTTGGACTTGTGTTAGTGGACCTAACTAGACTTGACTTGACTCTTGGACTAACATTTATTTTAATTAGACTTGAGCCCAATAACCAGCCCAATTATTTAAGTTAATAATTTAATTAGTCAAAACATTAAGAATAGAACCTTCCTTTCTTAATCCTTTTCTTCATGAAAAACCTATAAGGGAACATTAGACATTTACCATTGCTTGGAGGCCAAGAAAAGGTGTGTCGGCCACTTACAAAAGAGGATTCTCTCTCCTCTCTTCTTATTTCATTCCATTAAGATCTATATTTGTTCATCCCCAAATTTTCACCATTAGAAGTTCTAGAAGGAAGGAGAAGACAAGGATCTAGAATGAGAAGGAGATTGCACAAGTTGATGGCTCTTTGCATCCAATTGGAGACTTGTATTGGGAATCCATCTTCCAATAGCTATAATTTAGATTTCCCTTTCTAATTAAAATCTAAATCTATAGTTTAATCATTTGGAATCCTTCCATATATTAGGGCTACCTAAAGGAAGAATATTTGACTACTAGGGACCCCTATTTTGGAAGTTATGGTATATTTTGTGCCCAATTTGGAAGAAATCCGAGATTGGTGCACCATGTGTTTGTCAATAGATCTAGTGGATCAAATTGACATATGTTTGGTTGTGTGATACTAATGTCAAATCCATAATTGGATACGTGTAGGCCATATTATGGCAATTTGTTGATACAGGTTGATTTGGGAGTTTTTCTTCGACACAGGGGCGTTCATATGCCATATTTTAACACGGATACATAGATGAGTAGCTATCACTTCATGTTATTCCTAATTGTGATTCTAGACTTGCTCGTATCCTTCGTGATATGTTTGGTGATGCGTCAGAGCCGTATCGCAAGCATATCATAGATTGAGTTTCATATGGGTGCGGTACACCCCACATGTTTGTCGTATTGTGTTATACTTCATTTGGAGTTATTTTTAGCTACCCTAGTAATATATATATATATATGGTTGTATCTGTGTTATACTTATGGAGAGGATGTTTTATCGATATGTATATTGGTGGACTGTTGTGGATATTCATTTTGTACTACTTTGAGTTCATCTTGGACTATTTTGGTTGAGGGTAGTGTGTTCACTGTCATGGCCAACTTGGACAGTCAGGGAGGGGGTGTTACCCATTATTGGGGGTCCGATAGGATGGGTGAACTGTCATTGAAAGTGAGAGAAAGTGGCTCATGGGTTGTTGTGCAAACAGCTATTGGGTGCAACAGTGGGGGGGGGGACCTGCCATGCAAGCATAATAGGTTGGAAGTAGGCATCAACCAGATGTTATATTGTCATCGAAACAGTTGCCGCAGTACATAGGATGGCCACCTATTGGGAAGTGCAAGGAGGTAGGGGGAGATAGGTAAGTTGCTGTGTGTTGCTGCAAACACAACAGAAACTACTATGATATTTAGGGACTGTTAGTTACTGTTAGTCGATTAAATAGTGGGGGATAGGTTAGATGATGCTTTAGATAGTTAATATGTTAGTTGTTTTGTGATCAGTTAGTATATGTAGTTGGTGTATATTAGTATAAGTTATTGATATGTTAGAAATGTATGTTAGTTCATGTTAGTTGTTAGAATGAGATGTTAAGAAGTTAGTGTCAGTTATATTGATGTGGGTGAGTTATCTAGGGATAATATATATATTATACTTGTATATTATATGGTATTTTCTTATATACTATTTTACATATCTTATGATACAGAATAGTATTGACACTATAGTATCCTAATATAGCTAGTATAGCCTTGATAAGTAGCATATGGACCCAATAATCTAGATATGGACTCATACAACCTAGAAATAGTTAGTTTAACCAAGTTTGACTAGTTTGACCTTGAGTTGACCTTGTATGACTATTTTGACTTATAGATGGCCTAAAGATCTAGAATTTGACTTGTTAACTTGTGTATCATTTCAAAATACTATATTAATATGATATCCATATTTAGGTCTACGAGGTACTGTTACGGATACCCTTGATACTTTACCCCGGATTTCAAGCAATTATATTCTCTGACAGTTTCTCGTTTATGATATCCTCTATGTTTCTTGTATTTAGTGTACATATCCTTGATTTTTCTAACACTTGATTTCACGGATTGGTATTCCTGGATCCCGTTATGAGATGTTATTCCTGGTAGTTCTGGCATATTTCTTGTGCGAGCCCCTTGTTCTTGTATATGTATGGACACTAATTCATGAAAGGATTAGCACCCTTTTCATGGAATCTCGTGTCATAGCGTGTCATGGTTGGATCCACTATAACAATTGGGGGAAGGAAGTATTTAGTCTAAATATGTGATCATAACCCTGCAGTTCTTATTTTCCTTATATAGTGTTAATCATACACCACCCGTATGATTAACCAGGCCATGATTCCAGAGCAAGTTCCTAAGTCGATCACATGTTATCACTAGTACTCACTCACTTAGATGTATTCCTTGATCATATATATGTTGTTCATATCTTTTGTATATATTTACCGTATTTTTCTATTCTTGTATATTTTTACCAGGCTCTATTTATCTTGTATAGGCTCTCTATTTACTATTATATAGTCTTTATCATTTATTGGAACTGTTTTGAGATATGTTCTTTGCTCCAATCCTGATTGGATATATTTTTTCAGATGACATTGAGGAGTTGTATCCCACTCACTACGGGTCTCAGGACGTAGCTGGCTTAGAGCTAGAGATTGTGGCTCAAGAGGGACTCATCCCGGTTGAGACAGACGACACTTTACCTGTATCTCAGTAGATAGGTTTTATATTGTATTGGATTTGTCTCCAGCTTTGACAGTTAGTACTCTTTTACATTTAAGACTCATTGGATATTATCTTCTGTCTTGTGAGTGATATTTTTGACTCTTCAGTTCTTTTATCATATTCGTGCATTGTTCCATCTTATAGTTCTGTGATTGAGTATTCATATTTTATTGGTGGCGTTATATATCTTGATGATCATTATGTTAGATAGTATAGTTTATCCAAACAGCGTTCTATCGTCGATGTTGCGGCGTAGGCTGGACATACCTACGTTCTCGTACCCTTATATCGGGTGTGGGTCGTGATATCATCTCTAATCTTTATATCGTTCATCTCATCCGATACCACCTTATTTAAGAAAGAAAATATCCAACCAAACTTATTAAACATAAATATCTATTTCACTATAGGAAACTACTCAGTGACAATAATTATAATAAAATATTATTCATCAGCATCTTCGAGCAGCATCTTTATCAAGAGGACTTCACTAGTAACCCTTTATCACTCCCTGATCCCAGTATACGTATTAGGAGCGTATAAATTCTTATTGTATGTTTATTTTATTTGGTTTCATGAGACTAAATCCATTCTTTGGTTTGTCTTAGTTCTTGGTTTATGGTTTGGGTTGGTCGGGTCATGAGTTGAACCCATGGTCTAAACCTCAAACCCTAGTTATATAACCCAACTTTTTTCTCTCTCCCTCTTCATTCTTTTTTCTTTCTCTCTTAGGTTTTTCCCTTCCTCCATAGGCAAGTACATCTTGCACAAGAGAAGAACCATATATTTATGTATGCTTTTAGTTCTTAACATTTTATGTTTATTTCTAGCTCATATTGTTGGGACCGGGTACCCCTTCATCTTTAATACTTGTTGCTCTTGATTTTCTTGGATGGAATTGCATGGACCTGATTTTGGGTCTATGGCTTCACTTTTGTTTTCTTGGAATTTGATCTCCCAAAACTTTATGTTTTACAAAACTAATTAGTTCATAGTATAGAGCACCATATTTTATGTAACTTTGCTTTTGGCCGTGCTTGATTTTGATTCTAGCAAAGTTCAGTGCTAAAACTTGATACCATACGTATACCAAAATGGCTGACTGGAGAAGAAAAAAATGCTCTGTTAAGAGTATGCAAAAGAACCCCTATGGAGTAGAAATATATATGTTTTACTTTGGGCACATTTGTGTGCTGTCCCAACTCTTCATGCGTACTAATCATACTGTAATCAGTCCCCTAACAAAACTGCAGTCACACTCCTTGAGTTAGTGACGCACTTTCGAGAGGAAACTCAGCTGGCGCACTTTGGTACATATTCAATAAAATTTCTCCCTAGGAAACTAAGAGAAAGTGCGCGACAGTCAGTTAGCGCACTTTCTTCGCGTTTGGCAATCTAGCACACTTTTTTTAAGTTTTGTCAGCCGGCGCACTTCACTTACGTTTGGTATGCTCGCACACTTTCTTTTCTCTTTGTTTCCTTAGGGATGAAGCATTGTTGGTTTCTCGATTTCTGTATTATTGATTTATTTGCTCCTCGACTGACGAGTTTCTTGACTGTCTATGCTTTGACCTCAGATTGTGTGTTTTGTCTTTTAGATACCTTGCTCATGCACTTTCTTTGAAAGCATGTCTTATTCTTGCCCGCACACTTTTGTCAAGTGCGTCGTTTTGGTTAACTTGACAAAGTACACCACCCCTTCGTAGCTCGCGTACTTTATCATCCTCTATGTGGTTGATCCTGCTTATTGCTTGTGCTATTGACTCTAGGGGAGAATGGACTCAGTAATTCGACTAAGTGCTATAACTAATGCTTATGATCTTGGTAATTGGACTCTAATATAGTATCTGTATTGATACCATTATTTTTTGATAATGTTCATGATCTAATATGCACCGAGGTACGACATACGAAATTACATTTTAAGTGATTTATATTAGGGTAGTGCATCAAGAATGCCTCTAAATTCTCGAATACGTGATACTGTAAATATACTTTTCCCCTAGCACGGGCATGATAAATGATGCAAGTACCAAAGCGTGGCTAGGATATTAATTTATTGAATATTGCATACACGATCGGGTGAATCCAGATTGAACTTACATTGATTCATATCTACCGTGCCCGTAATTTGTACGACATTTTAAGGAAAGTTCTCATGTGGCCACGCCTTGAGATTTCAGACAATATAGGGTTAATTAGGCAACTAAAAGTGGAAGTAACATTGGGAGAAAATAGAATTCCTAGATCATGTCAACGAACCTTCCCACAGAGATTTATTCTAGTGAGCTATGGGCTGCCACCACAGATATTGTAAATCATCCACCTTAGTGGAGTACAATATCTGACCTATTATAAATAATGCCGAGCCACTATTTCACAATAGAAGTATTGTAACTACTAATACCGTGATCTAGTGCAGTGGCCCTACGAGTAACTGGTAAATTCATGAAGTGCATGTATATTCATCTATTTGGCTCGGTTAGCTCGTGTTCGGCAATGACATGATCTGAGGATACCTATTATGTATTATTCTGAGATGACCTCAGACTCCATAAATAGCAAGTCGTACAAGTGATTGGCCGATTTTATTAATTGGACTTGGTTGTGATTGTATTATTTTGTTAGAAGCTTAGGGAAATGGACTATCATAGTGTGATAGATTCAACCCTTATCCTTGTTTGGTTGTAGGGTTAGGCCTTTGTGATAGGATATGCCATGGACCTATGTTACGACGCAGAACCATTATATATTATTATATACTTATTACTTGGGTTTTTGTTTCTTATTTTCGTGCTTCATTTGTAGTGCTTGCTATTTGGTGTCTAACCACACTGGTTTTGCATTGCTAGGTTTTAAGCCAGAATCCGAGGATCCAACATAGTTTCCTAGGACTCACGGCGCGTACTAGGAACATGGATGCCGAGAATAACGAGTAGATTTTCTACTTCCCTGTTCGTCTTTGTATATTTTATCTTTTGGGCGTTTAGCCACCGACACCTGTTGGTTGGCACGTCTGGATATTTAGCTTCCTTACATGATTGTATTAAATCAGACTGTAGCTGATCACTGTCATATACTTTGGTTACTCTACCAGCTTCTTATTTTGTACAACTAGTCTACAGAATATTTTGATGAAAGCGTTTGGGATGCCTTATTACTTTATCATATATTCTCTATAATTACTGTTTCTTGTTTGATTGATTGAGACATATATGTGCGTGTGACCCTAAGTGACCTGATTGTAGCATGCACCCCCTTGTCAAGTTACAACCGTGATCATCGTACGACATATAGTACCTTATACGGGGTAGCTGGCTGTGTCCGTCTCCGTATTCTGGTACTGGGGTATGGCATGGTTTTAGTGGTTGTCCGTGCAGGTCTGTTCTACAGACTTGTGGGGTGTCATGGTCATAGGAGCCTTAACCAAATATGATCCTTCTTGAAATTCTGAATTTGTTTTCTTTGATACTCAGCTTAAAATTTTCCAGACTGGTTGCTTCCTTATTCCTTCTTATCATGTACTTAATATTTATTGTGCTCTTCTTTAAGGTTCCCCTCCTCCAGATATTGCAGCAGCAAGAGAGGTAGAATTTCCAATAGAATGAGGTCCTATAGAACCCCATCCAGGGATCCAAGTTGAGCCCACGATAAATGCAACAGAGCAGCAGTCTCCAGATATTCCCGTACCTCCCGCAGTACCGATAACACTAGATACCCCGGCCTTGCTAGATATTATTCGAGGAATATTGGCTACCCAATAACATCTGATGGTAGTTCAGCAGCAAGAACATCAGGAATAATAACGTCAACAACATCAACAGCAAGAACAGAATATCCTGTTGAAATAAGGGTTGCAGACGGCCCTAGAACGAGGCAGGAGAGTAAATTCTGGGGCATATGTTAGGTTTTCTAGATTGAATCCCAGATATTTTGATGGAACGGAGGACGCCATTTTTGCAGATGATTGGCACCAAGATATTGAGACTATTCTGGCAGCAGCTAAAGTTTTGGCTGAGGAATATGTTGACATGGTTCGCTTGCAGCTTCAGGATCTTGCAAGAGATTGGTGGGCCACGATTGAAGTAGGATTAAGGCATTCTATTACGTGGGAAAATTTCTGAACCCAGTTCACGATGAAGTAGTTTAGGATTATGGCTCAGTGCAAGTTACAATAGAGGTTTACTTACCTCAAGCAGGCTAGAAGGACAGTAGATGGCTACGCGAATTTTTTTTGTCCAATTAGCAGGTTTAGTCCAACTATAGTGGAAATAGAGTTGGAGAGAGCAATGAGGTTCCAGCAGGGACGTTACTTAGAGATTTTATACATGGTAGAGGTGCATGACTAGCTGACCTTCGAGGAAGTATTGATAGTGGACAAGAGGGTAGATCTTACCACTCAGAGGATGGCATGAAGAAGAGTAGACCGGAAGAGGCCTCATGGACAAAGCAGTGAGGGAGGACCAATACCACGAACATCAATACCATTTCCTGGCAATCTTATCCATGACGTAACACAGCGGAGGGCAGTGACCTCAACAGTGATAGCATCTACTCGACATCAGCAGCCGAGGCAATAGCAGCAACAACAACAACAATGACGAGGAGTGTCGACTGGTTGTACGTATTATGGCAAGGGAGGTCATACCCGGGATGTTTGACGGGTAGCGAATGGGCTATGATTGAGATATGGAAGCCCCGATCTTAGGGTTGCCACTTGTCCTCTGATACAAAGGCTAAGAGGGCCAGTACAACAGTTTCGTATATTGCCGGCTCTAAGTGAAGTACAACAAGAAGGACTAGCAGTAGCGGTATGGCCTATAGCTCAGCGTCCGTCACCGACACAGGCTCAATTATTCTGACAACAATAGCAGCAGGAACAACAGAGACCGCAACAATGACACAAGGGAATGTAGCAGCAGGAAGCTGGACAAGGCCAAGGGAAATCTAAAGAGTAGATTTGACCAACTTGTCGAGTCTTTTGAAGAGTGTACAAAAATACTCGCTCTCGAACACGAGAACTCTCTCACACAAGAAGCACTCATTTATCAGAATCTGAAGCTGACCTGGGGTAGCAATCTCCATGGGTCTAAAAAAGATAGTATAGACTCCAGCTACACATTGCAATCCATATCTCTTCTATCATCCACAAAGAGGTCAGTATATATATTGTTGGGGATGAGCAGGATGCCACTACTTCAGGAAACACTGAGCAGCATCTCAACTCACTTGAGGTCACTTTTAATGACATGCAAACTATGATGTAGAATATGCATCAAATGATGGTGTCTCAGCATACCACCTCGGCAGCTCTAACGACCCACACTCGGATATTCGGGCATGAGTACGTGGGTACATCCAGCCTACGCCGTAGCATCGGCAGTAGAATGCTGTATGGGTCAATTATACTACCTAAATATCTCACACAATATATATAAGGTACCTGTCAATCATCTCAACTCCAAACGGAGGAACAATATGGTATCTCACAAATGTAACTATACTCAATCACAATGCAAACTAAGAAAGATAGAGCACGAATGTTATAACGAAAGAAACATAATCACAATACAATCCACAAGACTAAAATATTATACATGCCAAGTCTCAATAAAAGTCTAATACAAGTCCACCAAAATAAACTAAACCTCTCCAGGCTCTGTTACTAAGTCCTCCTTGTCTATAAGAGTATCCTCTAATGGTATGCCCTCCTGTGGTTCAAAAAAATTGGGACACTGATCTATGAGCCAATCATCTGGAAAAATATATCCATTCAAGATTGGAGCAAAGTATATACCTCTAAAAGCAGTTTTAAGTACATAATCGAGCATATAAAACAGATAATAAAAAAGAATACAAGATAACTAAAAAACAGAATAAAATGAATGAGAGTGAATAGGCAATGTACTGAGAAGTAAGGAACATACAATAAAATATCTGCAATATAATGGGAATAACTGAAATCTAACATATGTGCCATGGAATACAAGTTCATTATGTTATCGATTTATGTTGAACACGAATACAATAATGTAACTTGATTACAAATGTGGTATGTAATCAACATGTACACGAATATACCGGGGCTTGATCACATAATCAACTCCTACTCCCATATCCCCAACTAATACCAATGGATCCAATTATGACACGTTACGAACACGAATATGGGCACACTAAACACGAGCAGTGTGTGTACACGAATATAAGCATACTGAACACGAGCAGTGTGTGAATACGAAGTATACTAAAGCAATACTCGAAATACATGATAAAATATATGTGAAGGAGTACCCACTTAATACGGTAGGGGATAACATCTCCTGACAGGATCCATGTAGTACTAGTTCGTGAAACCACTTTGTCAAAATTAAGTATACAGTTCTAGAACATGAGATATATGCACAATTATAAAATATAAATTAACAGAGAAATATACTCGCCTGTGGTTCTGAGCAAGTTGTGTCTCTCAATGCCTAAGCTGGAGTCACACAGACCTATATATGGTATATTGCATCAATACAAGGTTTTGAAATAAAATAAGTTAAACTAGTTTAATTCTAGGTCATAAAGCTATTTCTAAGTCAAAACAGTCAAATTAGGTCAACTCTAGGTTAAACAAGTCAAACTTGGTCAAACTAGCTATTTTTAGGTTGTATGAGTCCATCTCTAGGATATTTGGACCATACACTATGTAATTAGGTCATACTAGATATGTTAAGATACTAGGATACCAACAAAGTACTGTATCATAAGATACGCAAGTTATTAGATATGAAAATACTATAATATATATATACAAGACAAAATATATAGTACTCTAGCTAACTAATGCTATGTGGATACCTTGGCTTTGAGCCAATGCGATATCACACCACCTACACACCCATTTTGATATACAAACTCAATACCTTGAGTATAAACCAATACCTTGACATTACCTTGGTAACACAAAGTAATCCAAATTCTAACATGTAACTAACAACCCATACACCTAACTATATACTATCATGCATTAAACTTATACAATACTATACTAACTATCTGCTAAGATACCTCTATACTTAATACCCATACCCAAGATATAACAACTCTCATTACCTTATTATCATACAAGAAAATCTAAAAATATACTAACCAATGCTTACTAGTGGTCATCTACATATATATCTCTCATCTATATAATTATAACTTACTAACAACCAATATATATATACGTATAACTAACTAGTTTATCAATACGTATATGTATATAACTAACTAGCTACCAATACAACTCACTGACTTGAGCTATAAGTCAACGCTAACCTACCCTTTCTCAAGTGCAGATCATGAAGTTGCTGCTGCAACTAGTTGCTGCTACTACTTCACTTGCTATTGCTGATGCCCTTTCTACTGCAGTTGCTGCTGCTCTTGCTGTTGCTGTTGCTGCTGCAGCTACTACCCTTGCTACTGTTCTTGCTACTGTTCTTGCTACTACAGTTGTTGATGCTCTTGACGTTGCTGCAGCTGTTGCCCTTGCTACTTCATGCTGCAACTAGTTGCTGCAACTGCTGCTCTTGTTGTTGCTGCTGCAGCTGCTGCCCTTGCTACTTGCTGCTGTTTCTGATACCAGTAACCCGACCCCCTTCTCACTGATACACTAACACTCGACACTCACATACTACACAAACACATGATATATATATATATATATATATATATATATATATATATATATAAGCAAACATAACGCACACATACACATAAATATAACTATACTTGCATACATATATAAATAGATTACCAAACATACATATATATATACTCATCCATATACATATATATATATATCTATAAGTATATACCTCCACATATATATGTATAGCACATTCTTATATCTATATCTACATATATATATATATATATCACTAAGTATATATATACAATAACCACACTAGTGATGGATATGAACTTCCATTCTCCCATGACCATCAATACATCCAAATGAAATATAGAACATATACATAATTACACACATACATATATATCATATAACAATATAATTATAACATTCTAATAGCTTTAACAAAGTTATATTGAATCTAAATGCAAGAAAATAAACACGTGGAGTACACCACACCCGTATCACACTCATTCTATGATACGCTTGTGATATGGATCTACCACACAACCAAACGTATTACGAAGGACACGAGCAAGTCTAAAGTCATAATTATGAATAACACGGAGAGTTAACTACTCAACTACGTGCCCGTGTCAAAATGTGACATGCTCAAACCCCCGTATTAGAAGATAATCCCTAAATCAACCCGTATCTCTAAATTATCAGGATACAGCCTATATGTATCCAATTATGGACACGAAACTAGTCACACATAAACAAACATATGTTAATTTGGTCTAATTGACCTATTGACAAAGACAAGATGTACCAATCTCGGAATTCCTCCAAAATTGACATAAAATACCACATAACTTTTTCCACAGGCCTCATATGAACCTAATTCCAAATCCTATGGGTAGCCTTAGTATATAGAAGGGTTCCTAATGATTAAATTATAAATTTAGAACCTAAATATAGAAGAAAAACTGAATTGTACCTATTAGGAGATGGATTCCCAATAAAATCCCCAAATTGGGTGTCAAGAGCCTCCAACTTATGGATCCTTGCTCCTCCTTGTAGATCATTGCTTTCTTCTTGTAGATCCATGTTCTAATAGTCTCCAATAAAGAATATGGAAGGAATTGGGAAGAAATTTGATTAGGAATTGGTGTGGGAATAAAAAAATTAGAAGAGGAAAAATTCTAAATATAGATTTGGAATGACAAATGAGGAGAGAGAGTCTCTCCCCACTCTAATAGATGGCCGGCGATTTCTCCTCCTCCAAGCTACTATAGAAAGTCCAAAATACCCCTTGGGGCTTTTCATGAAGAAATAATTAAGGAGGGAAGGTTCTAGTCTAATTGGTTTCATTAATTAATTCATCCTCCTAATGAATGGGCTTACTATTGGGCTTAATTCTAACTAGAATTAAATATTGGTCCATGGATCTAATCTAAACTAGTTATGGCTACTAACACAAGTCCAAAATAAAATCTAACATCTAACAATAAATAAATAATACAATAAATAATATTTATAACATGCACAATATTTAATATTATATTCTTAAAATAAAAATACCCATGCCAAATTACCAAACTCTCCCTAGTTGGAAAAGTGAGGGTAATAATCCTACCCACCTTAGAAAAATTGTTGTCCTCAAAATTAAGAAAGAACTAACTACCAAAAGCAACAATATAAGCAAGAAAGAATTATACCTCACGGCTCAAATAGATATGGATATCGCTCGCGCATCTCGGCCTCTCTAGCCCAGGTACTCTCTCCTGGCGAGTGATGTCAACACGCGACGCGGATCAAAGGAATGGTCTGGTTCCTCAACATATTCTCTCTCCGATCCTGAATCTCAACTGGTTGCTCTGGATAGCTAAGAGTAGGGCCCACCTCTATCTCCGAGTGATCCAACACATGATTAGGATCTGCCACGTACCGTCTTAGTTGCTACACGTGAAATATGTTGTGCACTCCGTCCAATGCAGGTGGCAAGTCTAGTCTGTAAGCAACTGCATGGACCCTCTCGAGAATACTGAAAGGTCTGATGAATAGCAGAATAAGCATTTTGCCTCCACCAAAATGAATCGTGCCATGTGTCAGAGAAATCCTCAAGAAAACCAGACCGCCAACCTAGAACAAAACACAACCTTAGCACTCCAACTAAAATAAGCAATCACAAGCATTGCTAAACAAAATCTATATCTTAAACTTTAATGGTCGCCATTGGCTATCGGCTCAATGTCGCTGTTTGTCATGCGCCACCCGAAGTCTGTCCCTGATAAGCTTCACCTTCTCAACTGCATCCACAACCATCTCTGGTCCCAATAAGGCTCTCTCATAAACATCATCCCATGATAACGGAGTATGGCATCTCCGTCCATACAATGCCTCAAATGGTGACATCTTAATATTGGCTTGGTAGCTGTTGTTGTAAGAAAACTCTGCCAAGTCAAGATGATCCTCCCAAGAGTCTCTAAAATCCAAATCATAGGTGTGTAGCATGTCCTCGAGAGTCTGAATAGTCCTCTCCGACTACCCGTCTGTCTGAGGATGATATACAGTACTGAACTTGAGCTGAGTGCCCAAGCTAGACTGTAAACTCCTCCAGAAGTGGGACGTAAAGCGACTATCCCGATCTGAGACTATGCTCACAAGAATACCACGCAATCTGACTATCTGACGCACATATATCTCCACGAGTTTCTTCGTAGACGTACCCACTTTGAATGGCAAAAAGTGGACTGATTTGGTCAACCTGTCTACGATGACCCAAATTACATCTTTACATCCTAGAGAACGCGAAAGTCCTGAACAAAATCTATCGTCACATACTCCCATTTCTACTTTGGAATGGGTAAAGGCTGAAGCAATCTACCTAGCTCTGTCTCTCTGTCTTTACCTGCTGGCAAACCAAACATCTAGATACGAAGTTAGCCACCTCCTGCTTCATACCATACCACCAAACATGCTCTCTCATGTCCCTATACATCTTGTTGGCACCCGGATTCATAGAGTATTGAGATCAATGTGCCTTCTGAAGAATCATCTGCAATACTGAAGTCCTCTGCCAACCCTCTCTGGACCTGTGATCTGATGCTCCTTAGAGACTCATCCTCGAACTGTGCGGCTCTGATCCGGCCCATCAACTCTGACAGTACTTGAAGTCCCCACATCTGTGTTGCAACTCCAGTAACTAATACCTCAAGTACCAAACTATCAAGATTGGCCAATAAATATCCGTCTCTCGTCAAATACATAGCCACTGGCTACCTGCTCAACGCATCCATGACTATGTTGGCCTTCCCTGGATGGTACTATAAAGAAATGTCAAAGTCCTTCATCAATTCTAACCATCGTCGCTGCCTCATATTGAGCTCTTTTTATGTAAACACATACTTTAAACTCTTGTGTTATGTAAAGATCTCTACCAGCTATCCATACAAGTATTACTTCCACAGTTTAAAAGAAATAACTACTGACAACTCCAAGTCATGGGTAGGGTAACCTTCCCATTCTGCTGTAACGCACAACCCAAACCCTTACACGATGCATCACTATATATAAAAAATTCTCCTGTCCCTGATGGCAATGCCAATATTGGAGTTTTAGTCAATCTCTTCTTTAGCTCCTAAAAAGTAGACTGACAGTCCTCAGCCCAGATAAACTCCATGTCCTTCATGGTTAGTCTAGTCATCGGCTCTGCAATCCTAGAAAAATTCTGAATAAATTTCGATAATAGCCTGCCAGTCCAAAAAAACTCCTGATCTCGCTACTTAACTCATGGTAGACCATGCTCAACTGATAAAATCTTCTTCGGGTCTACTGAGATTGTGTCTCCTGTAATCAAATGCCCGAGGAATTCAGCCTTATCTAGGAAGAACTCACACTTTGAAAGCTTGCCATATAACTTCTTCTTCCTGAGTGTCTCCAGAACTATCCTCAGGTGCTTCTCATGCACCTCTGGGGTCTTCGAATAAAACAAAATATCATCAATGAATACTACCACAAACTGATCCAAGTACTGATGAAACACCTTATTCATCAGGTTCATGAATACCGCCCGGGCATTGGTCAACCCGAACGGCATCACCAAGAACTCAAACGGCCTATACCAAGTCCTGAAAGTTGTCTTTGGAATGTCTTACTTCTTCACTTTCATCCGGTGGTACCCCGACCTCAAGTCTATCTTTGAGAATAACTTCGCTCCGCTCAACTGATCAAACAATTCGTCAATCCGTGGCAACATATATTTATTCTTGATAGTGAGGTTGTTGAGTGCCCTGTAGTTGATGCACATGCGTACCGACCCATCCTTCTTTGGTACAAAGAATACCGGAGCACCCTACGGTGATGAACTAGAGCGGATAAAGCCCTTGTCCTGCAACTCATCCACCTGCTTCTTCAACTCCGCTAGTTCATTGTTGTTCACTCTATAGACGTGCTATGATTGGCTCTGCGCCTGGCACTAAGTCTATAGAGAACTCTACATCTCTGTCTGGTGGCAACCCTGGCAACTCCTCCGGAAAGACGTCCATATACTCTGCAATCAATGGATGTGGCGGCTCCTTTTCTTCTACCAAAGCTCCATAAAAATCTTCTTCGTCCTGCTCTGTTGCTCCTCTGACGAACTCAAACTCTGGCTCTCCTGGTGTTTGGAACAAAACTCTACCTCCACAAAAATTGATACTAGCATAATGCCTACTCAATCAATACATCCCGAGTACTATATTGTAGATCGGAAGTGGCATTACGAGTAGACATACGCTCAACTCTCGGCCTCCCAAAAAAACTTTCTGGTCCTTGAAAACATCACTGACCAGGATAATGCCACCCCCGGTCGTGATCTTGCAAGTCCTCGCCAACGGTTCAGACTCAAAATAATGTTTCAGAGTAAAAGATACAATACAAAACTATGAGAAGCACCAGAATCAAATAAAGCATGAGCTGAAAAAGAATCAAGATAGACTGAACCTGAGATAACATCACCGACTGGCTCCTCCTCCATGACGGTCAAGGCGAAAGCTTTCCCCTGTTGTTGGGCACCTCTCTGCTGGTGCTGGCTAAGCAAATTGCTATTGTTGTGGTGGTAGAGAAGGTCCTCTCTGCTGTCCCGCTGGTAGTCTCGCTGGTGATTTTTGTGCCTTAGCTCTACCCTGAGCTGGACGAGCTGGAACTTTAGGATAAGCCCTCAACTGATGGTCTCTCGATACGCAGAATAAGCACTGGCCCAATCTCATCGTGCATGCATCACATCCATGTCCCTGTTTCTTACAAAAAGTGCAAGGAATAGCTGCCCTCTGGATCTGGTGCATCTATTGTGTTGGCACCCTAGCTGGTACATGAAACTGCTACCTCGGCTGCTAGAAGTGCCTCTGGTACTGCTGCTGGAAATAAGGCTGCTTCATTAGACCCATGTTAGTACTGGATCCTCCTTGGTCTCTCGGCCTCTTAGAGCCAAGATCTAGATCATCCTCTGCCCGCTGTGCCTATCTCAGAATCTCCTCGAAAGTAGTGGTTGGAACTCCATTCTTATATGATTTGACCTCCATGTTCAAGCCCTTGCTAAACTTCCTGGCTCTTTCTTTGGGGTTCTGCCCCTCCACAAAGTGTCCTAATCTGTAATACTCTACTACATACTCATCCACCATTAAACCTCCCTGAATAAGGTATTGGAACTGGATCTCTAAAGATGTCAGAGCTACATCTGGAAAGAACTTTTCCTTGAAGATCTCTTTGAAAGCTTCCCAAGTAAGTCCTGGCACTGAGATCCTGGGATCCGTCCTGAACCAAATCAACGCAATGTCGAACATCATGCTCCCCGCGACCTCTATCTGTAACTCTATAGAATCTGCACTAGCCGCAGGTTTCGCTCAATGTCTTCTATCCAATCATCAGCATAAATGATCCCTTTAATGCCTTTAAAGTCCTTTGGCCCCATCCTCTTAAAATCTTTGATAGTCCTCGGCCTTGGCAACTGTGGGGTAAACGGAGGTGGTGCCGTCTGTGGTTGGACTAAGATGACTCTCTTGACTGCCACGAGCGCAATCTGGTGAGCATTCTCAATGCTTTGCCGCATAACTTCTGACTGACGCTGCTGTGCCTCCATCATCTGCTGAAAAAGTGCAAACATCTGTGTCTAATCGACTGTAGATGGTGAGGGTGGAAGATCCCGTGAAACTGTCGGCGCTGCCCTCTACACCGGAGGTGGAGCACCTCCAAAATCTGCTGTAAAAATGCTCACTTGGATCGGTGAAGTGGACCTCTGGAATGTAGCTGCTGGAACAACATTAGCAGGTGCTGCCCTCATAGGCGACGAAGTGACCGACCTCGCTGACATTACACCTGAGCCTTGGGAACGCGTCTTCGGCGGCATCCTGAAGATAGATTGAACAAAGGAATCAATATTGAGTATGATACAATATCATCAAAGAATGACATAATTTATTCAAAGTAAAGAAAACATTTAATAGATAAGGATAACAAAACTGATATTGGAAGTATTCCCTAGTTGTAATTGAGTATACTCTCTGCCTATATCCTATTTAGTACAGCAGGCTCGTAGCAGTACTCTAAGTGAGCACCACTATGATATCGCTCTACTTGTGACTCTACACAGACCTGCATGGGCCACCACTAAAAATATGTAATGACTCGCACCCAGATATTCGGGCACAAGTACATGGGTACGTCCAGCCTACGCTGCAACATCGATGGTAGAACACTATCTGGGTCAATTCTAATATCTAAACATCTCAACTCCAAACGAAGGAACAATATGGTATCTCACAAATGTAACTATACTCAATTACAATACAAACTAAGGGAGATAAAGCACGAAAGCAATAATGAAAGAAAGAGAATCACAATACAATCCACAAGACTGATATAATATACATGCCAAGTCTCAATAAAAGTCTAATACAAGTCCACCAAAATAAACTAAACCTCTCCAGGCTCTGGTACTAAGTCCTCCTGGTCTATAGGAGTATCCTCTAATGGTATGCCCTCATGCGGTTCGTTAAATGTGGGACACTGATCTATGAGCCAATCATATAGAAAAATATATCCAGTCAGGATTGGAGCGAAGTACATAACTCTGAATATAGTTTCAAATATATAATCGAGCATATAAAACAAATAAAAGAAAATAATACAAGATAACTAAACAACAGAATAAAATAAACGAGAGTGAACAGGCAATGTACTGGGAAGTAAGAACATGTAATAGAATATCTGTAAAATAATAGGAATAACTGAAATCTAACTAATGTGCCATGGAATACAAGTTCATTATGTGATCGGTTTAGGTTGAACACGAATACAATAAGGTAACTCGATTACAAGGGTAGTATGTAATAGGCATATACACGAATAAACTTGGGCTTGATCACATAATCAACTCCTACTCCCCCATCCCCAAGTAATACCAATAAATCCAATCACGAGACGTTACGAACACGAATATGGGCACACTGAACACGAGCAGTGTGGGTACACGAATATAAGCATACTGAATACGAGCAGTGTGTGAATACAACGTATACTAAATCAATACCCAATACATACGATCAAATATATGTGAATGAGTACCCGCTGAACACGGTAGGGGATAACATCTCCTGACAGGATCCATGTAGTACTAGTTCGTGAAACCACTATGTCGGAATCAAGTATACAGTTCTAGAACATGAGATATATATACTAATATGAAATAAAAACTAACAGAGAAATGTACTCGCTTGAGGTCCAGAGTAAGGTGTCTCTCTCGATGCCTAAGCTGGTGTCTTACAGACCTATATATGGTATATTGCATCAATACAAGGTTTAAAAATAAAAATAAGTTAAACTAGTTCAATTCTAGATCATAAATCCATTTCTAAGTCAAACTAGGTCAACTCTAGGCCAAACTAGCTATTTCTAGGTTGTATGAGTCCATTCCTAGGATATTAGGTCTATACACTATGTAATTAGGCCATACTAGCTATGCTAAGATACTAGGATACCAACAAAGTACCGTATCATAAGATACACAAGTTATTAGATATAAAAATACTATAATATATATATACAAGACAAAATGTATAGTACTCCTAGCGAAGTAATGCTAAGTGGATACCTTGGCTTTGAACCAATGCGGTATCACATCACCTATACACCAATCTTGATATACAAACTCAATACCTTGAGTATAAACTAATACCTTGACATTATCTTTCTATCACAAGGTAATACAAATTCTAACATGTAACTTACTACTCATACACCTAACTATATACTATCATGCAATAAACTTATACAATACTATATTAACTACCTACTAACATACCTCTGTACTTAATACCCGTACCCAAGATACCTCAACTCTCATTACCTTGGGATCACACAAGGTAATCTAGAAATATTCTAACCAATGCTAACTAGTTACATCTACATATATATATCATCTATATAATTATAACTTACTAACAACCAATATATATATATATATATATATATATATATATATATATATATATATAACTAACTAGTTTACCAATATGTATATGTATATAACTAACTAGCTACCTATACAACTCACTGACTTGAGCTATAAGTCAAGGCTAACCTCCCCTTTCTCAAGTGCACATCATGAAGTAGCAAGGGTAGCAGCAACAAAAAGAGCAGCAGTACCAGCAACTAGCTACAGCTAGTTGCTGCTACTTCTGCTCTTGTTGTTGCTGCTTCCCTTGCTACTGTAGTTGCTGCTGTAGCTAGTTGATGTTTCTCTTGTTGTTGTTGCTGCAGTTGCTTCCCTTGCTACTTGCTACTGTTTCTGATACCAGTAACCCGACCCCCTTCTTACTGATACATTTACACTCGACACTCACAAACTACACACACACGATACATATATATATATATATATATATATATATATATATATATATATATATATATATATATATATATATATATATATAAGCAAACATAACACGCACACACATAAATATAACTATACTTGCATACATATATAAATAGATTACCAAATATACATATATATACACTCATCCACATACATACATATATATCTATATGTATATACCTCCACATATATATGTATACCATATTCATATATCTATATCTATATATTTATATCACTAAGTATATACATTCAATAACCACAGTAGTGATGCATATGAACTTCCATTCTCCTATGACCATCAATACATCAAAATGAAATATAGAACATATACATAATTACATATATACATATACATCGTATAACAATATAATTATAACATTCTAATAGCTTTAACCAAGTTAAATTGAATCTAAATGCAAGGAAACAAACACGTGGAGTACAACGCACCCGTATCACACTCATTCTATGATACGCTTATGATACGGCTCCACCACACAACCAAATCATAATTATAAACAACACGGACAGTTAACTACTCAACTACGTGTTCATGTCAAAATGTGACATGCTCAAACCCCCGTGTCAAAAAAAACCCCCCAAATCAACATGTATCTCCAAATTATCGGGATACGGCATATACATATCAAATTATGGATACGACACTAGTCATACACAAACAAACACATGTCAATTTGGTCTAATTGACCTATTGACAAAGACAAGATCTGCCAATCTCCGAATTCCCCTAAAATTGACACAAAATACCACATAACTTTCTCCATAGACCTCCTATGGACCTAATTCTAAATCCTATGGGTACCCTTAGTACATGGGAGGATTCTTAATGATTAAATTATAGATTTAGAAGCTAAATAGAGAGGGAAAACAGAATTTTATCTATTGGAAGATGGATTCCCAATCAAATTTTTAAATTGGGTGTCAAAAGCCTCCAACTTGTAGATCATTGCTCCTCCTTGTAGATCCTTACTTTCTCCTTGTAGATCCTTGTTCTAATAGCCTCCAATAAAGAATAGGGAAGGAATTGGAAAGAAATTTCAGTAGAGATTGGTGTGGGAATGAAGAAATTTGGAAGAGAGAAAATTATAGATCTAGATTTGGAATGACAAATGAGGAGAGAGTCTTTCCCCACTATAATAGGTGGCCGGCCCTATCCCCTCCTCCAAGCTACTATAGAAATTACAAAATACCCCTTGGGGCTTGTAATGAAGAAATAATTAAGGAGAAAAGGTTCTAGTCTAATTGGTTTCACTAATTAATTCATCCTCCTAAAGAATGAGCTTACTATTGGGCTCAATTCTAACTAGAATTAAATGTTGGTCCATGGATCTAATCTAAACAAGTTAGGCCCACTAACACAAGTCCAAAATAAAATCTAACAATAAATATATAATATTTATAATATGCACAATATTTAATATTATATTCCTAAAATAAAAATACCCATACCAAATTATCAAACTACCCCTAGTTGGAAAAATGAGGGTGACAACAACACCAGTATAGGTAGCAGTACAACTATCTATTAATGTGCAATAATCTCTAGGCAATGCAAACCCGGATCCCTGTTGTCCTTAAGTTCCTAGAGCCCTATGGCTCGCATACTTTTGGAGAAGTGTGCCAAGTCTGTCTACCTAGCTTTATGCACCTATTCTCATAATTCTTGATTTTTGTGCCACATCTTCCTGCTTCTCAGTTATCAAATTTGTGTGCCATGTTATAGAATTATGTGCCATAACTTTTATAACCTAGTGTTATAGATTTATGTGTCATATAGTTTCTTGCCCGTGCATAGTGTGCCACTATTCCTGAGTAGCCTATATTGGAACTTGCAAAGTGCACTGATCCAGGACTTCTTGTGATTGATTGTGCATGCATAGGTCCTATTGTGCACTTGATGCCTATTCTAGATTACGTAAACTTTACCATGATTGATGATCTATGACCCCAAAAATTAAGGAATTAATGAGACATTCATGACCAAGACTCGATCATATAAGATATAATATTCCTAATTAATTATGACTCCTGACTTGATCAAAACATGATTCATATGACCAACTGATAGATTTGGTATCCTGACTTGGTTATTATATTCGTGCTGATAGACTTGTCCAGCTCGCCTATTTATAACGACTATATTGTACACTGATTGTGGGATATTTGCCAACATGTACACTGAACGTGACATGATAATTCATGCTCGGTGCACAATATTATATTCCTATATTCTTGGCACAGAAATTATAATGGGTCAGAACCATAATATGGCTAGTTTATTACATGTTTGAATGTTGCATCTATATTTGGGTGAATCCAGACCTGACTTCTTATATTAAATGGATTAGTATCAAATGTGTCGTTCTCTGTACGACATCATTAATAGGAAACTTCCTGTAGCCACGGCAGGAAATTCTATATCACTATGGGGTTAATTAGGTAACATAATAGCAGATTAGAACTTGGGGAGGGAACGACATCCTGATATCGTATGAGATGGGCCGCACCGTGATAATTCTTATGGTATGCTAGGTTGGCCACCACAGATATTGTATATCATCCACATGTAGTAGAGTGCAATATTTGACTTTTTATATTTAAGACCGAGCTAACATTTCCCTATAGGAAGGTTGGAACTGTTACTGATTTATCAGTGTGGTGGCCCTACGGGGGACTGGTGTTACAATTAGTGCAATGACCTTACGTGGGACTGGTACGATCATAATTTTTGGTATGTATAATATTGGCTCCTTTAGCCCTGCTCGACATGGCATGATATGACGATGCTTATTATTATTATTATTAGATCTGGGATAACCCCAGACTCCACATAACAAGCCAAAATATTGATTGGTTGTTCTAACCTGACTTGGTTGTAATTGTAATTCTACTAGTAGCTTAGGAACATGGAATGTCATAGTGTGGTGTTCAACTTCTGTCCTTGTTTGGTTGGGGAGTTGGGTCATTATGCTATGATGGAATATAGATAAAATTATGATACAAAATCCTAGCTTGACCATAATCACAAGACGTACCTTATCTTGTGTCACGCCCCGGTTCCATGGATAAGGAACCGAGACACGTGGCAATGGCCAGCAGTGTACTTCGGCGGGCTTTCCAATCTAATGGGCCCGTCGGAGTACACTTAAGCTGTGAAGTACAATGAATAACCCATCACATAACACAAGTATACTCAATCTAAATCTCATCCACAGGCCGCAATATAAGAGCACAATAGAAGTGAATACAACAACTAATGTGCAGGAAGCAAATATCCAGACAAGTTTCAAATACAAATACTAGAGTAGTCATACGGGGACAAACACGCTAGTACAAATATACTGGAAAGAAAGTAAGCAATAAGATAACTTCGGACGGCAGCAGGTAACTAGGTAATAATACCGTCCCAAGGAAAGAGTCACTACCAGCGATCAGGCGAAGTCCTCAGGAATGACCTCATCCTCGGCAGTGAGTACAGCTGCTGGATAGATGCCCGGTCCGTACTCCTCCGGGTAATCCTTGTTGCCTATACCTGGAAGGGAACCAGGTCCTCAGAGGGACGTAACAAGGTACAAAAAAACAACATGCCAGGTAAACAGATAGTACAAGTACAACAACATGGTAATCTAGCATAACCAAACTAGTGTGACACAGTTTAAAGACAATGTTCGACGCGTGGGCTTTCTAAAATAAATTGTAGCTCCGAACACAGAGACACACGGGTCATACCGTAGCTTCGAGCACAGAGACACACGGGTGATACCACTACACTATAATACAGGATTTATACATATACATATATAAGCACGTGCAGAGTAGCCCAAACGTCTAGTAACTGTCTTCCCCTTCCCAAGAGGTCAATGATTGTGCGTTGAACCTGACCCTCTAACTACAGTCTCGACTCACAGATATAACTCAACAGACGCGACCCTAAGGTTGTCCCAGTCTCTGGTCATGTTGTCTGTATCAGGATACAGGAATCTGGTACGATCACGGTGTATAAGTGTGTCATGGGGTGTCGATGTACTCAGGTACGTGCATCAAGGTGCTGTGAAGCCTCTAGCAATTATTCTAATACGTTACGTCGAATGTCAACACCCGGTTGTGAACCGAACACGGAGTATCGAACATCAACATAAATATGCGCACGAAGTAAATAAAGAACAACAAGTATCTGTAAACTGAAATACATGGTGGCAAGGTACACTTGCCTGCGTGCGGCTGCTGATGACGGGGTTCTGGTACCGCGTCCTAGTCCTCAGGTCCCACAGTACCTAAAGATGAGTTATAAACCAGAATCAATAATCTAATTTACGACAGACAGGGGGTGCTACACACATCTACACCTAAACTCAGTCTCAGCTACGACTCACAGGGACAAGTCACTAGGGGGTTGACTACAGTTGACTATCGGTACGATGGTCAAATCAGTTAATCATCAGTACCATATCATCAAGACATCCTCAAACACAGTTTATGAGTTTAATTTCTTCGTTTAAAAATATCGTTGTTACCAATCACCAGGTGCCTCCCTAAGTTAATCACCTTAAATTTCCAGTTCTAAATTACCGATCTTACTAGTCCTCAATCAGTCATTCACCTACTATCCTTACTAATCATACATATAAATCGAGCATTTACACTACACATAAACCCTTTATCAATTAATTCTTA
Organism: Iris macrosiphon; assembly: GCA_036927795.1. Lineage (NCBI taxonomy): Eukaryota > Viridiplantae > Streptophyta > Magnoliopsida > Asparagales > Iridaceae > Iris > Iris macrosiphon. The sequence continues at coordinate 113,199,776 of JAYESA010000005.1, forward strand.
TTAAATAAGTTAGCATTTACCACCATGAAATATATCCCGATCCTTCATTTAACGATAAAAACCTAAATCTCCATAAGCCGATTTCTAAAATAAATTGATTTAATTCATGTTGATGACAAACCCTAACCTACATTCATCCTATCAATAGACACCTCCACAACATCAAAGTGTATATACTCAATGTAATAACCCTAAGATTTTCTATGCATTTATAAATCCTACTCTCCAAGTCCAGCCTCTTAAACCCTAGTCATCCATTAATAACTACACAATACTAAAACAACACAACACTAATCTAATACAAACTCTAGCAAAACACCACATAATATATAAATGTAAAGAGGGGGAGGAGTATACCCAAAGTGGCCGGAGCGAGGAGGTGCTGGCCGGACAATGGGGTATGGTCGGGTGGTGGTGGTGACGAAGGTGTAAGCTGGTGGTGATGGTGGTAAACTGATGGTGATGGTGGTGGTAAACTGTTGGTGGTGGTGGTGGTGGTGGTAGGCTGGGAGTAGGACGGGAACGCAGGGTCGGTCGGGATGAGGGGCTGCACAGTCGGAACTGCTGATTGCAGCCGGAGCGGGGGGTTGGGACGCACAGTCCGGCGCTGCTGACTACAGCCAGAGCGGGGGGTTGGGACGCACAGTCTGGCGCTGCTGACTGCAGTCGGAGCGGGGGTTGCTCAGCAGCCGGGGGTGATCACAATCGCGGGGTCGGGGTTGGCCAGGCCGCGCGGGGGTGGTCGACTGGCCGGATGGCGGTGGAAGTGCTGGGGTCGGGTGAAACACAGTGGGGAGGAGAGGAAAGGAAGGAAGGAGAAGAAGAGAAATAATGGAGAGAGGAGAAGCTTTTGCATAGAGAGTTTTAAATGAAGGAGTGAGGAGAGAGAGAAGCTTTCTCTTGGGATTAGGGCAGGTGGTGTGTGTTGAGGGTGGGGTGAGGTATTGCTTTATAGGGGTTTGTGAAGGGGATGGAGGGTGGTGATCATCCTATTCAAAAATGGAAGGTAGAGATTTGTCATGAAGGAAAGTGGGTTTCTTCATGAAGGGTGGAAATGGATGGATGAGAATGGGACCCCATTTTGGGACCTCTCTATTGATTATGGCCAATAGGGTGATGACACACAAATTTAATAATTACAACTTAGCCCCATAAATTCTGGAAATTGCATGGACACATAAAATGACACAAAAATTATGGAGAAAATTGTGTTTAGCGATTTTCATGGTGAGAGGGTGTTGTGCGTTAGGCATGGGTTTAATTAGAAAGGCATTGGGATTAATTAAGGATTAAAAATGGGATTTACAAAGTTGGTATCCCCGATTTAAATAAAAATAAAGTGTCCCGCGAATTTAAATTAATTGGGGGCACTTGGGGTCAAAATCCGGAAATGATGCAAAGGCCAAAAATGGTGGGGGCTTGGAATCAGTCTTGGACCCTTTAGTTGGTCCGGCTCAACGGGTTAAGTTGGTAACCCAAAATTTAGGGTAACGACACAGGTGTCCGACACGGAATTAAATATGGGTTACGATTTTTGAAATATTGCGCAATTAATTTACAGCAAACAAAAACTGATTTTAAAAGACAGAAAAGTCCAGTGCCTAACTTGGTGAGTCAAGTCGAAATTACAATAGCCCGATGGAATTTATGTGCTGATATTGGGCTCCGATTAATTAAACAATGATAGGGCGCGCCAAGGGTTTTAAATTAATTGAATTAAATAACAGATAAACTTAACTCCACTCTAAACCTCAACCTCTACTACTAAATCCAAAATTTTCCAAATCCAAACCTGACTATCTATAAAATAAATCGAGGGGGTTTACATCTTGTGTGGCATGTCATTTTATGTCCTTGTCTGGTGAAAGAGTTTCATGTTATCCCAAAGATGGCGCAAAAGCCAATGATTCTTGGCTCTTGCACTATATGCTATAGATCTGGTTTTGTTTCTTCATTTCGTACTTCCTTTGTGGTACTTGCTATTTGAGGTCTAACTCTACTGGTTTTGTATGGCCAGGTCTAGATCCAACACCAGAGGATCCAGCTTATCCCCCTCACGATGACGTACACTAGACGGATGGTCACTGAAGGACACGAGTGGGTTTCTTGATCACTACTCATCTTTTTTAAACTATATTCTTTTGGGCGTTTAGCCAACCGACACTAGTTAGCCTACAAATTTAAATACTTATTTCTTACTTGACTGTATATATACAGACTACATCTGACTTACTATCATGTATACTTTGATCTTACATCTGGTATATCATTTTGTACTTCCAAATCTTTAAAGAACATTTTGATGTGGCGTTTGAGATGCCTTACTACTTATTCTAAAATATTCTATATTATTGTTACTTGTTTAAATTATTGAGACATAAAAGTTCTTAACCCTAGGAGACTTGATTTTAGTATGCACCCCCTTGTCTCTTGACAACCTTAACACATTGCGGGTTGCTTTGGTATTCTGCAAGGTGTGGTTGGCTGAGATATTCCCCCGCTCTCCAGTATTCTGAATCTGGAGCATGACAACTACACTGGTTATATGGGTTCCCTCAAACTGAACCAAATTCATATAGGTCCGGGCTCGTCACTTAGCATTATCCCCAAAAGCTTGGTCTGAGCTCTAAAGATTCCAACGCATAACCTGTCAACCACCAATACCACAATCTTGGGCTTCAATGTTGAAAGAAGCCATCCTCTTGGGAACATATGCCTCAAAATTCAGATAGGCGACCTTAGAACTAAGGTCACATGCTATGTGATCGATTCAGAAGTATCCTACAATGTCTTGATCGGACATCCTTGGATACATGAGAACAAGATTGTGCCTTCAACCTTGCACTAATATTTTAAATATATGGACATTTAGGGAGACGTTAAGATAGAGTTTGATGACATCAACTCATTCAAAGGTGTTGAGGCATATTACTCCGACTATGTTCTCTATACACCAGAGTACTTGGAGAAAGAAGCCCATGAAGCCAATGATGAGGTCGAAGCAACTCTAAATGAGGAACCTCTCATGATCCGGGTTAAAGGACGTGTCACTTGTCAGAGTTCGCCAGAGCCCCTTGTTATTCACCTCTGTAAGTCAGTGTATGAGGGAAAGACGAAAGAACCATCACCTCAAGAGCCTCTAATTATCAATCTCTGCAAGTCAACGAGTGATGAAAAAGCAAAGGCACCCTTGGTGAACGACGTTAATAGAAATACGGAGCCTCCACTTGTTACCAATCTGACTCGCAACAAGTACTCTGCTCCAGCAAGTCGGCCACTTGTTACTAACCTTACTAAGCTTGTTATTAAATCAGAGTCTCATGTTTACTTTATAGAGTAGGAGGAGATTCTATATTTTATAAATAAAGATGATCCCCGTTCATACTACACTGATTTTAACCCCATTACTAGGGAGTTCCTAGAAGCCATGTATGCTTATAAAACTCTATACATACTAGTGGCACCACAATTCCGGACAGGTGCCTAATATAGTTTATTTGATGATGCCTGATTTGTAGTTCCAGCAAAGCAGAATAAAGAACATTAAATACTCTTCGACAGAGCTAGGATTAAGAAGATCATGCCTACTGATGACTCAGATAAAGACATAGAGAAAATACAACTCCAATGATATAATCGACCTACCAAAAACATCATCCAGAGAATGGGATACAATTTGAGGTCCGACAAAGGACTCAACTATGGGAGAGATCGGTGTACTCCTATACGTCAATTTTCTTTAAAAGGCAAACCTAAAAAATATTACCAACAGACTCTTAGTGGTTTAGGTTATGTCACTCCTTCGCCGACTCCTAAAAGCTCAGAGTCAAAAAAGAAACACCTTCTCACTCCTCAGAATCGTCATTTTAGAATTTTGATGGAAGCATATGTGATGTATTCAAGCATGCTCTGTCTATGAATATGGTGTCGGCCAACCCAGATGATGAGGATAATCAATCACTAGAATATTTTAAAAATTATCTGTAGGCACAATAGATGGATTCATAGTGGGAGCTAAGGTTTGAGCAACGCGAACCACCTACAGAAGATGAGATTATTCAGATCGATGTAGGAGATGAGCTTCCCCAAAACTGATCTTTATCAGCAAAAGTCTCTCTGACGAGAATAAACGAGCACTTATACACCTAATAAAGGAATATAATAATGTATTCGCATAGAGCTACGAGGATATGCCCAGTCTGGATCCTCGAATAGCTACACACAAGCTCAACATTCTTCCTAACGCCAAACCAGTGAAGCAACAACAACGACGATTCCGCTAAGATGTGATGGATGCGATCAAAGTTAATAGCATGCGGCTTTGTTCGAGAGGAACAACATCCTGACTGGGTTGCTAATGTGGTCCCAGTCTTGAAGAAAAATTGCAAGATCTGAGTATGCATAAATTATCGGATTTAAATTTGGCTTATCCAAAAGACGAATTCCCTCTCCCTATTACATATGTCATGATTGACAATACATGTAGCTTCGAATGCATGTCATTCATGGATGGGTTCACGTAATACAGTTAAATCAAAATATTCCCTGATGACGAAAATCATACATCATTCTAGACACCGTTAGAAGTGTACTGTTACACAGTAATGCTTTTTGGCTTAAAGAACGCAGGGGCAACGTACCAACGTGCTATGAGTATAATTTTTTGTGAATATTTGTGGAAGACAGTATAATTTTATGTGGACGACATCGCAGTAAAGAGTAATTTTAAAGATAACTACCTCCAAATCTTGAAGACGATGTTCGACTTGATGCGCCAACAACAACTCAAAATGAATCCAACCAAGTCTTTCCTGGGAGTCTACAGTGTCAAGTTCCTCGGATTCATTATAATTACTAAGGGTATCCGCCTCGATCCTAACAAAGTTAAAGCTATCCTTGAAATATGTCATCAACGTAATCTTAAGGAGCTTCGCGGACTGCAATGCCTATTGGTGTATATCAGGAGGTTCATATCAAACATCTCAGGTCGATGCCGACCATTTACTTAAGTGATGAAGAAAGGTGTAACATTTGCTTGGAACAAAGCATGCCAGCAGGTGTTCGATGATACTAAATGGTATCTTACCAATCCTCCACTTTTGGTGGCTCCTATTGTAGGAAGATCTTTCTTGCTATATATTCAAACAATGGATCATTCCTTAGTGGCTCTTCTTACACAGAAGAATAATGAAGGCCATAAACATGCTATATACTATCTCAGTCTCATGATTGTTGATGCCGAGCATAGGTATAACCCAGTGGAGAAGGAATGCATCATCTTGGTGTTTGCCATTCAAAAGTTGTGTCATTATGTAATCTATGTTATATCCAAAGTAAATCCCTTTCGGGTGCTGATGACTATACCAAGCACACTCAACTCTCGCCTGGCTACATGGGTAATGTTGTTATCACCTAACGACATGGTATTGTTTACCATAAACCAAAAGTTAAACAAATTTTGATGTTAAAAACTAGAAAGAAATTAAAAGAGTACAATAAATCCTATTCAAGAATCTAGAGTATAAGAAGTCAGAAAAGTATAGCTGTGGAGATCTGATTTGCGGTGGATTACTTTACTCCTTAGACCACTCGACACGAAGGAAGAAATACAAGAACTTGAACTTGGATACTTAGAGAACTCGATAATAATAAAGCTTTGGCAACACTAGCACATAGAGCTTCTGTCCTTCTCTCTCTATCCGTCCTTGTCTGTATTTTTCTGTGTGTGTATGTGTGAGACATCACTGGTCTCATATATATAACCATTCAACACTAGAGAAGCTAGGTGCACAAATTAAGCAATTATTACTAAATTTGTTGTTTTGTGTGTATACTTTTGAGAATTCAAAACCCATGTTTTGTTGAGTGGGTGCACAATTTGATGTCAGCTTGACACATGGCTCCATGTATGAGGAAAATTCGGGTAGTGGCAGCAACTGCATGTACATGTTCTGTGAAGATTATGTTATTGGAGACACGCAATCTTAACCGCTCCCTGTCAGTTAAGATCGTAGGTGCTCTATTAAAGGAGATCAGCAACACTGACACACTCTTGCAACATTTAAATCTATTACCATGCAGGCGTACTTTGATAGATTTTATCACATTGGCGTACTTTGATAGAGTTTAGCACACTGGCGCACTCTGATAGAAATTGGCACACCGGCACTCTCTGATAGAGTTTAGCACACTGGCATACTCTAATAGAGTTTAGGTAAATTTGCGTACTAAATGATAACCTGGTTCTGCGTGTTAGAGATCTTCTACATTAATAATTTGATCTCTTTGAATACTGTGTCTATCATCTGTCAGATTCATTGCATTAAATATAGGAGGGATGATATGAAGATTGTAGGAATGGACTGGATTACTAGAAAGTGTGCCTCTGCTATCAACTTTGGGAAAGTGTGTCACTTCTCTACTGAGCATGTTTTTGTGAGAAAGTACGCCATCTCTCTATTGTATCTGGAGGCATACTTTTTAAGCTTCTACAAGACACCCTTCGAAGTTTTCGAATATTTTCAAAAATGGGTTTTGGAGACCCACATTCTACCGAACTGAACTAAATTCAAATTACTTTGAATTAGAAGCATGAAAAGCAGTTAGGATATTTTTGGGCATATTCTGGCAGAATTCCAATAGATTGCTGACGTGGCTAGGCCTTAAATATAAGTTTGACTCTGTCCTTGATTTGATACGGTGTTCAAGGCATTGAATGCAGTGTTATTTTTTAGAAGTGTTTGGAATTTGGGACATCTCTCAGCCAACCCTCCGACTCCGACTAACTTCTTCTTTTTTGCTTTGGCCGGGCTATGTAATTCCCCCCTCTTTCTTTTAGTAAAAATGTATTCCTTTTCGCTCTTAGTAACCCCTACACTATGATGGTTGCGTGAGGCTTGAAGGAGACACAGACACAGTGCACACACCATCCTATACAAAGTGTCTATATTCATAAGAATGGGGTATGGCCCATCATTGGTACGCATAGAGAGGGTTTGTCTCTCAGGAGCGTAGACCGCCTGGATTGTAGAACCCTCCTATGCATAAGTCCTTTGCGTGGGGTCCTTTGGTCACGTTGGATGACGTATTAATGGTACATATATACAAATATACTGGTATAGGTTTGGCTTGAAAAGGGGCATCACTGTACACATTATGTGACCTTTTCCGTTAATATGTCAGTGTGCATATTATGTGACCATTCCTTTCTCGTAGGCGGAAGCATCTGAAAAAATACGCAAAATCCCCACATCCTTGCTTTGGGCTTTTTGTTTGGCTTCTCACTCTGGGAAACAAATTGTCACCTCCCTTCATGCGTGGGAATTCAAACCATTAACTTCGCTTATAAATAATGAAGTTGTTCACTAAATTCTCAAATTCACATGCAAACTTGCCTTTGTCAAATGGCGTCCCAAGATGCTTCTAAGAAGAGGGCAAGGGAAATCGATGAAGCTACTACTTTCTCTCCGGTTAAGGCTAACTCCTGTCCTGCTTCTTCCACTCCTGTATCGCCCCCAGTTATGGAGAAGAAAGAAGTGTCCCCTGTGCAATTGTGTTCGATAAAACTCTTCTGGGACAGGCCCTTCGCTGGATGGACTCACCCCACCCCATATTGAGGTCAGTAGTCTCCGTACTCCTTCTGTCGACTTGGGAAAAAGAAAAGAGAAGGACAGAGTAGAAGTCTCCCGTCGACTATTTGAATCCTCCGGTATATGTATTATGCATGCTCTTGTGACTTCTGTAAATAATAGTGATTTAGAGGATCCTAATTTTTTCTCACCCTAAAATTTGTGCTTTCGTTCTCTTTCCCTACTTTATTTTCATCAATGAAGAAATTTGCATCCTTTCAGATAGCAAAAAAAGAAAACCATATTAACCAAACTAGGGCCGATAACTTGGCTAAGGACGATTTGACAAAAAATTGCTTTCCTTAGCATAGCTTGAAGTTACGTGTAGGCAACTCTAGATGGGTGGTGAATAGAGTTATGTGTCAATATTGAGCAATTAAAACTAATTAAGACTATGTCCAGTAAGCAACTACTAACAAAGAAAATAATCAAAGAATAATAATGCGGAAAGTAAATAGAGTAAATAGAGTAAGGAAGAGAAAATGCAAACACAGTGACATATCCTAGTTTCCCTCATAGAGGACTTATTCAGGCCCGAGTAATCTAGCTCAGAGTTTGAATCCACTATCTGTGAAACACAAGCTTTGATCTGAAGACTTGCCACTTCTTTACAGATATGAACTTTTGATCCATAGCGCTCAGCTACTTTAACTTCACAGAGACGAAACTTAGAATTGTCAAAGTGAGAACACTTTATAATGCTTGGACAACTTCTATCTGAATCGAACCGAGGCACGTTAGGGGATTAGGAAGTTGTGGCTATAGAGATTTGGAAGAGTATGGCTTAGAGGAGTAGAGCTTAGAATATTACGAAATTGAAAGATGAGGGATGATTTAAAATGAGAGAATTCATGCTCTATTTATACTAGTCTGGGTGGGCAGAGTTCGGCCAGAGTTCTGTCCCCTAACGTTCAAAATTTTGAACGTTTGATAGATCATGAAAAGGTGGAACGAAAAACCAGGTTACTGATTTTAAGGGCAACGAGTTCGGCCCGAGTTTGATCGGGGACCGAGTTTGTCCTGTGTTCAGTCTACCTCGGACCAGAAGCTCTATAACTAGGTTTGAGCAGGTTTGGTTTTGGTTTTGGTTTGGGACTTGGTTGTTTGTTTGGTGGAGCTATAAAAAATATGTTGAGGGTTTATATGCTACAGTGTGACTCAACCTACATATTTTCTATACTCAAACAAAATAGAAAAATTATAGCCTCTGAAACATAATAAAGATGAAGTAGCAGTAGTCTGACGAAGTTTGTTAGTGTCTCGTCTAGTAATCGATGTGTCATAATTGAGTTATGACCGATATCACAGTGTTAATTATCGAAATCATGTTGATTGTGATCCAGTTTGGGTTAACAACCTCCCCCACTTTGATAATTGACAAACTGATATTTGTATGTCTCGATATTCATACCCGGACACATGTTGAAGGGTGCAGTGAGATATTAGCAAAGTTTGACGTAGCTCCCACGCAAATGAATATCCACGTCCAAGTAATGAATGTCCACATCGAAGAAATTTTAGACCTAATTTAACCAAGCACTTTATATCTAAAACATTATATGCAAAATATCATATGCATAGCTAATCTAACAAAGGCTATTTTACTAAATATTAATGCATAAATAGGTATGCTATTTATCCCCCTTTGTCATTTAGCAAGACACAATAAGTAGCTCTCCCGGAAAGGAATAAACATAGACCAACTGAAACAACAAACTGAAGATTAAACTAACAAGTAGTCTTTTAAAAGTTAAAGAGCAGTCATCCAAAGTTAAACTACATAATGCAAAAAAATAAAAATCTATCAGCAACATCCAGAAGCAAGAGCCACAACTATCAAGGAGCAGAATCCGCAGGAGGATGGGATGGACCAGCATGAACAGAACTAGATGGATTGTTGTTAGAGCGATGAGAGTCGAAGAAAGCAGCAACAGGATCCAAATTCCTTATGGCCCAAGGGTTATCAATGCGGTATCCTTCGTGAGAAGGGTCATGACCCGTAGGAAAAAACATAGTGGGATGCCTAGCCATGTTGTACTGGATAACATGGATAGTGTTGCTGAGAACAGATATTTGAAGAGTAGTCTGATAATCCATCTGAGTAGAGCGATCATCTTCCAACTGAAAGCGGTCTCGCAACATATCCCTGACAGAGTCCACGGTGGCAGGGGGTTCAACTTGAGGGGCCTCAGAGTCAGATGAGACTTCCTTAGCTGGAGTTGGAGGTAAAAGAGTAGGAACAATCCCACGAGCTTTAGATAGATAGACAGGAGCACTAATGAACTGGCAGTCTTCAAAAGGAATATTGAAGGCAGAAAATATCATAGGTAGGTAAATGGCATAAACAAATGCCATGTTCTTGTTTGGTGCACGGATCATATTATCCATCATTGTGCAAGAAAAGTTGAACAGAATAGTAAAAAAAAGATGGTAAAGAGCGAATATCTCAAGATAGGTAATCTCATCGGAAGATCCAGTCTTTGGCAAGATAGAGGAAAATATAATACGATGAAGTTCATAGAAATATTGGTTGAGATACCTATTACGAAGGCGATTAATAGGACGATGATGGGGTTCACACATCATGTCCTTAAAAATTTCTAGGGTGACTGTATCAACAAACTTGAGTTCGCGGGAATCGACAAGGCTTTCCCATGTATTGGGTTCAGGAAGTTATAAATATTCCGCCAAGCCAAAATTATCGAATTCAATGTTAATACCGGCGACTCTAGATTAAGTTTTACGATCATCATATGTAAGATTGCAATAAAACATCTTGATGGCATTGAGATATACTCTATTAGAGCTGAGTAATCTTTTATCCTTGTGAGCATAGAGGCATCTTCCTGCATGGTTTGTATCTTGCGAGAGATAAAAGATATATATGTTATCTTCCCTTATCCCTTCAAAAATAATGTCTCCAGATGATCTATCATATATAGAGCATTTATTTTTCATAAAGTTAATACCATATCCGTTATCAGCAAGATGACTGATGCTGAGTAGATTATATTTTAAATCGGTTACTAAATAGACATCCTTAATTACAGGAGCAGGAGGATTACCTATTGTATCGTTACCTATTATATCCCCTTTCAGATTGTTGTCGGAGGATACATATCCTTCCTTTTTTACCGATAGTGTTGCAAAAAGATTAGCATCTCCAGTCATGTGTTATGAGCACCCACTATCAAGAATCTATTTGCTTCTAGAAGATGAGGGACGGTCCACCTACAACATGAGTAGATGTGACCTTTGGTACCAAAATTCTTAAGTATCCTAAAATATTAGGCTTTGGCACCCATGCATATATATTTAAACATACTAGTTTTCTAATTCTACACTGTCGGGATATGTGTCCATGTTTACCAAAATAGTGAGAGGTAGCATGTATATTTGTGTTAGAAACAGAATAATAATGGTGTCTTTGTGTGGGTGGCTGACGTGCTTTATTAGAATAGGTGTACGAGAAAGCATGGTTGTGTACAACATGTATATGTTTGGTCTTATTGTATCATGTAGTCATGTGTTGTGGTATATGTCAAATATATGTGTCTTTAGTGTAAGACTGAGTTTGAACAACCTGTTTGCCCAGCCTAATCTCTAACTTTTTAGAGGCATCATATATTTCAGTATACTTGGCAGTTAAAGCATTAATTCTGACTGCTGCCATATTGATCTTCTTTTTCTCTTCCATTAACTCTTCTTTGAGTTTAGCAAGAAATAGTATTTATTTCTCAATACGTGTTTTAGCATCGTGTAAGCTCAATTTTAGTTGAGATAATTCTTCAGTGTCCTTCATGGGTGGTGTCTCTCTTATATCATTCAGTAAGCAGGACAGTCTATGTATCTCAATCTTATGAGTATGAATCTCTGTTTTTGCATATTTGTATTTACCGAGCACTTTCTTATGATCTTCAAGAAGATCACTGAAAGCATCCGATAACTCTTTAAAAGTAAAATCATCAAGCTAATTTTTTGTTACCTTGTCAGTGGTTGCCATTAGGCAGACGTTTGCAGCTTCTTGAGGAGTTTCCTCTTCTTCTAAGTTACTTGCCTCACTTTCATGCCATATGCTAGTGTTGGCATACTTTCAATAGGATGGCTTCTTGTGTGATTTATCGTACCAATTCTCTTTCTTTGTTGTTGGGTAGTCCTTCTTGATGTGCCTCGTTTTCTTGCAACCGTAGCAGATAGGTTCTTCATCATCGTTTCCTTGTTGTTCCTTCTTCCTTCGGTTGAATCACAAGAACAACTTGAAGTTGTGAACCATCGGTGCTTGATCATCATCTTCAGAATCATCATTATCTGTTTCATTATGGAGAGCCTTCCGGTGATAGGATTTTAGAGCAATTTCCTTCTCCTTTGGAGCATTCTCTTCAAAGTCCTTGAGGTCGAGCTCATGCGTCATCAGTTTGCCCATCAGAGTCTCCAAAGACATAGTGGTGAGATCATTGCCTTCGATGATTACCATGGCTTTGGGGTTCCAGTTCTTTGTGAGCCGCCTTAGAACTTTGCGAATCTTCTCATGGTTGGTGTAGTCTTTGCCGAGGGAGGATAATTGGTTAATGATGTCAAGAAATTTGGTAAACATTTGTGTAATCGTCTCGTTGGGTATCATCTTGAATGCCTCATACTCTTTTGTTAGCTGACTAATTTTTGACTCCTTTACTTGGGTGGTTCCTTCGTTGGTCACCTCCAAATGCTTTCATACTTCATGTGAAGTAGTGCAGGTGGATACCCTATTAAATTTAGTCCTGTTTATAGCACATAAGAGAGAATTAATACCCCTAGCATCTAGACTTGCCAGTTTCTTCTCTAGGTCCATATATTTGTCACGAGATTTTTCTACAAGATTTTCGTCAATGACAATTTTAGCAGGCTTCCTATAACCATCTATAACAATGTTCCTTAAGTCAAAATCTAGTAATTTTAAATAAAAACTTATATGTGTCTTCCAGTAAGTGTAGTTGGTACCGTCAAATATGGGTGGCCTATTTGTGGACTGGCCTTCACCATTGTTGGTGTAGTTTGGTCTTGTAGTTGCCATAGATTAATTCTAGGGTATTAATCATTTTTTAAGAGAACATCGCCCTGATACCAATTGAAGTTATGTGTAGACAACAATAGAGGAGGGTGAATAGAGTTATGTGTCCATAGTGACCAATTAAAATAGATTAAGACTAAGTCCAGTAAGCAACTACTAACAAAAAAAATAATCAAAGAATAATAATGCAAAAAGTAAATAGAGTAAGGAAGAGCAAACGCAAACACAGCGATATTTCATGGTTTCTCTCGTGGAGGACTAGTCCAGGCCAGAGTACTCTAGCTTGGAGTTTGAATCAACTATCAGTAAAACCCAAGCTTTGATCCGAAGGCTTGACACTTCTTTACAAACACGAGCTTTTGATCCGAAGCACTCGACTAATTCAACTTCGCAGAGGCAAAACATAGAATTTTTCAAGTGAGAACACTTTACAACTCTTGCACAACTTCTAGCTGAATCACACTGAGGCACCTTAGGGGATTAGGAAGTTGTGGCTAAGGAGATTTGGTAGAGTATGGCTTAGAAGAGTAGAGCTTAGAAGATTGAGAGCTTCAAAGATGAGGGATGATTTGAAATGAGAGAATTCATGCTCTATTTATACTAGTCTAGGTTGGCAGAGTTCGGCCAGAGTTTTGTCCCCTAACATTCAAAAATTCGAACATTGGACAGCTCATTACAAGGTAGAAAAAAAACCCAGGTTGCAGAAAAAAACCCAGGTTGCAGATTCAATATTATAAGAAATATGTTGAGGGTTGATATACCACGGTGTGACTCAATGTACATGTTTTCTATACTCAAACAAAATAGAAAAATTATAGACTCTGAAATATAATAAAGATGAAGTAGCAGTAGTCCGGCGAAGTTTGTTGATGTCTCGTCTAGTAATCGATGTGTCATAATTGAGTCATGACCGATATCACAATGTTAATTATAAAAATTATGTTGCCTATGATCCAGTTTAGGTCAACATATCTATGATTTGAACAATGTCGTAAAAAAATGTCATGAGTATTGAAATAATTTCATTTGGAAGAATTTTGTGGACATATTATCCGTTGCACATCTAATATTATATATAGATAACAAGTTTAAAATTCATAACACTATCATAGAAAACATGGACGTGATAGGTTTTCAAATCTGGACCACTTTTGAATATATTTTTTCAGAGGTAAAATGGACATAACAGAGTGTATTCTTGTAGGATAATTTGGGGAACTTATTACCCATGGCGTACTTGCACTGAGTGCAGGTAAAAAGTTTGAAGATAAAATGCTATCTGAGGTGATATGAACATGATAGATTATAACTCCGTGAGGGAAAAAATATAGAGGTGATATAGACGTGACTGTTTTTCCTTAGCAGATCTTACTTTACTGGGTAATTTTGAGGACCCATTACTTATAAATTATTCAGGACTCTTGAATACAAGTAATAGTTCGATATTAGGAAATGTTACATAAAATTTGTGGGGTAGTAATATGAGGACATTTCTCTAACCTTACTATGAAAGAAAAACTTTAAGGTGGACCTATTACCCATATCGTATACAAGACTTCTTGGATACGAATAATAGATTTTATAATTTATATTGCTGGGGAATAAATTTCACGTTGTACATTTATATTGTTGGAAAAGAATGCAGTAAACACAGACTAGGTATTTATAAATGGCCTGCTGGGGTAAAAAGTACAAGCATGGTCTAGACATAGTAATTTTTGAGAAATTTATCATTGATTGGCATCATCAGCAAATCTTCAATTGGTATTTCCAGTCGATATGCACCATTGGAATATACAGATTCCACTATGAAAGGACCCTACCACTTGGCTTGGAACTTTCTTTTAATTTTATGTGTCATGATAATTGGTCTTCTGACCGTCAGAACATGAACACTGATTTAAAATATTCTTTCTTTGACCTTTCTATTAAAGGCTCTATAAATATGTGGTTGGTAAATCTTAATATGTTGTTGAGCTTTTAAGGGCTTCTCATTCAATGCCTCTAACTCTTGAAATTGCAAGCGATCATTATTTTCAACAGTTAGCTCATTAGAGAGTATTACGACCCGCACCAGGATGTGAGGGCATGAGTACGTGGGTATTTCTAGCCTGCGTTGCATAATCGACGGTAGAACATTATCTAGGTCAATAATACTATTTATCTATCTCACAGAATAATTTATGTAACCTGTCAATGATATCTCAACTCCAAACGGAGGACAAGATGACAATATATAATAATAATTAATACTCAATCACAATATCTATAAGGAAGAAATGGTACGATATCAAATAGACGAATAAAAATCATAAAGTCATAAACTATAACCAATATCCAAGTCTAAGAGTCTAACATCAAACACTATAGGTCTAAAGTATCAAAATAATATGCCAATAGTCTAGAAGCTGGATACTTTAGACCTATAGTGTATTGTATGCACACGAATACACTAAGATAACTCAATTATATGTGTATTGTATAATTGGCATACACACAATACACTAAATGTTTGATCACATAACCAACTCTTAATCCCCTTCCCAAACTAATATTCATGGATCCAATCACAGTATGTTATGCACACGATTATAATTTGAGCACACGGAGAAAAAGAGTATAATATGAGCACATAGATCACATGAATATGGGATGAGTACAAGGGGCCCACGAATATGGCATAAGCACACGGGGCCAAAGAATATATACGAGCACAAGGAGCACATGATGTACACGATAAAGTACGAGTACAATAAATGCCCGATGCACACGTCAAGTAAATAACATCTCTAATTTGATCCATATAATACCAACCCATATAACATCATGTCAGAATCAAGTAAAATAGATCTAGAACATGTAATATATATATATATATATATATATATATATATATATATTTATATATTATCAAGTACTAAAAACTAACAAAGAGATTTACTCGCCTAAGGTCCTGAGCAAATGTTACAAATCGGTGTCAGAACTGGTGTCACACTGACCTATAAATAAATTTGCATATCATTTAGTGTAATGAAGTAATAAATATACTAAAATAAGCTAAATGTGATTTCTAGGTCCACAATAGGCCATACTAGTCAAACAATGTCAAATTAGTGCATTACCTTGATTTTAGGTTTATACCTAGTTCTAGGTTGATTACAAGGCTAAACTAGTTGATACTAGGTGATATTAGGCTATACCTAGGTTTCTAGTCCATACTAGTTGGTATTAGCCATACTAGCTAATATTGCTAAATACTTATATATATAACTTATATATATACTAGGTATCTCTATTATCTAGTATTACCTTAATATATAAATTATTACCTTAGCCTATACCTATTTACTTAGTATATAAATCAATACCTAGCCTAATACCCTCAATGCCTTGCTAATATCTCGATACCCTAGTAATACCCCATATCATAATATCCAAACCGTATCACGATACCCTTCCCGTATCATAAATCTCAAAACCTTGGCCCATATACAATACCTTAGTATAACTAAATACCTTGATATCTAAATACCTTAGCTACTACACTAACTAATACTTTGGTGACAAGCCCCAACTCATGATACCTTGGTACCACTCATACTTAGTATTAAATAGGATACTCAACCCCATCCTCTTAACTCAAACCATTACCTAGATCATAACTTAAAGGTAATATTAATACCTTGGCTAATACTAATATTAATCCAAGTATCACATTAAATAATACCATACCTTACTCCATTACCCATATGGTATCAAGTTTAAATTCAATTTACCATGATATCTACTCTATACTAACACTTTCAACTCAAACCCCCTCCATCAACGTACCCTCACATGCACAAACCACTCTTACATAACCTTCGTACATAACCTCAACTATGTAAACAATCTTCTATACTTGCCAATACAACACACAAATATCATCCACTTAACCTCATACTTTCTGGAATACTCATTGCAAATTGATCCCCTTTGTCTCGCTATCAACTGATCCTCCATTGTGATAACAACCCGAGCATACTGTACACATGCTTCAACTTTAACATGATCTTACTGCCACCCTCGTACACATTGCAGATATTGTCACTGCACCCTGCATTACCCTTTGCTCGACTGAACCCCTGCAGACCCGACTGCATCTTGTTATAGTTGATGCCACTGTCTACACCTTCATATAGCCTTGCAACATTGCATTATATTACACTATTGTCAACCCTCACTACTACTGAATACCTATGCCTGGCCAATAACCTTATTGCAAACTTCTCATGCTATTGTGTTTGCTGCCAAGCCTACACATCCGAGCCACTATATTTTCTTCCTTCCATAACAACACCATAACAACACCAACAACACCTTCACCATCACACAACAGCCACTAATAGCAATCAAGCAACCAGACACCAACACAACACAACCATGTCTCTACTCCATACACACGAACACATATACACTCATCACTGATACTTGTTTCCCCCTCTCTATTAAACATTCATATGCACCCTCACCACTTCAATACTACACTACTAACTCAAGCACTTCCTACACTAAATACCAAAGCACAACTCCATACCAAAGCACAACTCTCTACCATGAACCAACTAGCAATTTCTAGACACTAAATATACATAAAGCATAAACACAAACACTTGGAGTTCATCACTATATAATACACACACAAGTGTATGATTGTCACTCTCCGTTCCCAATATACGTATTTGGAACATATTTTATTTTAGCATGGTTGTATGTGCATAGAGACTAGACCCATTCTTTGGTTTAACCTGGTTCATGGTTCATTTTGTGGGTTGGTTCAAGTAATGAGAACCTTTGGTTCAACCCTCGAACCATATCTATCATATATAAGCCAACCTCTCTATTTATCTCTTCATTACTTAATTTTCTTTCTCTTTTTTGTGTTTTCTCTTCCCTTTCCATAGGAAAGTATATCTTGCATGAGAAATAGAGAAACCATCCATATTAATTGATTATTATATTCTTTGCATGATTTTAGACACTTTTAGAACTTGGAGTTTTCTAATTTGATGAATAGATTATTGCATATCTATATTTCTAACTTAGGGTTTTTGTGGGCTTCATGAGTTCTTCTTGGTTTTGATCTATTTAACATATATTTTTGAAAACTAGTTTTTGCTAAATGATAGAGCTTTCCATTTCAAGTGTTTTGGCTTTTGGTTCACTTGATTTGGACTTAAAATTAGAATTTTATGGTCGAAACAATTTTTGGTTTTTGGAGCTTCCGTCATTGCCGAATTTGTTGTTGGAGATGACTAAGTGCTCATGCAGCCAGCATCATATGAAGCAAAGGGTGCTATGCGGCCTGAGTGCTATGCGGCCTGAACTCTGTATCGCATATACTGACTAGCATGCGTCCATCTTGTTAGACGCATGACTACTTATTTTACACAAGTGTCCTTCAGATTCTTGTGTTTTAACTCGTTGAACGAATGAGAAATTTCCTAAAGTCCAAGAGGCAAATCCATGCGGCATGATCCATATGCGGTAAGCAGAGTATGCGTCCACCTTTCTTGGACGCATGACTCTGAACCGTTGGTACTTATTTCTATGACTCTGTCCTTTCTCTCCGATACACTTTATTGCAATGTTACCTCAGTCACATCATTCACTCTATGTCACATCATTGATACTTCATTTATTGACCGTCACTTCAATAGTTATCCTAAGGAGTAGACTTTAACTATGAGCATGTGACCCTGACTTTATATGCGGCCAAATGGTCCATGCGACCCTAACTTCATATGCGGCCAGGACTTCCCCTGCGGCCTAGAGACATATGCGGCTAGGACTTCATATACGGCATAGAGACCCATGTGGTCCTGATTGTTTGAGTGAATGTTTTCTTGTTCTATTATGATTTATAATTGTATTAATGCAAGTGTTATGATTCTAAGAAAGAATGGATTTAGTAAACAGACCTCGTGCCAGACATAACCATGAGCTTGATTGGCTATGAACATGGAATGAGTTGAACTGAGATTTCAGTATGAACCAGACTAAGTGGATAGTGACTAACCAGCTATGTACATGACATAAGTTTTGTGTTAAAATATGATCTTAATTCATGTGACCCAATATATAACTGGTAATTGGACTCGAATATTATATCCGTGCTGATATAAATTATTATCTGAAAGTGTATTTGATTGGATGTGCACCAAGGTACGACATACCATGTCACATGTAAGTGATTTATATTTGGGTTGTGCATCAAGAATGCCTTTAAATCTCCTGAATGCATGATATTATATATAAATACTATATTTCCCCAGGACGGACATAATAAGCGAGTCAACTACCAAACCGTGACTAGGACGTTGATTGAATGTTGCATACATGCTCGGGGGAATCCAGATTGAACTTCCATGGATTCGTACCTAGCATGCCAGTCTTTTTACAATATCTTAAGAGAAATTCTCATGTGAACATGCCATAAGATTTTGAACACAATAAAGGGCTAATTAGGTAACTAAAAATGGTAGTAACATTTGGATGGAACGGTATCCCGGGATCAAGCCCACCAACGTTTCCATATAGATTCATTCTAGTGTACTGTGGGCTAGCCACCAGAGATACTATATATTATCCGCCTTAGTGGAGTGCAGTATTTGACCTATTATAAATATACCGAGCCACTATTTCACTATAGGAGCATAAGAATTGCTAATAACGTAATTTTAGCGTAGTGGCCCTACGGGGGACTGGTGCATCCTGTAAGTGCCTGTATATTCCTTATTTGGCTCGGTTAGCTCATGTTTGGTACTAGCGTGATACAAGAATACCTATTATGCATTATTTCTTAGATAACCTCAAACTCCATAAAATAGCAAGTCGTACAAGTGATTGGCTGATATAAGAAAATAGACTTGGTTGTGATGGTATTATTCGGTTAGTAGCCTATGGAAATTGATTATCATAGTGTGATAGTTCAACCATTTTCCTTATTTGGTTGTCGGGTTGGTCCTTTGCGCTAGGATATGCCTTGGACCTAAGTTATGATAATGAACCTATGTATTATTATATCATTATTTCTTGGGTTTTTGTTTCTCTATTTTTGTTCTTCCTTTATGGCACTTGCTATTTGGGGTCTAACCCCACTGGTTTTGCATGGCCAGGTTTTGAGCCAGCACCCGAGGATCCAGCGTACTTTCCTCCAACTCATGGCGCGTACCAGGAACATGGTCGCAGAAGATAACAAGTGGGTTTTCTTCTTCCCTACTCGTCGTTGTACATTTACTTCTTTTGGGCGTTTAGCCACCGGCACCTGTCAGCCCGCACATTTGGATATTAGACTCCATACATGATTTATTAAATCCGGCTGCAGTTAATCACTGTCATATACTTTTGATACTCAGCCAGCTTCTTATTTTGCACAACTGGTCTATAGAAAATTTTGAGAAAATATTTGGGATAACTTACTTGCTTTATCATATATGCTCTATGTTTACAGTTTCTTGTTGGAATGATTAAGACATTGGAGTTCTTGACCATAGGAGACTTGATTGTAGCATACACCCCTTGTCTTATTACAGCTGTGATCGCCGTACGACATATAGTACCTTGTACGGGGTAGCTGGCCATGTCCATCTCCGTATTCCGGTACTGGGGCGTGACAAGGTTTCAGTGGTGGCCTATGCAGGTCTATTTTTCAAACTTGTAGGGTGTCATGGTCATAGGAATCTCAATCAAACATGATCCTTCTGTAAATTCTGAATTCATCCTCTTCGATACTCAGCTTGAAATTTTTTAGATTAATTTTTTTCTTGTTCCTTCTCGTCCTGTACTTGATTATTTTTTGTGCTCTTCTTTAGGGCTTCTCCTTTCCCCGATGCTACAGCAACAAAAAAGGCAGAATTGACAGTGGAACGAGATTGTGTAGACCCCCACCCACTGATCCGTGTTGAGCCCGCGATAAATAGGACAGAACAACAGGCTTCTGGTTTTATCGTACCTCCTATAGTGCCGATAATACTGGATATCCAACCTTGCTAGAGATTATTCATGGATTGTTGGCTGCCCAACAAAACCAGATGGTGGTACAATAACAACAACATCAGCAACATCAACAACAACAACTCCAACAACAGGAACAAAATATCATATTAAACCAAGGGATACAGACGGCCCTAGAACGAGGAGGAAGAACGGATTCTGGGGCATCTGTTACATTTTGCAGAATAAACCCCAGATATTTTGATGGCACAGAGAACGCAATCACGACAGGTGATTAGCTACAGGACATTGAGACCATTCTGGTAGCATCTAAAGTTTCGACCGAGGAACAGGTTGACCTGGTTCGCCTACAACTCCAAGATCTGTCAAGGGATTAGTGAGCCACTATGGAGGTAGGATTGAGGCATCATATTTTGTGGGATAATTTTAGGACCCGATTAAGGGAAAAATACTTTGGGATTGTGGCTCAGTGTGAGTTGCAGTAAAGGTTCATTAACCTCAAGCAGAATGGGAGGACAGTAGACGGCTAGGCGGCAGAAGTTTATCGACTAAGCAGGTTTGCTCTGTAATCTCCGTATCCTGAAATTCTAGCTTAAATGTTGTCATTAGGTTAATTTAGGGCTATTGAGATTTTTCCATAATTTTTTGGTTAATCAAATACTAGTAACACTAATTTTCTATGACTTGCAAGAATTTATTTTAGTGCCAACATAATTAAAAATATTCCAAACTTTTATATTAGGTTCTAAATAATCAAATATACTTTTTAGAATTTTTTGGGAATTTTTTGATTATTTTTAGCATTTATTTTGAGTTAATTATAAAAAACTGAATTAAAAACTAAGTTTCAGAAAAAAACTAATATTATCAACCAGCCAGTCAGCAGATAGTCTGGCCCATGTGTCAGCCAGCGCGGCCCAGTCAGCGGGGCCTAGTGGTCAGTTAGAGAGGGCGAGGGCGGGTGCGGGTGAAGTAGTCCAAGCCAAGCCGAGCTTAACCGAGCCGAGTCCTAATCCGACTCGGACTCAACCGAGCCAAGCCGGCTTGAACGCTGGCCGTTCGATCCAAGTGGGCAGCGACAGATGGATGCCACATAACACATTCTTTAGCCGCGGCTTCTCTCTCTCTCTCTCTCTCTCCTATATATATATAGTATTTGGTTTATAAATTCTAAGGTTTTCTTTTAGCCAATTTTGGAGAATTATCATCTAGGGTTTCCTTCATCTTCCAGAAGCCATTATTCATAGCTCTGGACTCCAAATGTAGTCCAGTTTCTTGCATTAGAACTGTATTGAGGTTAGTTTTTGAATATGTAAATTGTTTCATAAAATTATGAATATTAAATTCTGGGAAATTCATAGGGCATAGCATATCTGGAAATAGATGTGTCTCGGTATTTTTACGATTTTGGGAGAACTACGAATCAGAATCATGAACCGTTTGAAGTTTCAGAAAGCTAATATCGAGATTATTGACATATGTTTTTCCCGGGATTTAATACGAAATATTTCTATGCTGTTAATTCTGTAGAACTTCTAGGTTAACAATCAACCACCGTTGCATAATGCGATTTTAGGTAAATACAATAATTCCCAAACGAATTTGAATTCGGACGAGCCATAAATTCTAGCATGTTTTTGATGCTGAAATCTACAGGAAACCATGCATGAAAGTTGAGTTTGTATTGGTTGACTTTTTGGTGAACAAATTGCCTCGATTTGCGGGCCATGATTCTCTAGTTAATTAAATTTAGTTTCTTTGGACAAAATTTAGGAATTAACCTAAAAATCAGAACAATAAGATTAAAATAGGATTTTAGAGTAATTATTCTAGAATTAAATAAATTAAAATAAATTATCTTTTGACATGGTAAATTTGTAATACATAGGCTATTTGGACTGTGACTTGGATTCTGATTCATACCAGCTAAGGACCACAGGCGAGTACATTTTCGTGATTACTTTCAGTGCTTGATAGTCTCTATAATGTATGCTTAGTATTAATTATTTGATTTTTGATACTTGTTACACGGATTAGTATGATGGATTCTTATTATGAGATACGTGACTATTCTGGATTGTTGTTATTTCTTCGTGACTGGTTTGGAATCCATATGTACTTGTGGGGAGGGAAAATACTTAGTGGACGTATGAACTACCCTTTCCATCCTATGGTCTTTCTGGAATAATAGCAGTCATGCATGACACGTGTGGTTTGCCGGATATTACCCCCTAGCCATTCATATGTCAACAAGGACTTCAGCATTGGTTATTCTAGTTGCCTTATTGTTAGTTCAGTTAGTTGCTATCAAATATTCCTTACTATTTATTATCTTATAGCTTCTATAATGTGTTGAAACTATTTTTACTATGATGTACTCGTTCCTTTCCTGATTAGATAAATATTTTGGATGACTACAATGAGGATGAAATCCCTATACATTATGGACCGTATGCTAACGACATAATAGAGCCTGATCTTGCCCTTCCGGAGGATCAGGGAGAGTTAGCAGCTCAGATACCGTCTGCAATGGAGTATTTTAGTGGTAGATGATTTTGTTAGTTATTTTGGACCGGATTATTCTCCGGCAGTTTAATATTGTACTTTAGATATTTAGTTTTTGGGGAAATTCCTTGAACCCACATCAAGACTATTATTTTATTATTATTTTGGTGTATTCATTTAAACTAGTTCCCATGATTGAGTATAGTGTGGGGATGTATATATATTGTGAGTTATAGATTATACTTGTGGCTTATTGTACTGCGTTCTACCACCGACACTGTGGCGTAGGCTGGGCATACTCATGACTCATGCCCAAATCCAGGGTCCGAGTCGTGACACATTTTTATTGGTGGCCCATGCAGGTCAAGTTTCGTATAAGGTTGTGAAATCATAATGGTACTCAAGTAAGATGTACGACTGCGAGCCTGCTATAGGATATACATACTAGTAATAGAAAAATACTCCATCACAACTAGTGATACCGTATACTCAACTTGCTAACCCTTACTATTTTCTTTCGTGTAATCGAACCTCTTCCATAGTTGATTGTCCTTCTTGAATACTTCCTTATCTTGTGCCATATCAATTGAATTCTTGTTGCTTTCAACCTTTCAGAATGCTACCCAAGACTAGAATGCGCGGTGCCAGAGCCAATTGTGCTTTTTCTACACTATCCGCATCGTAGGAGGCCTCATCAGCTAGATTAGGGAGTCTTCCTCCTCCTCCTCAGCCATTACATGAACTCTTCAGAAGCATGATGGAGGCTCAAAAGACTCAGGCAGAGGCTCAGAGGCAACAGACAGAAATGCTGAGGGAAGAAATAAAAAATGCCCAACAGGTTGCCCTAGTAGCCCTGGAAAGGGTTGTCCAAAAACCACAACAGTAGGACGCTCAACTGAAGGTTGGTAACATCTAGAACTTCAAGAAGATGGAGCCTTGAACGTTCAAGGGGATAAAGGGAATCCTCTACGCTGATGAGTGGCTCGAGGATATCGAGCGGATCATGAAAGGTTTTCGGCTTTCCGAGGACCAAAAGATTAAGGTAGTTGGCTTGCAGCTTCATAATATTGCTCGTACTTGGTTCAGAAATGAGCCTTGGATTGTAAATCCAAACCTGACTTGGGAGCAGTTCAAGGACCTCTTTAAGAGAAAATTCTTTCCTGTAGTAGCCGAAGGGGTTCTGGAGAAGCAATTCCAAAACTTGGAGCAGAACGGGATGACCGTGGACGAGTATGCTGTAGATTTGGCAAGCTGAGCCGATTCGCAGAGTACATGGTGAAGGACCTGGAGGATAGAGCTAGAAAATTCAGAGAGGGCTTGAACCAAGAGGTCAAGGTCCATATTTCTTTGGCTCATACAACTTTTGCTGACATTTTGGTGAAGGCTCAAAGAGTCGAGGTGGATATGGGTCTTCGAACCAAGAGAAACAGGGATGCTATCGGCAGTGGTAGTAATCAGGGGCAGGTAAAGCATCCAAAGTTTCAGCCAAGAACCTTTCAGTAACAGCAACAGTACCATGACCCAGTTAGAGCCCCAGCTCAGCAAGTGCAACAACAACCACAGTGACAAGTGCAACAAGCTCCCCCATGCAACTATTGCAAGAAACCAGGGCATTCATGGGAGATCTGTCGAAAGAGATTAGGCGTGTACTTATACTGTGGATCACCTATATACCAGATGAGGGAGTGTCCTATCGCACCTTCAATAGGCGGATCCTCAGCCCAGAGAGGACCAGTTAAACCGCCAGTGGCCCTACAGCGAAGAGGACCCCCACTTCCTATGCAATAGTAGCAGTTTGCTCAGCACCAGCAAAGAGGAGTACCTCTACAGGGTAGAGCTTTTGCCATGACCATAGAGGAGGCTGAGCCAACTAGTGACGTGATAGCAGGTTCTATTCTTCTCGATTATATTCTGGTTATTGCCTTATTTAATTCTGGTACATCGCACAGCTTCATATATGTATCCTTTGTGCTTAAGCATAGTTTAGTAACAGAACCCTTGAGTAGGAGTTGTAAGATCACGACTGGTAGGAGCACTATCCTAGTCAGTGATACTTGTAAGGTGCATCGTGTTACCTTGGGAGGCAATAATTTGGATGCTAGTTTACTCATAATGCCACTTCCGAGTTTTTATATTGTCCTTGGAATGGATTGGTTAAGTATGCACCATGCTAACATAGACTGTCGTGAATGACGTGTACTGTTCTGCCCTCCAAGAGAGCCAAAATTTGAGTTTGTTAGGGGAGTAGTTGAGCAGAGTGATGAAATTATTTTTAGAGCCATGGTAGTAGAGAAGGACTTGCTACACCCTATTATTGCATAATTTCTAGACGTATTTCCTGAGGAGCTACCATGATTGCCAACGGACAGAGATCTTGAATTTTCTATAGACTTAGTGCCTAGGGCAGAACCGGTATCGCAGCAAGTCTACAGGATCAACAATAGCGAGCTAGCAGAACTGAAGAAGAAGGTTGATAATTTGTTAGACAAGGGTTTTATTAGATCGAGTTCCTCGCCTTGGGGAGCCCCGGTCTTATTTGTACAAAAAAAGATAGGTCGGTACGAATGTACATTGATTACAGGGATCTGAACAACCTCACCATTAAAAACAAATATCCGCAACGAAGAATAGACGATCTTTTTGATCAGTTGAGCTGTGCGAGAGTATTTTCAAAGATTGATATAAGGTCTGGCTATTATCAGTTAAAGGTGAAGAAGGAAGATTTTCCAAAAATTGCATTTCGGACAAGATACGGCCAATATGAGTTTATGGTGATGCCATTTGGGTTGACTAATGCCCCGACAGTCTTCATGAACTTGATGAACAAGGTGTTCCACTAATACCTTCATAAGTTCCTAGTAGTATTCATAGATGATATTTTTGTCTATTCGAAGACACCGGAAGAGCATGAGAAGCATTTAAGGATTGTGCTAGAGACCCTTCGGAAGGAGAAGCTCCATAGAAAACTCTCGAAATATGAGTTCTTCCTGGATAAGGTAGAGTTCCTTGGGCATATGGTGACTGGAGATAGGATATCGGTGGATCCAAAGAAGATTACTGCTGTAGAGTCTTAGACCACTCTGAGTTCTGTTGTAGAGATCACAAGCTTCTTAGGATTGGCTAGGTATTACAGGAAATTTGTAAAGGATTTTTCTCGGATCGCAGAGCCGTTGACTAGACTCACTCGGAAGGATGTGCAGTTCGTGTGGACCGAAGAATGTCAAGCTATATTTAATAAGCTAAAGAAGAGATTTAACACAGCGCCTATTTTTACGGTGCCATCGGGGACAGGGGGATTTGTCATTTATAGCGATGCTTCGGGGAAGGGCTTGATATGTGTTCTAGAGCAGAACAAGAAGGTGGTGGCATATACTTCTAGACAGTTGCGACCACATGAGAGAAACTATCCCACTCATAACTTAGAATTAGCAGCGGTAATTTTTGTTCTAAAGTTGTGGAGATATTATCTGTATGGAGAGCGTATGGAAATATATACTGACCACAAAAGCTTGAAGTGTGTCTTTACGGAGAAATAGTTGAATATGAGGTAGCGCAGGTGGCTAGAACTGATAAAGGATTTTGATATTTTACTGTAGTACCATCCAGGGAAGGCTAACGTAGTTGCTGATGCCTTGAATAGATATCCAGTAGCGATGTACTTGACAACGGATCATCACTTATTAGCAGAATTGGATAGCCTAGGCATCGAGGTTATTATTCCAGGAGTGGAGACGCAGATGATGGGCATGCAGATTTAGTCAGGGTTAATGGAAATGATCCGAAAGACACAGTACCAGGATGAGGGTCTGCGAAACCTCAGAGCTCAAGTGCAGGCAGGATTGATGGATGACTTCACTATTGCTGAGGATGGTTCATTAAGGCACGGGACTAGGTTATGTGTGCCTAATGGGGACCTGCGGGAAGAGATCATGCAGGAGGCTCATCGTTCCGAGTATTCTATATATCCAGGAGCTAACAAGATGTATAAGGACCTGAGGGAACACGTGTGGTGGTATGGGATAAAGCTAGAGGTAGCATGTTTTGTCTCCATATGTTTAGTGTGCCAGCTGGTCATAGTCGAGAGGCAGAGACCAGGAGGATTGCTACAGCCCCTACCGATTCTTGAGTGGAAATTGGAGCATATCATGATGGATTTTGTTTCCGGACTTCCAGGCACTCCAGGAGGAAAGGACGCAATTTGGGTCATTGTTGACAGGCTCACCAAATCAGCCCACTTTTTACCTTTCAAAGTGGGATTGACCACGGAGAAGCTCATCGATTTATATGTGAGACAGATAGTCAGGCTGCATGGAGTTCTAGTAAGCATCGTGTCCCATCGGGATAGTAGATTTATGTCCCACTTTTGGAGGAGTTTGCAGGCTAGCTTGGGTATCCAACTCAAATTTAGCACTGCTTACCACCCTCACACGGATGGACAGTCAGAGAGGACTTTTCAGACGCTTGAGGATATTCTTCGGACATGTGTACTTGATTTTGGTGGCTCGTGGGAGGATCATCTTCACCTGGTAGAGTTTTCATACAATAATAGCTATCAGGCCAGTATCGAGATGTCTCCTTTTGAGGCTTTGTATGGTAGGAGATGCCAAACTCTATTATCATGGGATGACCTAGGAGAGAGAGAGAGAGAGTACTTTTGGGACCAGAGATGGTAGTTGATGCTGCATAAAAGGTGAAGCAGATTAGAGAGAGACTTCGGGTGGCCCAGGACAGGCAGAAGCAGTGTGCCGATAGCCACAGGATACCGCTAGAGTTTGAGGTATCGATTTATTTATTTAAATATCTATTATGTTCTTAGATTATGCGTTAAGTGCCTATTTTGGCATAGGTTGGTGACTTAGTGTTCTTGAGGATCTCGCTGACACGTGGAACGATTCGTTTCGCTGGAGGTGGAAAGCTTAGTTCAAGATTTATCGAACCTTTCAATATTCTGGAGAAGGTTGGGGCATTAGCTTACCGACTAGCCTTACCACCTACATTGGAAGGAGTACACAACGTGTTCAATGTGTCCCAGCTGAGACGATACGTGGCAGATCCTAGCTATGTATTTGATTATTCGGAGCTTGAGGTTGGACCAAGCCTCCGTTATTCGTAGCAGCCGGTGGAGATCCTAGACTGCAGAGATAAGGTGCTTCATAACCAAGTAATCCTCTTGGTTTGCGTCGCTTGGAGGCATCAATCTCCTTACTAATCCACTTGGGAGCGGGAAGAGGAGATGCGAGAGCGTTACCCCTATCTTTTTGCACAATGAGGTAATTTTCTTCTTGTATTTGTTCTGCCCTAAATTTCGAGGACGAATTTTATTTAGGAGGGTAGACTAGTAACCTCTGTATCCTGAAATTCTAGTTTAAATATTGTTATTAGGTTAATTTGGGACTATTGGGATTTTTCCATAATTTTTTGGTTAATTAAAAACTAGTAACACTAATTTTCTAGGATTTGCCAGAATTTATTTTAGTATCAAACATAATTAAAAATATCCCAAACTTTTATATTAGATTCTAAATAATTAAATATATTTTCTATAATTTTCTGAGAATTTTTTGATTATTTTTAGCATTTATTTTGAGTTAATTCTGAAAAACTTAATTAAAAACTAATTTTCAGAAAAGGAAAAACTAATATAAACAACCCGCCAAGTTAGCAGCCAGCCTGGCCCGTGTGTCAGCCAGCGCAGCCTAGTCAGCGGGGCCCAGCAGTCAGTAAGAGAGGGCGAGGGCGGGTCCGGGTGAAGCGGTCCAAGCCAAGCCGAGCTGAGCCGAGCCGAGTACTAATCCGTCTCAGACTCAACCGAGCCAAGCCGGCTTGAACGCTGGCCGTTCGATCCAAGCGAACAGTAGTGGATGGATGCCACATGGCACTTTCTTTAAACGCGATTGCTCTCTCTCTTCTATATATATATAGTATTTGGTTTATAAATTCTAGGGTTTTCTTTTAGCCGATTTTGGAGAATTGTCATCTAGGATTTTCTTCTTCTTCCAGAAGACATTACTCATAGCTCCGTACTCCAAACATGGCCCAATTTCTTGCATTAGAACCGTATTGAGGTTAGTTTTTTAAATATATAAATTGTTTTACGAAATTATGAATATTAAATTTTGGTTAATTCGTAGAGCACAGCATGTCCGAAAATAGATTCATCTCGGTGTTTTTGCTATTTTGGGAGAACCAGGAATCAGAATCATGAACCGTTTCAAGTTTCAAAAATGTAATGTCGAGATAATTGATATATATTTTTTCCAGGATTTAATACAAAATATTTCTATGCTATTAATTCTGTAGAACTTCTAGGTTAACAATCAACCACCATTGCATAATACAATTTTAGGTATGTACAATAATTTTCAAACGAATTTGAATACGGACAAGCCATAAATTCTAGCATGTTTTTGACGCTAAAATCTATAGAAAACCATGCATGAAAGTTGAGTTTGTATCCGTTGACTTTTTGGTCAATCGATCGCCACGATTTGCGTGTCATGACTCTCGAGTTGATAAAATTCAGTTTCTTTGGACAAAATTTAGGAATTAACCTAAAAATCAGAATAATAAGATTAAAATACGATTTTAGAGTAATTATTTAAGAATTAAATAAATTAAAATAGATTAACTTTTGACATGGTAAATTTGTAATACATTGGCTATTTGGACCGTGACTTGGATTCTGATTCATACCAGTTAAGGACCGTAGGCGAGTACATTTTTGTGATTACTTTTAGTGCTTGATAGTCTCGATAATGCATGCTTAGTATTGATTATTTGATTCTTGACACTTGTTACACAGATTAGTATGATGGATTCTTATTATGAGATACGTGACTGTCCTGGATTATTGTTATTTCTTCGTGACTTGTTTGGAATCCATGTGTACTTGTGGGAAGGGAAAATACTTAGTAAACATGTGAACTACCCTTTACATCCCATGGTCTTTCTAGAATAATAGCAGCCATGCACGACACATATGGTTTGCCGGATATTACCCCCTAGCCATTCACATGTCAACAAGGACTTCAGCATTGGTTATTCTAGTTGCCTTATTGTGAGTTCAGTTTGTTGCTATCATATATTCTTTACTATTTATTATCTTATAGCTTCTACCATGTGTTAGAACTATTTTCACTTTGATAACTCATTCCTTTCCTAATTGGATAAATATTTTAGGTGACAACAATGAGGATGCAATCACTACACCTTGTGGATTATATGCTAGCGACATAATAGAACCTGATCTTGCCCTTCCGGAGGATCAGGGAGAGTTAGCAGCTCAGATACCGTCTCAATGGAGTAGTTTAGTGGTAGTTGATTTTGTTAGTTATTTTAGATCGGATTATTCTTCGGCAGTTTAATATTGTACTTTGGATATTTAGTTTTTGGAGAAATTCCTTGAACCCGTATCAAGACTATTATTTCATTATCATTTTGGTGTATTCATTTAAACTAGTGCCCTTAATTGAGTATAGTGTGAAAATATATATATGTTGTGAGTTATAGATTATACTTGTGGCATATTGTACAGCGTTATACCGCCGACACAACGGCGTATGCTGGGCGTACTCATGACTCATGCCCAAATCCAGGATGCGAGTCGTGACATGCTCCAACCATGGTGGCAACTGAGTTGGAGAGAGCAATGAGGTCCCAACAGGGACTTTACTTGGAAATATTACAAATGGTGGAGGTGCATGACTACCAAACTTTTGAGGCAGTATTGATAGCAGCCAAGAGGGATCAAGTAGAACATCAAAAGGATGGCATCAAGAAGAGTACATCAAAAGAGGCCTCGTAGACAAAGTAATGAGGGAGGACCATTACCGCGAAAGTCAGCACCATCCCCAGGCATTCGCGTCCATGAAATAACACAGAGGAGGCCATTGAGCTCAATAGTAATGGCACCAACTCGATAGCAGCAGCCGAGGCAGCAGCAACAATATCAACAGCGACGGGAAGTGCCAACAGGTTATACCTATTGTGGCAAAGGAGGTCATACTCGAGATGTTTACTGGGAAGCTAATAGGCTATGCTTGAGATATGAGAGCCATGATCACAAGGTTGCCATATGCCTATTAATACAAAGGACATGAGGACTAGTACAACAGTTTCATGTATTGCCAACTCCAAGGGCAGTACAACAAGGAGGACCATCAGCAACAGTTCGACCCTTAGCTCAACGCCCGTTGCTGACGCAGGCCCACCTTTATAGATAGTAACAACAGCAGAATCAATAGGGATCGCAAAAATGGCAACAAGGAAGATAACGGCATGGAGCTTAGCAAGGCCAAGGGCAGGCACTAACCTTGTCTTTGGAGGAAGCTATGGCATCGAGCAACATAGTTGTAGGTAACATTTCCGTTATAACCTTTTCTACCATAACTTTAATTGATTCTGGAGCTTCACACTCATTTATATCTATACAATATGCGACACATATTGGATTACAGTTT
The DNA here is from genome assembly GCA_036927795.1 of Iris macrosiphon. NCBI lineage: Eukaryota > Viridiplantae > Streptophyta > Magnoliopsida > Asparagales > Iridaceae > Iris > Iris macrosiphon. The sequence continues at coordinate 113,231,410 of JAYESA010000005.1, forward strand.
GAGGCATTGCCAGAGAGGCTGAATATACTCACTGGCAATGGGATCGTAGAAGTTAGTTAGGTGTTCCTAGAATGTCCAGTCATAGTATGTGGGCATTTATTACCTGCAAAGTTGATCGAGTTCCCTATAGGTAACTTTGACATTATCTTAGGCATGTACTGGTTGAGAGACAGTCAAGCAATGATAGACTATCGTAAGGGTCGAGTATTGTTTAGAATTCCCGGTCTAGAAGAATTTGTCCTTAGAAGAATAGTAAGTGACCAGCATAACGGAGGAGTCACAACAATAGCAAAGAAAGAAGACCCGATACCCAAGAAAGTTAAATAATTTATGGATATTTTTTTCGACGAGCTTCCCGGATTACCCCCAGTTAGAGAAGTAGAGTTCTGTATAGAGTTGATGCCAGGAGTAGAACTAGTTGTTTGATAATAAACGAAAGAAATAAAACTAGGTTTATACGAAACCCTTTCTTTGGTTTACAAACAAGAAAAAAAGTACAATTAATCCTATACGAGGATGTTAAGTACAAAAAATTAATTTGGGGAAATATTGCTATAGGAGTCTGATTTGCGGTCGATCACTTTGTCCCTTGGACCACACGATGACGAAGAAGTGTTGTAGAAGACGAAAAAGATGCTTCAAAGAATGCAGAAGGGCTTAAACTCTCGTTGCCAAAGTAGTCAATCAACACTCTCTGGATATACTCTATTTTCTTGACAAATCTTCGACCCTGGTTTTTCTCGACCTTTTTGACCTTTGACCTCCGTGGCCGGAGGTCTCTATTTATAGAGTTCAGCTACAGTCGACGTAGAAACCGAACAGCGAAGAGAGCTGCACCTTTTTTGCGACGGTTATAATAACTGCTACCCACATATGAATGATCTTCTGAATCGACGTGTGACGCGTGTCCCATTATGAGGTAATGCGTATAACTGCTCATCGAAGATCACGGCATACAAACCACGTAGATAACTGCCCCTCGCGTAAAGATTATTGGCATAAAAGCTAATTAACTGTTTCGTAGGCGTAAAAGCCAAATAGCTATTCTCATGGCGTAGAAGCCAAGTAGCTGTCATGTTGTCATAGAAGCCAAATAGGTGTAGAAGCCGGATAGTTGTCAAGTTGGCATAGAAGCCAAGTAGGCGTAGAAGACTGATGCTTTGCAAATAAAGATTAATTTGGCGTAATTCGAGGAGATAGCGTACTGCGTGCTCCTATAGCTGTAAATAGCCAGGTCGGCGTATTTCAAGGAGATAGCGTGCAGCGTTCTCCTATAGCTGAAAATAGCCAAGTCGGCGTAATGTACGGGGATGGTGATGTGGATGTATTAGCCCTAATTATAGCTCACCCAGTCTTTGAATGTAGAACCAAATCTCATGCATTAAATACAGAGATCTGCCCCCATCACGCGCATTAACTGCAGAGACGTGCCTCGAGCTCTGTACGAAGAATAACTTTTGACGTGGCGGTTGGTTTCGTCTCTTCCTGAGCGTAAAAGCTCTCCTCTGCTTATGTAAAACAGGCAGCGTATCCCTCGGATGCGTAGATGACGTCCTATATCAAGGTTGATGTCACTAAACGACAGTTTGGGGCTCTCTGCAGATTCATCATAACAGCCGTCCTCTCGATCGTCGTACAGTACTCTTTGTCAGGAGTCAGGTTCACTGCTTGATCTGACAGGTTCATTCGAGGAATACGAAGAGATCCTCGTACAACTTCCGCTGCATTAAAAGCAAGTTGATTTTATGCCACAGTGGCGATGTAGCAACCTTTTTACGCCGAAGTAGTCTGGAAATAATGCATTACGCGGGTTGTTCTGGAGCTATATTTTACGCTAAACTAGCGTTGAAGCTTTGCTGTATGCCGATGGCTCTGGAGTCATATTTTACGACACCCAGTGTTGGAGCTCTATTTTACGCGGGCTTCCTGTATGTTGAGCATTTTTCGCGTAAGATTCCCCAGCGTATTTTTTATGCTTCTACAAGACCCCCTTCAAAGTTTTCAAATTCCTCGTAATTTAAAACAGTTTGAATGAAACATGAAACGGTCAAGTTTGACTCATTCCTCGAGGCTGATTTCTCGACATATTTTTGGGAGTTTGTTGGGATTCGGTGTGTTCTCCTCTACCTATATAAAGGCGAATGGGTTAACCAGTTTTTCCCATACTTCCTTCACCTCAAAGAGAGAGATGGTTGCCGAGCTTCGTTGGGTTGGCTTGCGGAAGAAGAAGATCATGTTCTTACAGCATATAAGGAGCCATAAAAAGAGACATCTTCGAGCAAATGTCCTCTGCAACAATGGATCCTGGAAGGATATAATAGCTTCCTTTGCTCGGGATGATCAAAAATTTTATATGGAGATTCGTCCAGGAGAGAGAAAGGGTCATATTAGACCACATAGCTTACAAGCTGTATTTTCTCCCGTCATTAATCATTTTCTTGTTAATCGGCTATGGAAGCCGATTAACTGCTGTAGAAGACGAAAAAAAGATCTCCACCAATATGAGAACCTGGCAAAACAAATTCTTGGTGTGATCTTAAATGAGAAACCCTTTGTAGAAAAAAGATTTCTATCATATGTAATCACGAAGATGAAAAACCCTTTATAGACTGGATTTTCATTATATGTAATCATGATTAATAAAATTGTCTTCTTTTACGCATCTGATGATTTGCCATATTTGCTGTGATAAAGTCTGAATAGTGTACAGCTTCGACACGTCTGAATAATTTTATGCCGACTCTGATAAAAGAGTATCTGATCTCGTCTTGTCTTTTATGCGTAACCGAAGACGCGTAGAAAACTCCTTAGCATTTAAGTTGAAGATCCAAACTGTCATGCTGTCTTAGACGAGGAGTCGTGTAGAGTTCTGAACTGTCACTTCCCTGATACGAAGAATTCTTGTTCAGATCATCATCTTCAAGAATGATTTTCCCAAAAATCCCTTGTAATAGGGCGAGAAATGGCCGTCAAAACAGGCCATACTTGAACTTTTGAGAAAGGATTCTGACTGGACTTTGGATAAACTTCCAATCGACCCAAGAATAAGAGTCATCTTCAATGCTGAACTCTGTATGTTTTGGGTACTTAGAAAGTTTTGTGGCCAAGAAGCAGCATTTTCTGCATAAATCCCTACAATTGGCCATTTGTAGCTTTCGAGCGTAGAATCGTAGATTTGTAACCTCTGAGCGTAAAAAGCTTCTGAGCGTGAAATCATAGATTTGTAGCCTCTGAGCGTGAAGTCGTAGGTTTGTAGCCTCTCGAGCGTAAAAGTTACTGAGCGTAAAAGCATCATGTCGTAAAACCAAAGGCTTATTGCCTCTGAGCGTAAAACCATAGATTTGTAGCCTCTCGAGCGTAGAAGCTCCTGAGCATAAAATTATAAATCTGCTCTATGCGTAAATTCTGAATCCTCTGACTGTCCGTCTTCTTCTTTCAAATAATAGGCTGACGTGGTGCCAAATCATAACCGAATATTAAATATCTGATTTGTTTAGGGATTCGAAGAGTCATCCAAACTATATAAATAGTCCAAGGGCTGGAGAGAGAAAACTTTTATCTGCCTTCACAAAACCCTTGCTTTCCAAGAACCCTTCTTTTTCATCTCTTACTCGAGAACTCAGGACCGCCATGGCCCCTAAACAGTCTTCTACTGATAAGGGAAAGAAGGTCGCTTCCTCTTCCAGTTTCACTACTCCAGCACGAGCAACTCCCATTAGACTGAACGAGCCTCGATCGGAATGCAGCGCTCCGCCGTCGAGCTGTGCCCAGGACATTACAGGTAGAGACTTTGGGAGGAAACAAAATCCTTCACACACGTTGTACGTGCACGCGCAAGGTCCTCTTTCGTACTGAGAGCCTCTTTGAGGAAGATGATGTACGGAGGGGTTTTATCATTACGCGCACATTCCTAATGTGTAGGCGTAAGAACTCCAAATTTTTGCAGTCTGGCGTAAAAACTCAGACTGTCAAAATTTGGTGTTTTACTGCAAACTTTGAATTTTATGCGCTGGATACGAATACCGGCGTAAAAAAATTCAAATTTTGTCAATCCAGCATAAAAGCTCAAGTTTTTATAGTCTTGGCGTAAAAGTACAGACTAATAATCTTTGGAGCAAACTGCAAGAGTGTAATGTCTAGTGTAGAAACTGACTTATTCTCTTACGTTTTGTAGTGGACTTACATATCTCTCTATTGGCTGAAGATATGTGCTCTGCTGCCGGGATGTTGAGCTCAAACTACTTGGAGGACTTGTCCCATGTGACATTCCCTATTTCTGGAGCCAATTACCCTGAAGAGAGGGGAATTCTGATATCGTCCCAAGGAGAGCGCATGCTGTTGAGTATGATCAGTGGGGAGCCCCTGACATACATAGATGAGACAGAGTATAAGAAACCTGGTTTCTTATTCGGGGATGTGATCGACAAACAATCCCAGACCAAGCCCAAGAAGGAGGATTGGGTGTTTACTACTGAGGGCACGGTGATGTATTTGCCCAGTATGCCTATGGATTACCCCATCTCTGCGTTCTTCCACGCCACCCATCCTAGAAAGATGTCATGGGTTCTGACTCCCGACCTTCACGGCCGTCCGGGGAAGATCTTATATAACAAAGGATTAAACCAAGGATCCTTTATGAGCAGACCTTCAGGTCCAGTTATGCCCTTCAGGGGATTACTGCCGGGTAGTGTCTCGAGCGAGGATACGTCGCTGATCCAGCTGGTTCAAATGTCGACCTTCTGCAATGACTTTATGGGACAGGGAAGAATGTACCCCAGGGTCAACCCTCGGACCAGCGGATGGCTTAGCCCAGGAAATCTTCGATGGGCCAATTTAACTGTCTGGGCCCTGAAGCACTTCTAGACGGAGCTGGAGAGTATAGGCTTGTTCGCGGCTATGAGCGCCACAAGTGTTGGGCTGCCTGTCAACCCCAACATGTTTCTAGCCTTGATGGAGCGATACAACTCGCTCACTGGGACTTTTGCCACTCCGTTGGGGGAGTTGGGCTTAGCCCTTCACGAGATGGCAGAGATTTCAAAGCTGCCAATGGGGGACACTCCTTATGAGGAATATGTCCCTACAAACAGGGAGTTGAGGGAAACAAACCCTCGGGCGGTGGCCGTATATCAGGAGCTGATGTGCCACTATCATGCCTGCACCACTTTTTATAAGGAGCCTTCTGATTTGGCTCACATCAATAAGTGGGCCACCTATCTTTTCTTCCACCAGGCCAGAAATGTCAAGCCAGACAAGGTGGTAGATAGCCAAGATAGGCCCTTGGACCTCCTAAGCATGCTGAATGCCAACACTGTCAATGACCTTATTGAAGACGCAGGGGCTTCAGATCATGTTTTTAACGAGGAGGTAGGGGTTTATGCTGTAGGCATGAAAGCCTTCATTTATATGAGGCATTATCGTAAGCCTCTGTCGAAGGAAGCTCAATTAGCTAGCTTTCTCTCCGTCTGGCTTCGCCACTGGGTAGTGCCTGGCATCGCGTCTGCAGATCGCATCCATCGTAACACCTTATGGCTTGTAGTGCGTTTAGTGTTCGAAGCAAGACTGGGCCTGCTTCCTGCTATGGTATGTAGAATACAGGCAGGCCTGAGGGCCCTTACTGATGGACTGCTCGCTGATGAGACACAGCGTAAAAGCTTTCCCAGGGTAGAATTACTATTCCTATACTTGATGGGATGGTTAATTCTTCACAATGCCCGAGTGATGTCTCCCGGTTTCGCCAGTAGTTCAGGAAATAATTTCTTGCTGAATTACAAGAATTCCTCTTGGAACGTGGCGACCGTCACATATTGCCGGCGGGCGTTAAACGTAGCCCACAGCTGGAAGATCTTCTGTATCGTTCCCCCCGTACACATCAATCAACATATGAGGAAACTTAAAGATGAGGGCCATGGGAGGATCATTTTTTCTCCCGAATCCTTCTATTGGTTGGTCTATATCAGACCTTCCCATTTGCTGTACAGAAGCGATGACCACTGCTACCTGGAGCCCTATCTGCCCAGTCGGTTCGCCAGGCAGTTTGGGTATGACCAATTGCAAGTGGGAAATGCCATCACCAGTTTCAAGTCCAGAGGTGGACTTATTGATTGAGCCAGAGGGTAGCAATATTTTATCACGGGCTACACTGGTGCAACTTTTGCGGTGCCCACGACTTCTCTTTCCATGGAGCTGCGCATGCTTCACTCGTACGGATAGTTCTATGCGTCAATCAATACCTTTCATCGTAATTTTGATATGCGTGCAAGTTTTAGGATGCCCTCCCATAGGTCTACTGCCTAGGAGGATGTTTCGTCTGTTTGCTCGGATGAGGAAGAGGACATCGCTGGGCTGACGAATTTTTGGCGACAATACCGAGAGGCGTACTAGCTCCGCCTGCAGAGCCTCTCGTTATCGCCCATAAAAGGAAAGCTTCTGCTCCGAAAGAACCTTCTCCCTGCAAGAAGAGGATTGCTAGAGGTTCGAAAAGGGCTTCTACCAAGGAGGCTTCTAGGAGTGAGCCTGTCATCTCCCCTGTTGGTGATGATTCTTTGATTAGAGGTCCTTCACCTAATAGAGAGGGAACCTCCAAAGTTCTGGCTGGCAGTGCCGGAGATTCTTTGCTTAAGATCGCTGCTACTACTGCTTCTGGTAGTGCTACTAGATCACCTTCGAGGCAGAACATAATAAGGTTTCATATACCTTTATCCAGACCAGTAATGGGAGTAACCCCTGTCGCGTCTGTAAGTATATCCAGCAAGATTATACCCGATGAGGCTCGATTGGATCTTGGTGAACACTGGGAAGAATACCCGCCAGTGTCAGTTGGTGCATCCCCTTCTCCAGGTATGACAGCTCGTTTAGCATCATTAAGAAATGATTTAGCTGCCTTGGCTACAGACGCGACATATATACCATCGACCATGGGTAAATGTTGTCTTTACGCATCTTTTAGGAAAATTAACATCAGTTTGATATTAACTTTCTCTTGTCTTCTTTTCAGGTGAAGACATCTACGGGGAGGGCGGAATAGACGCAACCTTTGATTTTGTTACGAACCCATCATATGAAGTGGCGGCGTTCGACGTTGAGGGAGCAAGTTTTGAAGCTGCCGATCTCTCATCCGCAACATTCTCGGATGTTGTTCCACCAGTACCAGTCCAAATAATATCAGAGGAGGATGGGCCGGTTGTCTCGACTGTGCCTCCTTTGTCGAGCATGCCAAGCACTTCGACCGTTGTTGGTGCCTCTACTTTTGGCGCGCCATCTGTTGAAGCGACGACTGTGATGACACCCTCTGCAGTCGTTCCAGGAAGGGGATTCACCGATATTACAGCCACTTCCAGCGTCCATTCGAATCTCGCCATGCTAGTTGAGTAGTTTACTAGCATTTTCTATAACACTTTGAAAACGCTGATATCGATGGTGTTGGAGAAGAATCTAGGCTTCGAGGCTCTGAAGATGTCCTCTAATCTTATTGTAGCACAGATTAGGAATTTCGGTGACGCTGAAAGGGCTAATGTACTAGAGCAAATAGTTAATGGTTTAGAACAACCCATTAACGAGTATTTGCAACTATCTCGAGGCGGCATTGATGACCTGATTCAAGCTGAATATGAATCCCTGACTGCGCAGTTTGCTGAACAGATAGAACGCTTAAATAAATCTATCCAGACACAGCAGCAGGAGATGGATGAAGGGAAGGCCGTCTTGGAGGAGGTTATTCCTCTTCAAACAAAGTGTAAGGCCGAACATGAGGGGAATGCAGCGAGGGTCCGCAAACTGGAAGCCAAACTCGCTCAGGCAAAGGAGTGGGCTTTCCAGTCAATGGCAGCTCTAGATGTGGTGAATGGCCGACTGGATACAGCTCAACAGAACTTGGCACGTGCAGGAGTCACCTGCGCCAGTTTTGTTAAGGCTCGGTCCGAACTGTCCCTCCTTAGCAATGACGAGGTACGACTGGAGCGAGCTCGAGCTAACATATTGAACTCCAGGAATGAGAGGATGGCCGCTTTGGCACGATAAATTTACGATTTAACTGCTCCTCCACAATGATGTACTTCTTTGCTTCTTTATGTAATTTGCTCTTCCCGGAGATAATAAAGAAACTTTATCTGACTTCGTGGACCCATCATTTTTGAATATAAATGATAGGCTAGGGTGAAAGTGATATCAGAGGTAATATGGACGTGATATACTTTTGGTAAGCTTCAGTTGGATATATCTATTCAGAGGTTATATGGACATGATAGAATATGATCCAACTAAATTTGTATACAAAACACTATCAGAGGTAATATGGGCGTGATAGGTTTTGAAGTTCCAAATTAGTTAAACATATCTATTCAGAGGTCATAAGAACATGATAGAATATGATCCAACCAGTTTTTTGTATGTCGTGTTGTCAGAATGAGATCTTCACCATACTCCGTTGAGCAAAGGAGATTAAGCATAGTACCTCTTCAGGAATTTGCCGTTGATAGGAGCCATTATCAGATCTCCGTTAGGCCTGGCTAATCTGTAGCGCCATTTGAAAACATTGTTTCAATCACATAAGGGCCCTCCCATTTGGGCTGGAATTTACCATTACTCTTGTGCGTAATGATCATTGGCCTTTTCACAGCTAGAACTAGCTCGCCAACTTTGAACACTCTCTCCTTCACTTTTTGATTAAAAGCTCTGGAGATGCGCGCTTGGTAGTATGCAATACGCTGTTGAGCTTGGAGGCGTTTCTCGTCTAATCCTTCTAGCTCTTGAAGCCATAGTCGATCATTATTTTCCTGAGTCAACTCATTAGCTACTGCTATTCTGAGTGATAGAATTTGGATTTTAATGGGGAGAACTGCTTCACACCCGTAGCCTAATGAGAATAGGGTACAACCCGTCGGTGCTCGTACCGTTGTGCGGTATGCCCAGAGGCACTCTCCCAGCTTCTCATTCCAATCTCTTTTGTTTGAAAAGACAAACTTTTTCAAGAGTTTGATAATTGTTTTGTTGAAAGCTTCTTCGAAACCATTAGTAGCAGGATTATATGTCGTAGAGGCCATATTTTGTATCCAATTTTTATTGTAAAATCGGTGAAACGCTTGGCTGATGAATTGAGGCCCATTGTCATTAATTATCCTTCGGGGTATCCCAAACCGATAAATGACATGATGCTTGATGAAGCTGATCACGTTGGATGTCTTCACCTCAGCAAGAGGGATCGCCTCTACCCATTTGGAGAAATAATCCGTGATGGCCAATATGAACCGATGTCCTCTAGAAGAAGACGGGTGAATAGGACCAATGATATCCATACCCCATGCTTCAAAAGGCCACGATGCAATCATAGGATATAAATGTTCAGAAGGCTGATGTATAAAATCTACATGAACTTGACCGACCTTGCATTGTCTTGCATATTTTACTGCATCTGCGATCATTGTAGGCCAGTAGTAGCCCATCCTCCTGATACGATCCTATAACTTAGGACCTGGTTGATGTGCTCCATATACACTGTCGTGAGCTTCTCGGATAACCCGGTTTGCATCATCGGAGAGACATCGTAATAGCAGTCCATCATATGTTCAGCGATATAGACATTATGAAGATGCATCAAAAAAGAAGCGTAATGATCGTCTTTTGATAGATATTGCTTTTTTAGGATCCTTTGGTAAGATTCCGTATGACACAAAGTCTATAAAGGGACTTCTCCAGTCTCTTTTGGGAGGATCCATGTTTACAACATAGCTGCATTCTATGTGAAAGTTATTTTTTATACAGAACAGATCTCTGTTGAGAAGAATGATCGAATTCTGCCTCCTTATAGGGATAGTTAGATCTGCAGCTAGACTGGCTAGGCCATCAGCTTCCAAATTCTGAGATCGAGGTACATGCTGTAGTAAGAACCCTTTGAAAGACATGGCTATCTCGATCGTTGCTTGGTGATAAGGAATGAGGTCTGGATTGCGGACTTCATATATTCCTCTGATCTGATTGACAATCAGTAGAGAATCACCAAAAGCTTCCAAGTATTCGACATCCAATTCTTTAGCGACTTGGAGCCCGATTAGTAGGGCGTTATACTCTGCCATGTTATTAGAGCAGGGTTCACTAAGAGAATCTGCTCGATAGATGACGAGTTTATCAGGAGTGATCAGGACAATTCCTACTCCTGAAACCACATTTCCCCTGGGACCAGTTCTAGAGGCACCATCGAAGAATAACTGCCATGTATCACCTTCCGTTACGGAATTACATTCTGCAACTTCGTCGGGAATATCCTCGTATAGTTTGGAGGTTTCCGGAATCGGATGAGCAGCTAAGAAATTAGCCAATACTTGGCCCTTGATGGACTTTTGAGGGACATACACCATATCATACGGTGCTAATAACATTGCCCAAGTTGCAAGTCGAGAATTAAGAGCGCTCGGCTTGTTAATCAATACCCGAAGAGTATTGATTCTGGAGATGATATGAATAGTCTGGCCTGTGACGTAATGACGCATTTTCTGAATGGCGAACATTAGGGCCAAACATTCTTTTTCTACTGGATTGTACCGGTGTTTAGCTCCAACCATCATCCTGCTTAAATAGTAGATAGCCTCTTCATGACCCTCATCGTTCTTCTGTGCAAGGAGATCTCCCAAAGAATGATCCATTGCTCGAACATACAGCATAAATGGTCTTCCTATGACGGGAGGCACCAGAATTGGAGGATTAGTGAGGTAGCATTTGATATTATTAAACGCTTGCTGACAGGCTTTGTCCTACATGAAGGACACATCTTTCTTCATCAGGCGAGAAAAAGGCTGACATCTCCTAGAGAGGTTGGATATGAATCTCTTGATATAAGCTAGACAACCTTGAAATCCCCTGAGTTCCCTCAGATTATGGGGTGGTCGCATTTATAAGATGTCCTTTACTTTATCAGGGTCTACTTGAATGCCTTTAGCGGTAATGACAAATTCCAAGAATTTGCACTGGATACACCAAGAAAGGACTTTGTATGATTCATTTTGAGTTGGTATTGGCGCATCAACTCGAATACTGTCTTCAAGTCTTGGATATGATTATCCTTGAAGCGGCTTTTGACAGCAATATCGTCTACGTAACATTCTACTATTTTGCATAAACGCTCATGGAATATGTTACTCATAGCTCGTTGGTACGTAGCCCCGGCATTCTTCAGTCCGAAGGGCATGACCGTATAGCAATATACCCCCAATGGTGTCCGAAAGGCAGTATGCTTCTCGTCTTCAGGATGCATCTTGATTTGGTTGTATCCTGAAAATCCGTCCATGAAAGACATGCGCTCAAAACCGCACGCATTATCGATCATGACGTCTGTAATGGAAAGAGGGAACTCATCTTTAGGGCAGGCTGCATTCAGATCTCGGAAATCGATGCAAATACGCACTTTCCTACTTTTCTTCATGACTGGGACAACATTGGCAACCCAGTCAGAATGTTGTTCTTCCCGGATGAACCCACAGGCTATCAGCTTCCTAATTTCGGCTTCGATGGCATCCATCATATCCGGACGAAACCGACGTTGATGTTGCTTCATAGGCTTCGAATTGGGCAATATGTTGAGTTTATGGGTAGCCACTTTAGGATCAAGACCTGGCATATCCTCATAATTCCACGCAAAGATGTCGATATATTCTTTTGTCAGCTGGATTATTTCTTCCCTTTATTCTTCGAAAAGATTTTTACTGATAAATATCGGCTTTGGAGAAAGTTCATCCCTAACATCAATTTGGATAACTTTATCTTCAGTGGGCGGTTCTCTCTGCTCGAACCAGAGTTCCCATTGTGTATCCATTTGGTGAGCCCAAGAGTCATTCTCAAACAGTTCAGATTCTTGTTCGTCTACTTCGAGAGAATCTGTCAATACCGTATTTACTGATAATGCTCGTTCGAGGTCATCATATGAGCCAGAGGACGATGAGCCATCTTGAGAAGAGGAAAAGATATCCTCACCTGACTCAGAAGTTGTAAGGGAAATGGTATACCCTAACCCAAAATGAGTTCGTTGACAGTAGGGATTACCATGCAACGGCATTCGCCTGCCTTTCTCGTAGTTGAGGCCTGGTTCTGAATTCATATCATAACCCATACTTTGTATAATCTTCAAAGCTTGTGGGCTATATATGTGAACTTGCATTTTGCCAACATCAGACTCGTGGGAGTCTTCTTGTATAATCGGTCTGCTACGCATGCGACCGAAGACTATTGGATGCTGATTGCTGCGAGTAGGTGGGATAATAAAGATAGAATCTTCATGTAGACCGTATGTCGTGATGACATTAGATGTTGATGCCACTTCCCACACATACAGATAATAGGAGTCTATAGCTTTCAAGAATTTTTGTGCTATAGGTTCTATATCGTTATGGGGAGAGAATTTCTGATTTAGAATTTGAGCGTCAATATAGTGGAAAGGAGAATCTTTATTATCGTCAGAAACCATGTTCCCGGTTGTATTTACATCAGTCGGCTGCTTGTTATGCCGGAGGTTGATTACCAAAGGTGGAGGCTTCTGGTTCAAAGTGATCACTAGAGGATCACCTCCTCCTGATTTGGTTTTGTTCAAGTGGATAGCCATGGGTTCCATGACTTTCGGACGGGTATTCCACCCTTTCACCTGGATCGACAGGGGTTGCTCGGCAGAGGGTTCTTCTGGCTCCCGGTGGGATTCCTCCTCTGTCTTGCCTGACAACTCCTTCATGTAGTCTTGGGTGTCACGACCCGCACCCGGTTTAGGGGCACGAGAGCGTGGGTACGTCCAGCCTACGCCGCAGCATCGGCGGTAGAACGCTGTCTAGGTCAAGTGCTATCTAAACAATCTCACGCTAGTATCCAACTCCATAAGGAGTCGTGGATATCATAAAATAAATCTAGAAATACTCAATCACAACTACAGCACGATAGGAAATGAAGAAATAAAAGAATACAGCACAAGTCTAATGATAACATAACATACCTGCAATCCTTAACTTCCAATCCCCAAGAGTCAGAACCCAGTCTACTAATGTCACAGTCTGGAAAAATATTTTCCAGTCAGGAAGGAGCAAAGTACATCTCTAACTAGCAGTTCTATATAAATGACATAAACTATGTAGCAGTTCTAGATGGAAACATACCAGATGCATGTATAGGTACGAGAAATGTACAATGAGAGAAATACTGGAAATACTGTAAGTAAATGCAGGAAAGAAAAACAATATGTCCATGAGCAAGAAACCTATGACTAAGTGTGTGAGTACTAGCTTTAACATGTGATCGGCTTGGGAACTTGATCAGGCTGGTTACATGTGATTAGCTATGGTTCATATAAAGTCAGGCTAACCGTTGGTTAGCTATGGTTCATATAAAGTCAGGCTAACCGTTGGTTAGCTATGGTGCATGTAGAGATCAGGCTAATCACACGTAACAGCTATGGTTCATATAAGTGGTCAGGCCGCACCCGACGTGAGATGTGGGGTGAGCTATGGTGCATATAAAGTTGGGTATGATCACATATCTACACTAAAGTACTCCCCAAACCCCCGACTGGTATAGTAGATCCAATCATGGTACGCTATGGCACAGGATTCCCTAGGAAGGTAGCAAATCTCCCCGGGAATTAGTGTCTGTACATGCACAAGATATCAAGGAAACAAGTCTCGTACAAGCTACACCATGAATAAGGAATAACATCTCATGACGAGATCCGTGTATACCAATCCGTGTAACCATCGTGTCAAGATCATGGATATTTATACTAGATACAGTGAACATAGGAGATATCATAAATTAGAAACTAATCAGAGAATGTACTCGCCTTGGGTCCTTAGCTGGTAAAACCAATGTCCTGTCCCAGAGTATCGTCTGGAGGAACCAACAGTCCTAAAAATATATAATAAACAATACAATATTTGTATCAGAAGCTATACTAAACACACACAAATATATGAACTCAGGGGCTCTGCCAGGCATGGCTCTAGTCAACTAGGTCATCTAGTAGGGATACGTATATAATACACATTACACTTATTAATACTTACTATATTTATACATGCACCAATTTAAATGTATTTACAATATATATATATATATCTTTAAATACATATTTGATTTATACTAGTTGAACATTATATATGTATACTCGTACATATGCTAAAATACCTTTTAAAATATATATATATAAATACTAAATTGATTACATATACTAGAAATACGTATTTACGTATATAAATCATTTCGAACTTATTTTGAACAATAATTTCAAATAAAAGTTTATTTATAAAAACTAGACTTTATGTAAAAGCCATCATATTTATATATCTCTAGTTATTTCAGTTACCAGTCCCAATAACCAATTTATCTTATTTTTTTATTACTGAAACTATAATTTTTAATTAATTATAGAAACCCCAAAATTATTTTATTTACATAATTTAAAACCCTTTTAATTTGTTACATAAAAATAACTAATTACATAAACTAGCTAATTACATATTAATATAACCAAATTATATAAAATAACCAAATTATATATACTAATTTCATGAATTAAACTAATTATATAAAATACTAATTATATATATACTAAACTGATTATATAATTTAATTAACAAAAATAACAATTAACCAATATAGATAAACTACTTGATTAATTATAATTAACTACTAATTATATTAATCAATTAACTTAAACTAACATATCAACTATTGATTTACTTACTGATTAACTAACTTTACTGATTAATTAACTTAATCAACTGATTATTAAATAATTAATCAAACTAACTAATATAATTAACTAATAAATCATATATTAACTAAACTAATTAATTATATACTTAAACCATTAATTTAATTACTAACGTTAAATTAATTAAAACTAATTATATTACTACTTTACTTACTAACTACAGAACAGAAAGGAAAAAAAAAGGAAAGCAGAGAGGGAAACCTCACCCGAGGTTTTCCGGCGAGGTCGCGGTGAGGCTCCGTCGAGCAGGGCGTCGGCGCAGGTGAGGCGGCCCGAGGCGCAGCAGGAACTCGGCGGCGAAGGGATCCTCTGCGGCGGCTCGACTCGAGGCGGGTCTCGGAAGCAGCGGCGGCTGCTCGACGGCGGCTACCGGCTTCAGCGGCCACGGTGGTTCTTCTCGGCGGAGGTGGAGGTGGTGTCCGAGGCGGCTCCAGCGGTGGTGGAACACGACAGATCTGGGCGGCTGTTCGAGGGCAGCGGCGGCGGCGTCGAGGCGGTCGACGGTCTGCAGCGACGGCGTGGAGCTCGAGAGGCGGCTCGGCGCTCGAGGAGACGGCTCGGCGCTCGAGGACGGCTGCGCTGGGTTCGAGGAGGCGGGGTTTCGAGGCGGCTGCGGTGGTTTCGTTCCAGCGGCGGAGGTCTCGGCGGGCTGGGCGGCCACGGCGATCGCCGGAGTAGGTTAGGGTTAGGGTTTTGTGTCGGGGTTGGGTCTGTGGATCGTGTCCGGGGCAGGACACGATGGGTGCTTTACTGTGGACGTGTCCGGGTTTGCCGGACACGGAGATGCTGTGTACAGTGGTGGATGTGGAGGTGGTGTCCGGGTGTGTCGGACACGGAAAAGCTGGTTGTAAACTGTAAATCTGGACACAGGAAATGAAATGGATACGGTGGGACACCCGGGGTCGGACCCGAGGCCATCACGGCTGACACGGTGATGCTGGACACACGGACACGAGCACACAAGATGATGGTGATGGCTTGTTGGCTTGGGAATTGTGGAGGCTAGCCAATGAATTGAAGATTAGGGTTTCTAGGGAAATGTGAGAATGAGAACCTAAATAGGGAGAGATGGTGTGGGATAAAGGGTTGCGGGTTGGCCCAATGATGAATGGCCCAGAATTAAATATAAAGGGCTTTTCATGTGGGAAGAATGGGGCGTGAATGGGAGACGGAAAACGATAAATTAAATAGAAAAGAAATTTAAGAAAATGTTTTTAAGAAGCTTTTGATTAGCTACTAATTAAACTCATTTTTCAAAATATTAGGAAATATGTAATTCATTTATTTACTATCCCAATAAAAATCTATTTTATTTTATCAACTAGTCTTTTAAATAACTATTTAGTCAAAACAATAATTTTATGACTCAAGCCAATAAATATTTGAAACTAGAAATATATATTATTATTTATTTATTCATTTTGTAATACATCGTCATTTAGAAAAAATGATTTTTTATAAAGATTTTTAAATTACCTTCTAAAATCAGACATCGTTCAAAATCAAAATAAAAATTTTCAAGTAGAAATATTTTATAAAACTTGATATTTTAAAATTAATTAAAATCTAATTATTTTGGAAATTGGAAATCGGAGGTTACAAGTCTATCCACCTTAGAAAAATTTCGTCCTCGAAATTTAGGGACGACTAGGATAGAAAAATTTTGTTGCTCATAATGATGAATATATCATTGAAGAAAATATTTCTATAAGGATAATATTTACCAAACAGAAGAAAACATGAAGAAAAGAAAATATGGTTTAAGACAGGAATATCTTGAAGGAATCATGGCTCGGCCTTGAATCCTCTAGAAAGTTTAGGTTTGGGAAGTAGACACGATCACAAAAACAGATAATTTGAATAATGCACGTTACCTTTTCAAAGTAACTAAACCAAGGAAGACCTAGTATAATTAATGATATAGACATGAAAGTTATAGCTAATTCGAAAGATACAGTCGACAATTTGATTTAAGAAACTTAAATACATCTTCCAGAATGTAATCAAGAGACATCTAATCGCCTTTCTTGATTTCTAGGAAAAAGAGTAGTCTTTACTACCTTCAGAAAATAATCCTTCCTTTTTATCCTCGTTCATCTTACTTTTCTCAATCTTGTGATTCATCATTAACTAATATCTATAAAAGTTCCAAATTCCACAAACTTTATTAGATTAGATCTTAGAATTTCTGAATCAAAATTTATTACATGTCCAAAAATCCTTATTATCAAATTCGAGTTTGTTTATCTTAGCATCAACTATACCTCGATTATTTTCTTCGGTTCAAATGTTACTGTCATGGTCAAGATTTTAATTTAGATCACAACCTCAATATACCCTGATCTAACCTTACGACCTTCAATTATACGATCCCATAATCAATTATATTAAAATCTTCTTTACCATGAGCTTTATTTCATTCCATATTTCTTTATCCGTATGTATAATGTTTCCGAATTTTGAACTATATATATATATTTTTTTTTCATCCTCTGAATTTATTATCCCAATGTAAAATTTTTACTACTCAGTCCCTCAATATTTTAATTTAATTCCAGTCGTATCATAATCTCCTCAAATTTTGAGTAAATAACTGAATACAAAATTTACTATCCAATCCAAATCAATGCATATTCATAAAACTTAAAAATTTGCATCCCAAAATTTAACTTTAACACTCATCAATCATCTAACTAAATTCAATTGATGCTTATTCCAATCTAACTCCTCATCCCAAGAATTTAATTTGACACTATTCCATTTACGATTTTATTTCCTGCTTTTCTTTTTTCCTCAATACTCAACGATGCGATGCTTCCAGTATCTTCAATGCAACATTCATACTATATAAAATTTCTATCTTGCAATCAAATAGATAAAATGATAATCTCTCAATTTCTCAAATTTTTAATAATCAAATCAATCATATCAAGACCTCCTTAAAATTAACAAATCCTCAAATTTTTGGCTCTGTGAATTTCTTAATTCTCCCTTTAAGTAATTGTTTGTCCTCGAATTTCAATCATACCTCGATTTTCATAAAATCAATGATCCATCAACTCCGTTATAACAACCCTTAAATCCTTTATTTAATTTAATGCTCATCCACAATTTAATCCTCTTGTCTCTTTTGTCCGTCATAACCTCGTCATAAATCTTTGCTATGGTCAAACCCAATGATCATGGTTTAAGAAAACTCTACCTACAGCCATGCAATTTAAGAAAATATAGGTCATGTGTCTTGTCATGGTATTTCAGTCTCTGTTAGGGGGTACTACTAGTTATATTCTAACAAGAAAATCATGCATGTGAACCACAGTACTAGGAAAATCAATCAATCAATCGAAAGGCGAAAGAAAAGGAACATTAGGAAGGAAGAAGGATCATGTTAACATATTACTTGTAGTGTCTACTATCTCTAACAAACACTTAACTCTAGCACACTAACAATTTTCTATTCATGTACACTGGTACCCATATCAACTAATCATATTTTAATATTCATATTTACCAAAAATTAATCCTCCAAATAATCGTCAAGGTTTAACTTCCCGATCAACTTAAAATAAAATGCATATACCTCCTCAATATTAGATATTTCACATCGAAATAAAATTTAATCACTTCTAAAATCTTTGTAGCCTTAACTATGTTTAGTGAATCAAATTTAAATCCTCAATATTTTAACAACATAAAATCTCAACTCCTTAAAAATTCTGAAAATTTAAAAATTCATTTCCACCTTTTAATTTATAACTCCTCAATATACATATGAGTGCTCACGGTCTGATACTCAAGGTGCACTCAATACCTCTATTGTTTAGAACTGTGTACTAAATTTGTACTGCCCGAATCACTTGCACTATTACCTCCAATGATCAAAGTTATCATCAACGGTGTTTTCTTTCATAATTTCAATTTATGTCAGCTGGTATATCATCTAATTATCATCACACCGAGTGCTTACTGTTACTAGCACCATTTTCAATAATCCTTGATATAGAATCATCGGCACTCTCGGTATTATATCACTAGCTGTATTAATGGATTATCTCATCAAGCTCATTAGACTCATGATCACCTGTATCCTCTATAACACTCATGTTTCTTTACTCTCATGGGTATGTGTATGGTTCCTCATCTCGATGGTTGTATATGTATTTCCTTCAATCCTTTAAAGCCTATTAAACTAGTCCGTGATACGCTTCACAACTTCCATTACTAATCCTGATATTTCTCTACTTATGACATCTCATTAAACCCTTTATACATATACATTTCTTTACCTTTAACATTTTCGATATCAATCATCCAATTGGACATCATGCTCCATAACTCCTTAACACAATTTCCGGATACTTAATCGTTTACATAGATTACTCAATTACATAATCGTGATTATCCAGGACGGGTAATTGGCTCTGATACTGACTCTGAGAACTATCACTGATACTCTATACTTTCCTTAACTCTCAGTCTCTAATGACACTACTCCTAGAATCATTGGTACAAGGTACTATGCTAAGGGTTAACTCTAGATTAAAGCCTACTGCTCACATGCCCAACTAAGAAACACTTACAACTCACTAGCAACACAGTCAACACTAATACAAAATACAGACAAAATTACAAGCCACTAATTATCATACTTAACAAGAAATCCTCAAGGAATAGGAGCTCAAAGACTGAATTGAGGACAGAAGGTATCTTTACTGCTAGTAAAGAAAGAAGTGGTGGAACAAAGTCCGGGAATAACAGAAATAGATAAGTCTTGAGATGATATTTTAAGAACCAATTTAAGATACAACCTGATAATCATACACGTCTGTCTGAAATCATGACACTCAGAATCCTCGCCACGCCAGTAAGCATAGATGCGATAAACGATAGGTTTCGTAACTAAGGTATGCACTCTATAATCATGTCGTCTAGAATCTTCGCCACGCCAACCGGTATGGCTGCGAAAGACTCTAAGCTTCATAACTATAGTATGTACATCCAAGTCAGGTTCCTACGTTCTCGTCACCACAGCTAATATGGCTGCGATAAATTCTAGGTTCCATAACCAAAGTAGACGTTTTACCTTCCTCACTGTCCTCATCAATATATGTCATCAGATGATACCATAAATCCTAGTCCGTAAAAATTCATCTCAATTTGAAATCAACTCAACAACGATACCAGGAATTAAAGTTAACAACTGGTCAACAAGAATCAAACTCAACAATGATACCAAGATTTTAATTTAATAACTGCTCAACAAGAATCAAGTTCAGTGACAACAAGCGAGAGCGGACGAAATCAAGGAAAAAGATTTAAATTGGAATAAGATTCTCAAGGGGTCGTCCCAGGAATCTCTCAAGAATTTGTGATTGAGTATCCTCTCTCATCCTAGTATCCTATGTCCTATATTCTATAGCAGGTACGCAGTAATACAACTATGACGTCGCACTACTACGACATCGCACAACTAGCGAAGTCAGACCTGCATGGGCCACCACTAAAAATGTGTCACGACCCGCACCCGGTTTAGGGGCACGAGAGCGTGGGTACGTCCAGCCTACGCCGCAGCATCGGCGGTAGAACGCTGTCTAGGTCAAGTGCTATCTAAACAATCTCACGCTAGTATCCAACTCCATAAGGAGTCGTGGATATCATAAAATAAATCTAGAAATACTCAATCACAACTACAGCACGATAGGAAATGAAGAAATAAAAGAATACAGCACAAGTCTAATGATAACATAACATACCTGCAATCCTTAACTTCCAATCCCCAAGAGTCAGAACCCAGTCTACTAATGTCACAGTCTGGAAAAATATTTTCCAGTCAGGAAGGAGCAAAGTACATCTCTAACTAGCAGTTCTATATAAATGACATAAACTATGTAGCAGTTCTAGATGGAAACATACCAGATGCATGTATAGGTACGAGAAATGTACAATGAGAGAAATACTGGAAATACTGTAAGTAAATGCAGGAAAGAAAAACAATATGTCCATGAGCAAGAAACCTATGACTAAGTGTGTGAGTACTAGCTTTAACATGTGATCGGCTTGGGAACTTGATCAGGCTGGTTACATGTGATTAGCTATGGTTCATATAAAGTCAGGCTAACCGTTGGTTAGCTATGGTTCATATAAAGTCAGGCTAACCGTTGGTTAGCTATGGTGCATGTAGAGATCAGGCTAATCACACGTAACAGCTATGGTTCATATAAGTGGTCAGGCCGCACCCGACGTGAGATGTGGGGTGAGCTATGGTGCATATAAAGTTGGGTATGATCACATATCTACACTAAAGTACTCCCCAAACCCCCGACTGGTATAGTAGATCCAATCATGGTACGCTATGGCACAGGATTCCCTAGGAAGGTAGCAAATCTCCCCGGGAATTAGTGTCTGTACATGCACAAGATATCAAGGAAACAAGTCTCGTACAAGCTACACCATGAATAAGGAATAACATCTCATGACGAGATCCGTGTATACCAATCCGTGTAACCATCGTGTCAAGATCATGGATATTTACACTAGATACAGTGAACATAGGAGATATCATAAATTAGAAACTAATCAGAGAATGTACTCGCCTTGGGTCCTTAGCTGGTAAAACCAATGTCCTGTCCCAGAGTATCGTCTGGAGGAACCAACAGTCCTAAAAATATATAATAAACAATACAATATTTGTATCAGAAGCTATACTAAACACACACAAATATATGAACTCAGGGGCTCTGCCAGGCATGGCTCTAGTCAACTAGGTCATCTAGTAGGGATACGTATATAATACACATTACACTTATTAATACTTACTATATTTATACATGCACCAATTTAAATGTATTTACAATATATATATATATATCTTTAAATACATATTTGATTTATACTAGTTGAACATTATATATGTATACTCGTACATATGCTAAAATACCTTTTAAAATATATATATATAAATACTAAATTGATTACATATACTAGAAATACGTATTTACGTATATAAATCATTTCGAACTTATTTTGAACAATAATTTCAAATAAAAGTTTATTTATAAAAACTAGACTTTATGTAAAAGCCATCATATTTATATATCTCTAGTTATTTCAGTTACCAGTCCCAATAACCAATTTATCTTATTTTTTTATTATTGAAACTATAATTTTTAATTAATTATAGAAACCCCAAAATTATTTTATTTACATAATTTAAAACCCTTTTAATTTGTTACATAAAAATAACTAATTACATAAACTAGCTAATTACATATTAATATAACCAAATTATATAAAATAACCAAATTATATATACTAATTTCATGAATTAAACTAATTATATAAAATACTAATTATATATATACTAAACTGATTATATAATTTAATTAACAAAAATAACAATTAACCAATATAGATAAACTACTTGATTAATTATAATTAACTACTAATTATATTAATCAATTAACTTAAACTAACATATCAACTATTGATTTACTTACTGATTAACTAACTTTACTGATTAATTAACTTAATCAACTGATTATTAAATAATTAATCAAACTAACTAATATAATTAACTAATAAATCATATATTAACTAAACTAATTAATTATATACTTAAACCATTAATTTAATTACTAACGTTAAATTAATTAAAACTAATTATATTACTACTTTACTTACTAACTACAGAACAGAAAGGAAAAAAAAAGGAAAGCAGAGAGGGAAACCTCACCCGAGGTTTTCCGGCGAGGTCGCGGTGAGGCTCCGTCGAGCAGGGCGTCGGCGCAGGTGAGGCGGCCCGAGGCGCAGCAGGAACTCGGCGGCGAAGGGATCCTCTGCGGCGGCTCGACTCGAGGCGGGTCTCGGAAGCAGCGGCGGCTGCTCGACGGCGGCTACCGGCTTCAGCGGCCACGGTGGTTCTTCTCGGCGGAGGTGGAGGTGGTGTCCGAGGCGGCTCCAGCGGTGGTGGAACACGACAGATCTGGGCGGCTGTTCGAGGGCAGCGGCGGCGGCGTCGAGGCGGTCGGCGGTCTGCAGCGACGGCGTGGAGCTCGAGAGGCGGCTCGGCGCTCGAGGAGACGGCTCGGCGCTCGAGGACGGCTGCGCTGGGTTCGAGGAGGCGGGGTTTCGAGGCGGCTGCGGTGGTTTCGTTCCAGCGGCGGAGGTCTCGGCGGGCTGGGCGGCCACGGCGATCGCCGGAGTAGGTTAGGGTTAGGGTTTTGTGTCGGGGTTGGGTCTGTGGATCGTGTCCGGGGCAGGACACGATGGGTGCTTTACTGTGGACGTGTCCGGGTTTGCCGGACACGGAGATGCTGTGTACAGTGGTGGATGTGGAGGTGGTGTCCGGGTGTGTCGGACACGGAAAAGCTGGTTGTAAACTGTAAATCTGGACACAGGAAATGAAATGGATACGGTGGGACACCCGGGGTCGGACCCGAGGCCATCACGGCTGACACGGTGATGCTGGACACACGGACATGAGCACACAAGATGATGGTGATGGCTTGTTGGCTTGGGAATTGTGGAGGCTAGCCAATGAATTGAAGATTAGGGTTTCTAGGGAAATGTGAGAATGAGAACCTAAATAGGGAGAGATGGTATGGGATAAAGGGTTGCGGGTTGGCCCAATGATGAATGGCCCAGAATTAAATATAAAGGGCTTTTCATGTGGGAAGAATGGGGCGTGAATGGGAGACGGAAAACGATAAATTAAATAGAAAAGAAATTTAAGAAAATGTTTTTAAGAAGCTTTTGATTAGCTACTAATTAAACTCATTTTTCAAAATATTAGGAAATATGTAATTCATTTATTTACTATCCCAATAAAAATCTATTTTATTTTATCAACTAGTCTTTTAAATAACTATTTAGTCAAAACAATAATTTTATGACTCAAGCCAATAAATATTTGAAACTAGAAATATATATTATTATTTATTTATTCATTTTGTAATACATCGTCATTTAGAAAAAATGATTTTTTATAAAGATTTTTAAATTACCTTCTAAAATCAGACATCGTTCAAAATCAAAATAAAAATTTTCAAGTAGAAATATTTTATAAAACTTGATATTTTAAAATTAATTAAAATCTAATTATTTTGGAAATTGGAAATCGGAGGTTACATTGGGTGTACAACATAGCATCGGAATAGTAGGATTTTACTCCTTTGAACGGGTTAAGGTCAGCAAACTCCGTCTTTACTGTTCCTTGGGCGTCTACATATTTGAAGCATTAATTTAGGGTTGAACGAACAATGTTGTGATCGTGGATCCATGGTCTGCCCAGAAGAATGTTGTAGGACACCTCTGAATCAATGACATAGCATGTAGCCACTAATCTAAGGTCCCCGATCTAGATCCTAAGACGAATCTTCCCAAGCGGCTTACTTTTCCTGGCGTTGAAGCCTACGATTGTAGTGGTGGTGTAAGCCAGTTCACTGGTAGGAATCCTCAGTGGTCTGAGCAGACTATGAGGGATGATGCTGATCGATGATCCCGGATCTATGTGAATTCGGTCTACCTCCATAGAACTGATGTATCCGGTGTAATAGAGGGGTCTGTCATGCCTGTTATGTTTTAACAGCATGTCATCTTGAGTAAAAGTGATATTGGGGACCACTTCCATCACACTATGGCATTGAGGACATGCCACAGGTTCTTTATCGGGGGACTTGAGCTGAGTCAAGCATACATCCGCCTACATTAATGCTTCACTCAAGGCTTCATGAGTGTCTTTGGAAAGCCTGAGTAGTTCAAAAATGGATAGTCTGGCCGGTATATTAGCCAATTAGGCCAGGATGTCGAAGTTATATGGTTTCTCCAAACCTTTGTTTTGAATATTCTTTAAAGGTTTATCAAAACGTACTTCTTTTTGCTTTCCCTTGTCCGCCGAAGTTGGTCTAGAAGGACCTGCCTCTGGTATGGCAGGTTCAAGCTCTGGAAGTCTGTCAGCTGAAGTGTCTGCCGTTGCATCTTCCTGATTTCCTTCATAGTCCTTGAGGTAGCCTTTCCCTGAACGGGTTCTGGTAGCCAAAGTCTCTTCTTCTATTATGGAGGATATTGCAACCATATGGCATAGTTTACGTCTTGAGTTCTTTTTGGACTTAGCCTTAGCAGCTTGAGTTCCTTTCTCAATCTCTGACACCAGATCAGGATGAACCCACATAATCTCACCACGCTGGGTAGTTAGGGGTACCAGGTCATAATTTGGATCCCTGGTCGGAGGGAGATTAATGATGTTCATCATTGTCTGAAAAAAAGGTACAACCCCATCCAGAACTTCTTGAGGAGGCAGATTGTCGAATTAGAGAGAGATCATGTTGGCGGTGACCGTCTTCTCGCTATTATGCAGAGTAATGGCCTTAGCGTCGATGAACTCCTGGATTTTCCTCTTTAGTACATAATACACCTTTGTGGGAAGATGTATGTACCTATAGAAAATGTA
Source organism: Iris macrosiphon (assembly GCA_036927795.1). Classification (NCBI taxonomy): domain Eukaryota; kingdom Viridiplantae; phylum Streptophyta; class Magnoliopsida; order Asparagales; family Iridaceae; genus Iris; species Iris macrosiphon. The sequence goes on from JAYESA010000005.1 coordinate 113,256,591, forward strand.
GTACTTCGGGTTATTGGTACTGTCGACTTTATTAGGCCGCTTTACATCAGGGAGGGTGAGCTTGTCGCTTTTGACTAGACAATCGAATATGCTTAGGATATGATCGTCATCAAAAGAGTATGCTTCGATGGGCCTGAAAGTCCCATGTTTCGTCTGTGTGGTTGCCAAAGTATTTTGCCTGGACGTATTGATCGCCAGAGCTTCTTTTCCTTTGGAACCACGGGGATGGTTGCTGTTGGAGGATGACCTCTTCCCTCTATCAGAGGTAGAGATCATGATTCCATTGTCACACGCCTTTCTACCGTTGTCTTCAACGGCTACCGCTGAGATGATAAATGAGGGCCAATCATGGAACTGATATGGTCCTGTGAACACCGAGATTAGTGGAAGAAGGTTCTTCCTGCAAATGTCCACCAATGCCGAATCTGGAACTCCAGGAGGCATTTGCAAAGTGGCCTGACAAAAATGTTCAATGAAGGTACGAACGTTCTCTTTCTCCTTCTACTTCACTTCGATGAGAGAGGACATAGATATTTCCATCCCTCCTTCATAGAATCGCACGAAGAACAGAGTCTTGAAATCTTCAAATGAAGTAATACAGTTGTTCGCAAGACTACGGTACCACTGATAAGCCACTCCCGAGAGACAGCCTTTGAACACTCGAGTGAGAAGGGCGTCATTCCCTTGCAACAATACTGTCATCATGCTGAAGTAGATCATGTACTGGCTCGGTGACATCTTTCCCTCAAACAAAGCCATAGCCTGTGGGTTATATTTTGGAGGGAAAAGGATCTCATCCCAGATAGCTGGGTAAGGCTAGTTGATTCCCAATTTCTTGAGCTGATCCTTATGCTTCAAGGCATCAAATTGGACTTTCAATTCCCGTACTGCCTGCATCGGGTCTTCAGTTGGTACAGGGATTGTAGAGTGGTGAGAGATCGGTTGTATCATGACTCCAACAGAAGGCAATACATTCTCCGAGTTAGGAAGTGGAGGAGCTGCTGACTCTTAATTTAGAGCCGGCTCCTGGTTTGCATTGGATGGTGGTAGGTCCACCCCCACACGTATTGGAGTTAGAGGGACCGATGCTTGAGCAATAGCAGCTGTATGTTGAGTCAGCATCATCTGGTGCATATTCTCCCTCATAGAATGCATCTCTTTCAGCGATGCCTCCAATACAGCGATGCGTTGCTCAGTACTTCCTGATGGGGAAGCCTCTTCGCATTCATCTCCAATGGCATAGACTCCCATTTCTCTGGATGCTATGGAAGGATCAGTATAGATTTTCGTAGAGATTGAATCTATACTTTCAGCATCTGATTTGGGAAATTGGTGACCCCCAGTGTCAGAATCAGAAGAATACGAAGCCGGTTATCGTGACCTCAAACAGGTGTTTCGAAACACCCCAACTTTAATGTTCTCAAGGAGTCTATCGAATCTCATTTGGCTTGGAGTTCTAGAGGGATGATGTCTTGAATTTGACCTTCCTCTAGGAACGTGTGAAGCCATATTCACTGATGCGAATGTAGGCTCTTCTTCTTGTAAAGGCAAAGAGTAGTTCAACCGGTCTAAAACTGACCGTTTTGCCTTAGAACAGCAATAATTAACTATAACTTTGTGACTATTACAACATTGCTCCCTAGGGGGTATAATAGACATATTGGAAGATCCCCTATCTTTGTGCTTCTGGATCAAGAAATTACGCAAGTTAGGAGGATTAACAGAAGAAGAAGAAGAAGGCTTATTCTGCCTTTTTACATCAGTTGGAATACGAATATTGGGAACCATAACTCTCTCCCTGCCATACGTATACAGCAGTTCAGCTATATGAGTAGCACATGATCCATGCGGAGCGTATCTATCCATAAACCGGGCCTTCTTTACGCTGAGGGGCTTGACCGGGCGTAATCTGGAACTTTTCTCAAACTGGCGTAAAACTGAGGAAGTCCTCAATCGGCCATCAGCATCTCACATAATCTGGAGAGCGGGCATATTTTTCTCTTGATGGCGTAAAGGCCAAGAGGTCAGGAAATCCGCCACTTGTTTTCCCTTGCGATGATTGTAGGGACCATCTGCCTCATTGTAGAGAGAATATGTATTTTTACGTGCAGGGCGGGGAGTAGACTTCTAGATTAGCACTGAGGCATTGGCAGAAGCTTTGTCTGCCACGTCACAAACGATAGACAGAGTTTTACGCGTAGGGCGCAGAGGAGACTTCTGGATTAGCACTTAGGTGTTGCCAGAGCTTTGTCTGCCATGTCACGGACGGGAGACAGAGTTTTACGCGCAGGGCACGGAGTAGACTTCTGGATTGGCACTAAGGCATTGCCAGAAGCTTTGTTTGCCACGTAACAGATGGGAGACAGAGTTTTACGTGCAGGGTACGAAGGTTGAGATACTACAACCTTGTTAGTCGGAGTGAGAGAGTCTGCAGGAATGGTAGAGAATGTCCGGAGCATCCATACTTTACGCAATTTCCTGTTGTCTTAGATAGAGAGGGAATGAGAGCTACCCCCAGCTTTAAGCATGTCTTCATAAGCCGATTGGTCGAATTGGATGACCAAAGTCTTCTTTATTGATCCTACGGATACAGCATCATGTTGAGCAATGGTTTTCTCGTCAGATGAGAAAGTAGTCCCCAGCAGAGTCACCATCTTGTGTTCGATAATAAACTAAAGAAATAAAACTAGGTTTATACGAAACCCTTTCTTTGGTTTACAAACAAGAAAAAGAAGTACAATTAATCCTATACGAGGATGTTAAGTACAAAAATTTGATTCTGGGAAATATTGCTATAGGTGTCTGATCTGCGGTCGATCACTTTGTCCCTTGGACCACACGATGACGAAGAAGTGCTATAGAAGACGAAAAAGATGCTTCAAAGACTGCAGAAGAGAGTGCTATGCAGCCTGAGTGCTATACGACATGAACTCTGTGCCGCATATACTGACCAGCATGCGTCTATCTTGTTGGACGCATGATTGCTTATTTTACACAAGTGTCCTTGAGATTCTTGTGTTTTAACTCGCTGAGCCAGTGAGAAATTCGCTAAGGTCCAAGAAGTAAATCCAAGCGGCATGATCCATATACTGACCAGCATGTGTCTTTCTTGGACACATGACTCTGAACCATTGGCACTTATTTTTATGACTTTGTCCTTTCTCTCTGGCATATTTTATTGTATTGTCACCTCAGTCACATCATTCACTCTATGTCACATCACTGACACTTTATTTATTGGTCGTTACTTCAATACTTGTCTCAAGTAGTAGACTTTAACCCTGAGCTTGCGACCTTGACTTCACATACGGCCTAGTGGTCCATGCGACCCTAACTTCATATGTGGCCAAGGGGTCCATGCTATCCTGACTTTATATGAAGCCAGGACTTCCCCTGTGGCCTAGAGACATATGCGGTCATAACTTCATATGCGGCCTAGAGACCTACCCTGATTGATTGATTGAATATTTTCTTATTCTTTTAAGATTTATAATTGAGTTAATACTAGTGTTATATTTCTAAGAAAGAATGGATTTAGGAACCAGACCTCATGCCAGACATGACCATGAGCTAGATTGGCTATGAACATGTCATGAGTTGAACTAAGATTTCAGTATGAACTAGACTTAGTGGATAGTGACTAACTGGCTATGTACATGACATAAGCTTCGTGTTACAATATGATCTTGATTCATATGACCCAATGTATAATTGGTAATTGGACCCGAATACTGTATCCGTGTTGATACAAATTATTGCCCGAAAGTGTATATGGTCGGATGTGGACCGAGGTACGACATATTGTGTCATATGTTAAGTTGTTTATATTTGGGTTATGCATCGAGAATGCCTCCAAATCTCCTAAATACATGATATTATATATACATACTACTTTTCTCCGTCATGGACATAATAAGTGAGTCAACTACCAAAGCGTGGCTAGGATGTTAATTGAATGTTGGATACACACTCGGGTGAATCCAGATTGAACTTCCATGGATTCGTATCTAGCATGCACGTACTTTGTATGACATCTTAAGGGAAATTTTTATGTGACCACACCTTTAGATTTCGAACACAATATATGGCTAATTAGGTAACTAAAAATGGTACTAACATTTGGAGGGAACGGTATCCCGGGATCATGGCAACGAAACTTCCCACAGAGATTCATTCTAGCGCACTGTGGGCTGGCCACCATAGATACTATATAACATTCAACTTAGTGGAGTATAGTATCTTACCTATTATAAATATGTCGAGTCACTGTTTCACTATAGGAGCATTGAAATCGCTAATACCGTATTTTTAGCGCAGTGGCCTTACGGAGGACTGGTGCATCCTGCAAGTGCCTGTATATTCCTTATTTGGCTCAGTTAGCTCATGTTCGGCACTGGCATGATCAATGAATACCTATTATGCATTATTCCTAAGATAACCTCAGACTCCATAAAATAGCAAGCCGTACAGGTGATTGGACGGTATAAGAAAATGTACTTGGTTGTGATTGTGTTATTCGGTTAGTAGCCTAGGAAAATAGACTATCATAGTGTATTGGTTCAGCCCTTGTCCTTATTTGGTTGTAGGGTTGGGCCTTTGCGCTAGGATATGTTATGGACCTAACTTACGACACTGAACCTATTTCTTGGATTTTTTTCTCTATTTTCATATTTCCTTTGTGGTACTTGCTATTTATAGTCTAACCCTTAGTTTTGTATGGCCAGGTTTCGAGCCAACACCCCAGGATCCAACGTACTATCTTCCAAATCATGGTGCGTACCAAGAACATGGTCGTAGAGGATAACGAGTGGGTTTTCTTCTTTCCTGCTCGTCGTTCTATATTTACTTCTTTTGGGCGTTTAGCCACCGGCACCTGTTAGCCGGCACTCTGGACAATAGACTCCATTCATGATTGTGTTAAATCAGACTACAACTGATCACTGTCATATACTTTTGATACTCTGTCAGCTTCTTATTTTGCACAGCTAGTCTCTAGAACTTTTTGAGAAAGTGTTTGGACGCGTCAATTGCTTTATTATATATGCTCTATGTTTAATGTTTCTTATTGGAATGATTGAGACATAGGATCTCTTGACCATAAGAGACTTGATTGTAGCATGCACCCCCTTGCCTTATTACAGCCGTGATAGCCGTACGACATATAGTACCTTGTACGGGGTAGCTGCCCATGTCTGTCTCCGTATTCCAATACTGGGGCGTAATAATAATACTCCCTTGATACATACTCCAAACGCTATATGATACCACTAAATATATAGAATATATGAAATATAGTATACATAATAAAATAAGTAGCTATTTAAATACAATAAGTAGAATTTGGCATGCTAGATCCCACTACGTATGCAAATACCCTTCCTACGATATCGTATTACGATATTTCGTGATATGCATACTCCATATCCAATTCTGGAATGTACACCCTTGCAAATCATGAATATAACTCTAAAATCGCCATAGAGACATTCCTACAAACACCTAATGGCCCAAAATAAGATTTCTCCTAATTTGGCCATAAAAGTCAATGTAACTATCACAATATAGCTCATTAATACCTAGTTCTTCCTCCTATGGGTAGTCCTTAGATATGAAAGGGTTTCTAAGGGTCTAATACTATAAATGAATAACAAAATTGAAGGAATAGAAGGATTATACCTATTGGTAGTCAAATCCCAATGAAATTTCTTCGGGTGGATACGGAATGGACACAAGCTCCTATAATCTCCTTTTCAGGTAGTGTTACTTGCAATCCAAGCTCCTAGGCTTCCTTGATGATGACAATAAGATAGGAATGTGGTGAGATTGAGAGAATTTGGAGGAGATTTGGCCTCAATTTGGGGTAGAACAAAATTTGGGGTAAAATAAAATAAATGAATGAAGAGGAGAGAGAGACTTTCTCTCTAATACGGTCGGCCACATCCCCTAGGTTAGGTCAATGCACAATATCCCAATTTCCACTAGCTAATTAGTCAGAAAGTGTATTTAATTAAGGGGTTAACTAAGGAGAAGGTTCTAATATTAATGAAAATGAATATTCCACTCATTCTTTTTAACTAATGAGTCAACCATGACTAGTCTAATTAATTAAAACAATAGTCATGTCATATCGAGTTGGGTCCACTTAGGTTCCCTAACACTTAGTCTAACTAATGGGCTAACACACTAACTGTATTAACAATCTAAAATATATATATATATATATATATATATTACTATCAATAATATACAATAATATAAAATAACAAAAATATCTGTCTCCCGGAATTAGGTAGTTACAATCCTACCCCACTTAGAAAATGTTTGTCCTTAAACTTTAAAGATGGATGTACCTCTCGCTAGGTCAACCCCGTATTCCATCTAAAATCATGTAAGATTATAATTTAAAGAAATTACTTATTATTGTCATATGCATGGTTATGGTCTCTATCTGTCATGATATTATAGTATTTATCAAGGGTATACTACTTACTATACTAACTATATAACACAAAATAACTATAAGTACTAAGGTATCAATCAAATAAATAGATAAAAAAATGACAGAAAGAAAGAATAGAACTCACTAACCCATCACCTGTATCATCGGCCTCCTCGACCGTCATCGCAAATGCCCTACCCCGTTTGGGTATATCCCTCTGCTGGTGCAGGACAATTTACGGTGCCAAAAGTGGCCTAATTAGACCGCATACATATCTTATACCAAGCATTCACTAAGCATCAACCTAGCAAAAATATTTAATATCAAAAGTTATCAATTCTAATACTAATGGTATATTATGGTTCTAGGCCATGGACACACTTAACTCACTGGCACACACTATCTAGGATGTTGTACTAACACTCCTAGGATACTATATTCTGGCACTAGAAGGGTATTCTACAAACACTCATTTTTCCTATACGTCCCTGTGTGGCACATAAACACATGCACTAGTATGTCGACTCTTATTCTAGCTCACTCTCTAACATGCATACAGTCTCATATATGTCTCAGTTATTGCAGGCACCTGAACACTGCTCAACCACTTTCTACTTCGCAAATGAACACTCGTATACCCTCACACTCATGTACCTTATTAGTACACCATTACCAATCTACAATACTCTCTATAGGATGCATACCCAAGTCTTGACATGATTTACATATGGCACTAACTCCTATATTTGATATTTAGATGATACTCTCATACTAGGTTACTCATGTTTCTCATCTATACCTAGTACACTAGCCACTATGATGTTTGTATCCTAAACCTCTATAATACTTGAGGTACTCTGTATCTTGCCACTATGGTACTTCTTCCATCTTGATATATGGTTGTATACCCTATTCTAACACTCAACAATCACTCTAGGATACTTACTCGTATCTTGGCAATATAAACATATATAAATATTTCCTACCCATTATGATAATAAACACTAGACACTGCTATCACACTATTACCATTCTATCCATCGTACAGTTCACTAATACATAGCTACTAACGTACCCAATACACTTGCGATGTATCCACATTCACTGAAGCTTACCCCAACATAGGTTACCTTTCCTCTCTTTCTGCCCTGAACAATCGTACTCCTACTCTCCCTGATAGTCTCGTGCATACCTTACCTTAACTTTACACAAATACTCCTAACTTATATTATTACTCATAATAACACTCACTGATACTAATCTGACATACCATATCTAGCATATACTACTCATCTCACTATTGATACACTTGAATACTTGCACTCTCTAGGAAATCCTAGTAGCATATACCAACTCATAACTGTACATGTCACCTGTGTAGAAGTATAGAAAAATCCAAAGCCATGCGCCAAAGAGATCCCGACCCATGTGCCAACTGCAGTGCTAGTGTTCCTATGTGCCAAGTAGTGCCATGCGCCACCATTATCCTAGTATTTCCATGTTCCAAGCAGCACCATACGCCGCTATTATCCTAGTGTTACTAACAACGCTATGCGCCACAAGTATTTTAGTGTTCCCATGTGCCAAGCAACGCCATGCTCCATTGATCTCCATGCGCCAGGTGGACGTACTCCCCAAGTGCAATCAAAGTCATCAAATGACATGTGTCATAAGTATTTTGGGCACCAGCAACCCCAGATCTCCGTCGAACATGTGGCAGCCTATGGCTCTATATGCCGCTAATTGCAACATACGCCACTATATGGCAGCATGAGATACACGCATATGTGCGTTCCCACAGCTATAAATAGTGGGTTTTTTCCACATAAAAAAGGAGGCCCCTATTGTGGAAAAGAAGAAGAAGACAAAAGCGTGCGCTTTGTCAACCTCCTTGGTCCCGGATCTTCAACGGAGTAAAGGAGCTATTATAGTATTCGTTCTCCACCATCACACTTGTCCAGATTATTTTATTGTAATTAGATCCTTCTGTATTAGGGATTATCTTATACTATTTGTCAATTCCCAATAAATAAAAAGTTTGCTCAACTTTAAACAATATTAATTTTTTGGCGATGTCAACAAAAATGGTGACTCTACTGGGAAGAGCTTCTCATACAACGAGAAATTGATGATGTAATCCGAGGTGACCAAGTTAGGGTTGACTCAGAGGATATTGATCATTTGCTTTGACCAATAGGAATTTGAAGACATGTAGGACAAGCCGAGCTTTCCAATGAGGCCCATACGACCTCGCAAAACTCGAGACGTCAATGCCAGTTTTCTAAGCCCGAAGTTGCTACCTGATACATTGTCAACCCACGTCTCAGTTGCATATGTGGTTGACCTGTATTCTACCGACAAGTCAAGTTCTTTGTCGAGGCCCGCACAACCTCAAAAAGCACGTAGGATTTGGGTTTCTAAAGTCGCTATGCTAAATCCGAACTACACTCCAGAAGTGCCGCTAACCTTTGCTGCAGATGCACACAAGGTGGGCATGCATCCTATCTTCATCCCCGAACCCGCAATTAAGAGAAACCGTGATAAATCTCCCGATGAGTGCACGCAGCTCCTTCTAGGCCGAAAAGGATGCACTAGTCATAGGCACATAAAATCTCCTCCAAACAAGGCTGCAGTGAACAAGAACTCGTATAGTCCTAAATTTGATTCCCTATACTATGCACCTAAGGACGCTGGTTCAAGGAAGCCCAAAACACCCCAAGCCATGCATGCTCGAGGGGCTACAACATCATCTCTCTAAAAGCATGCACCGTTGGTCGTTATATGCGCTTCTAATGGAAGACTCTATAGGGCAGACCCAGGCACTCATGCGACAGAGGTGGGTCAACCCTTAGAGCCTTTCCAAACCCACTTGGATGCCGCAGTCGCACTCAAATCAGGTCGGGGAACAAATATTGTGAAGACAGACCCATGCGTCCAGTTTGGGTACATTTATGTAGTGGGTCCATCTCACATCAAGTCTTCTACTAATGATCCGGTTGTAGTTTCTGTAGAGGAACTAGATCAGGGAGCAAACATTCAACATTTACCTCCATGTGCAAGGCTTGGCCGAGTACGTGAGAGGGGCACAAAAGAGAAGCTTTTATTGCCTAATTTATGCAACATGATTAACCACAATCATAAGGCGAGAGAAGCAACCCTTGCGCATGACTTTTCCCCTCGAAGACACTTGTACCAACTTCATCATCAACTGTTGCTGCACAGAGGCGCCAGTCCCTCCAACTAGAAAGTCGATGTTCCCGTGATTGTAACCCGCAGTACCAACCCGACGATATCTTTAGGAATAACTGCGTGAAGAGGAGGAATTGCCCTTCGCTTTTTGTTTCTCAACATGGAGGTCTCCTCCTATGAAGAAAATATCCAAGAAAATCTCACCTAACTTAAGGGTGTCGGTCAGCACACCGCGAAGATGCCCGAGGGGCGATAAACATGTCTCTATTGTGGGGGTATTCCAAGGCACACGCTCGAGAACAAAGGTTGGGGATAGACATACAACCCTGGATAAAGCTACAACCAGAGATGGGGGAAGCAATCCCCCGACTTTCCAAAATAATCCATCATTCCAAGAGGACAGTGAATCTCTGCACATGGATGACAGTCTAGCTGTGGGTAGCCATACTTTCTAGGACTTGCCTGCAACCAAGACTTGGTGTAGCAATCCTTTTCATGATAAAAGTGATGCAACATTGCCCTCTCTACCAGAGAACAATGAGACTCATACATCAGAGGCAGAAAGTGAAGCGTCCACATTCCAGTCCTACTCATCCTACGTATTATCAGTATACTTGGTAGGGGACAAGCTTGGTGCAAAATCTAGTAACCAACAATGCCTGGAGATACTCGAAGCCATGATACAGGCTCTCAGTAATTCAATGCAGACTTTAACTCATACAGTATTGGAACTCAGAGAAAACTTGGACTCAACACAGCCACAGTCCCTAGGATGAACAAACCCAAATCAAGGAACCAATGAGAAATCTGGTTTGCCTGATCTGACTCCTCATGTCACAAGCAGTCTGTACGTACATCGATCCTCTGCTGCTCTCCTGCCAGATAACATCCAGGAGACTCTCAGGGACCTGCGTGGTCGCGTTGATGCTCGGGATAATCAACACAGGCTTCAGCAGCTTGGAATCTGGCAACCCTATCTTCCCGAGTGGAGTAATATGGTATACACTCCCAACTATATGCCGCTATCTTTGACTACATTTGACGGGAAGATGTCAACCCGTCAGTACATGAGATACTTCCAATCTACAACAAGTCACCTACCTCACGATGACGCATTACTCACCAACTTGTTCGTCGGAGCACTATCCAGAGTCGCATTTTAGTGGTTAAACATCATTTTCTCAGGGACAATCAATAACATTGACCATCAACAACATAGAGATTAAACACGTAGAGATTAAACATTATTAAATACATAGAGATCTAACTAAGAATCCAATATGCTATTCACGCATTAAACACATAGAGATTAAACATCATTTTCTAAGGGACCATCAACAACATAGAGATATATTTTTGGAAATTTTTGACATAAAACATTAATTAGCAGACATATTTACTAAATCTTTGCTGAAGATCAATTCAACTTTTTTCGTCGAGAATTAGGACTTCTCAATTTTGATAAAATATAAGAATATAAGCTGTTTTAAAATCTTGTTCAGTCCAAGTTCATTGAAAGTTCTGATAATTTTGGATACAAGATAAAATGGCCCTTCTGTCAACAAGGTGTAAATAATCTTAAGCGATACTATATTTAAGTGTCTTCGGACCACTGCTAGCAGGAATTTGGCCCCTATACCTACTCGTAGATAATCTGACTAACTAGAATTTATGATATGATAAAGCCCATTTAGCATTTATTTTTCAAATATTTATCAAATCAGGAAACCAAATTATCGAATAGAGTTGACATTATGTCCTGGTTCATAATGGAACCAAATTCGGACCAAATTCTGACTGAATTCTGATCGAATTATGTCTGTATTGTTCCAAAATATTCATTTAAATAACAACTTCCTAACTAAGGATTATGTTGCTCTATAAATATATCTTTTTCGTGGTATTACCTTCAGACCAACCAAAAACTATCTTATTTTCTCAAAAAATCTAGTTTTTCTCTCTTCTAAAAAATTTTTATGGCTCCTAAAAGGATGTTAGAAACATCTCTCGATCCTCTATTTTGTCTCATTATGCCAAACACTAGCGACTTCGATGGCTTTCTCTTTAGAAACCATGAAAACTCTACTTAATGGTTTAATGATTTCTGCAAACGCGTTATCTTTTCTGGTAACTCGATTGACTTTCTCTACTATAATACTACCTATCCATTTTTCAAAAGTCCCAATTCGAAGATCTCATTGCAATACGTTATCATATTTTTCTGAATGTTGTTCGCATATTTTATTACAACTTAACATATAACAACGACATTATTTTATCATGGGTGTACGGTATTCAAATCGAATTAGACGCAAATAAATTGGATAAAATCCTATGTATTCCAGCTGAAGGTAGACCCCTCATCAATATTACTCAAATTTAATTTGAAAAGAATGTCACTCTAAAAACTTTTAAAAACTATCTATGTGCCCCACATATCTGTCCACCGAGACGTTTCCATGCAAGATATTTGAATAATTATTTCTATGAAATGCATCGCATCATTTTCTCAACTTTTCTACCTAAGAAGACTTACCATGACGAAGTCTCTTATTTAGAAATGTTCATACTATATTATATGCAATTCTTCATTACGTTCAACCTTCCACAGACTATTATATCATAAATGGTTCAATGTCGCAAGAAAGGGCATCCATTACTTTATGTCATATACTTGCCAATTATTTTATGTTACTTTGACATTCCTTTGGACACTTGTCCATATCTTGATGAACCACGATCTTTGAATCGAGTTCGTAGGATTGAGCTGCACTTCTCTTACCATATAACTTGTCCTCCAACTCCAACACATACCCCGCTAGTCTTCCTCCTACTACTGAGCTACCAGCAACCTTGGAATCCATCCTTACTTTGTTGCGTGATCGCTTAAAAATGGAGGACGAACGCTATCGTGCTTTTGATTATCGTCACACTCCAGACTCAGGCCCTTGAAAACACTTTGATGGATATTCAGTATACTATTTCTCAGCACCCAACCGAACCATTTCTAAATCTTAGAGATCCCGATCGACCAGGTTATCACATCGGTTACGCTCATGTTCAGAGATACTTGGATCCCACCGACGCCTTCTATGATAATAATAAAACAACTGAACCTAATAAAAAAACTGAACCTAATAATGATGTAGATGATGATTAGATGTCATAATTCATTTTTTATAGCTTAAGTCTCAAAATTTGCTCTACTATGATGTTCATATCACTTTTTAGATAACTCTTATACTTTTAGTTTGGGAATTTGAACAAAATAAAGTATAATGTTATCAACGTTTGCCAATAAATTGGATATTATTATTTGTGCTATTCCATTCTCTTGCTTTCTTGTCAAGGTATACCTTCACCAATTTTGGGGGAGCACACCATTTTGATCAAATAACAATAGGGGAGAAGGCATGCAAACATGATACTTGACAATGTTGTATCCAAGTTACGAGGGTGCTATGCATTACAAGTTTTTACAGTATCATTCATAGTTTGTCAATTATCAAAATAGAGGAGATTGTTGGCCCATTTGGTCTCAATCAACTTGATTTTGATAGTTAACTAAACTATGTCTCCATATTTCGCAATATGATACAACAGAAGGCTTAACAATGCTGCGACGATTAATGGTTATACTACATCCTTGTGTAATTCTTCTATATAATCTTTTGCTTTAATTGAGTCTAGGACTGATATACATCGAGTCACATTTTCATAACTCAAACCAACTCAAATAAGCCTTCAACCTATCCACCATATACAAACCCAAACTAGCCACACATAAAACAAAAACCTGCCAAAATGAACCAGCTGAACTCGGACAGAATTCTGACTGAATTCTGATCGAACTCGGTCAATATATTTTGGAAATATGAACAGTTGTGAAATCCCTAATTTTGTGGCCCCCAACATTCAAAAATTTGAATATCCTATTCTGAATTCTGGCTGAACTCTGTTTGGTAACAACCTATTAATAGGCATAGATTTTTTATATTTCAAATCATCCAATCGACTTTCTTCTCTTTATATTTTTATCTTCTAATGAGCTATAACCTTAGCCTTAACCTTCCCATCTCGGTCTAAAAGTCTACCAGAGTTGTAAGAGCTTGGCTCAGCAAGTTTCCTTTCTCTAGCTATGAAGTTGTAAGCCTTCGTATTAAAGCTTGTGGTTGTAAAAAGTGGAAAGCCTTCGGATCAAATCTTATGATTCATTATTGGTGATTATAGTGGATACAACTCCGAGCAAGAGTTATCGGGCCTGGACAAGTCCTCTTTGAGTGAAACCAGGATAAAATCTCGATGTTTGCATTTTCTCTCTCTTACCCTTATTGCTTTATATATTTGTCTTATTTATTATTGTTAGTAGTTAACAACCTTTACTTTAGATAAATTAATAATTGGATAGATTATTTCGCTGTAATATATTCACCCCCTCTAGAGGTGCCATCACAGTCCTTCACCATCCTCCTGAGGCGGTCCTACAACTTAGGACTTGGCTGATGTACCCTACAAGTACCATCATGAGCTTTACGAAGTTCTTATCATGCCTCGATGTTAGAGAGACATCATAAAAATAGTCTGTCATATAAATGATGATATAATATCTTAGTTGCAGCATCATAATAGAACCAAAGTGAGCATCTTTTAACAATGGCAGCTTCTTTTGGATCATCTGAAAGAATCTCGTAAGCTGCATAGTCTATGAAATGGTACCTCCAATCTTCATCAATTGAGGTTGACTTTTATGGGGAAGCTATGTTCGATTTACAGGTTGTTCTTAAAGCAAAACAGCTCACGACCCATCACTATGACCGAATATTGTCTTTTCAGAGGAATGGCTAACGAAGCGGCTAAACTAGTTAGGGCATCTGCTTCCATGTTCTGTAGTCGAGGCACCTGCGCGATAAAGAATCCCCTAAAAATCGAAGCGAGCTCAATTGTAGCTTGATGATAGGAAATAAGATCTTCATTCCGAAGTTTGTATTACCCTATAACTTGATTAACTATAGGTTTAGAGTCTCCATAGGCTTCAAGGTATTGCACATATAATTGTTTAGCTAACTGGAGACTAATCAGTAGAGAATTATATTCTGCTACATTGTTAGAGCAAGGTTCTCGAAGAGAGTATACATGATGGATCAATAACTTGTCCGGAGAGACGACGACTATCCCTACACTAGTGACGATATTGTCTTTAGGCCCTATTCTTGATGCACCATGAAAGAATAGTTGCCAAGTATCATATCTCATTGCCATATAAGACTCTAACACTTTATTTGAAATATTTTCATATAGCTTTGAGGTATCTGGTACAGGATGAGCTGCTAGGAATTCAGCTAAGGCTTGGCCCTTGACCATTTTTTGTGGGACATATATCATTTCATACGGGACAACAACATTGCCTAGGTAGCCAAGCGAGAATTGAGAGTAATAGGTTTAGTCATCAATACCCGGAGTAGATTTAATCTTGATATGGCGTGGATTGCCTCACCGGTTACATAGTGACGTGTCTTATGAATGGAAAAGATCAAGGCAAGGCATTCCTTCTCCACAGGATTATACCTATGTTCGACACCCACCATCATGTGATTGAGATAGTAGATTTCCTGTTCATGGCCTTCGTTACTCTTTTGTGAAAGTAGAGCTCCTAAGGAATGATCCATTGCTCGAACATACAACAAAAATAGTCTCCCCACAATTGGGGCCATCAAAACTGGCAAGTCTATGAGGTATTGTTTGATGTCGTCGAATACTTGCTAGCATGCCTCCTTCTACACAAACGTTACTCCTTTCTTTATAAGTTGTGTAAATGGCTGGCACCTGTAGAAGCATAAAAAAGTATGCCTCCATATACAAAAGAGCAGTGGCGTACACCTTCATAGAACAATCCTAAAAGAAGAGTGGCATATTTTATTAAAGTTTCATAGTATGGCACACTTACTTGAAAGAGCAGAACAAAGGCATACTCTTGTGCCATTTTGTTCAACTCAACGTATGCGAGCATACAAATTTTACATCCTCTTCTCAATATTTAATGCAAATGAATCTGGCAACTGATAAATACAGAACATGAGGAGATCAGAGTCATTAATATAGAAGATCTCCAGCACGCACTCCCAGGTTATCGTTTAGTGGACAAATCTAGCCAAACCTTAGCAGAGTGTTCCACTATACCAAAACTCAATCAAAGTGCACTAGTATGCCAAAACTCTATCAGAGTGCGCTAGTGTGCTAAACTGTATCAAAGCATGCCAGTATGGCTACTGTCTCCTAATACTACTAATGTGTGCCAGGGTTATTGAACTTCTCCAATCATGTGCCCATGATCCTAAGTGACAGTAAGCGGTTAAGATTACGGGTCTTTCATGCTATGTTTCTTATGAAATATAAAAAAATAATTGTCCACACGACCTGAGCTTTCCTCGTACATGAAGGCACGTGTCAAGCAGACAATAAGTTGTGCACCCAATAAGTATAACGTAGGATGTTATTTGTTTAAATATGTGTATGCAATAGAAAATACAGTACAAATTGCCCGATAGTGTGCGCACAACCATATAACCATTCATGTCACGCCCCAGTCCCAAATTATACGAGACCAAGCCATGTCGCAATAGCCAGCTGACACGTCTCCGAGGATATCCCAAATTAATGGATCCACGAAGAGTGCTACGCTGTCCTAAAATACTAGCAGGTGCAATATCAGTCAATAACAGGTAATCTAATCTCATCCTCAATATAAAGAGCAAGAAGTACTACATAAACTGCTGGAAGATAACACCAGTCTGAAATATAATAGTACAAACCAAGATGTCTGGTGGGAACAAACCCACTGCTATGATGAAATAAAGTACTGAAATGAGATATAAAAGATAATGACAAGGGCATCGCCTCTAGATAACGATGCACCCAATCTAGGCTGAAGGCCTACCAACTGGTCACAGAAACTCTGACGACTGTACCTCTAACTCCTCTGCGGTAGCGAATCTCGTCTCCTGTCTAGGGCCGTACACTGTGGGGTAGAAAGCCTCATCAAAATCTGGAAGGGAACCAGGTCCTCAGAGGGACGTAGCAAGATACAGAGAGAGAAGCCTTATATAAATACAAAATAAAATAAATGCAATAAAGGTGTGCTAACCATCTAAGTGAATGCAATGTAAGGATAACTGTGAGTATATGGGAAGGTGTAGGCTAGACATATGCTGACGTAATTCACCAGTCATGGCAACCGGCTAGTACATGCCACACATGCCCCCTATAACATGGGCGCAGGAATACAATAACGTCCAATATTCTATAGAGTGTGGTATCTGCAATGTCATCAAGTAATGCCCAACACTCTATAGAACGTGGTATCAGTAATATATAAATACGTCCGTGTCACTTCGTCGAGTGCGGTATCAGTTTAAAGGAGTGGGGTATCCCATATGCCTACCAGTCATCCTCCCCTCCCAATGTAGATATACCAGTCAAATAATCGATGCGCATATCCCTTATCTAAATGCCAAGTCTCTATACTGAAATAGTCTTAACTGCTTGCTAACCGTGATGCACGTTACACGCGGCGATAGCTAGTCGATCATGAGAACTCGCATCCCAACATGAGATTTGTCACTACGACTACGTGTAAAAGTGTCAGGTCTTAGAAGATAACAGGGTATCATCCAATGGGGTGAGTCTGCTAATGACTAAGTCAATATATACTAATCTTCGACGTGTCCATCAAAATGCACCCGAGACAATCTCCAACGCGCACAGTTGTATAATGCAAAACAACAAGCATATAATACAACATTTGCATAATTTAAATTAGACAGTAAATATGGCAAGGTATCTTGTCTGAGTCTTCAAGGGATGAATGCCAAAAGCCTGTTCCGGTAGCGTCTCCTGGCTGATCCAAAGACCCTAGACAAAGAATATAATACAATAATATAGGCATCAGATACTATGCATTATCTACGTACAGTTAATACGCTACTCTTGAATACTTGTCGCGAGTTCACTGTTGCTCGAGTACAGCATCACGTGCGCACTTAACTAGGGTGTATACGTGTTCTGTCTTCGGTTAACAGGTGTCTCGAGGCAATAATTTTCCAGTTACGAGTTATCCATGATTTCTGTTCTATGCGGGCATGTCTTTATTCCCTATGTTTGTTCATACTAGGATTTATATCCGGGGATTTCTACCGAATTACCAGTCCTTGGTAACTGGTCGTTAGTTTAGAATAATTTATCACTAATTAATATCTAACTAAAACACAATTCCATGCATAAAATATTAACTAGGTTTATAAGTTTATTAATACACTTGCATGCTGACACGGCGACACGAAGGAAATTACTAGGACACGAGAGAGACAGGTTCCACGAACGAGTACCTGATCAACCGAGCGAGGGGGTACGCTCGCTGGTCGGCTGTTCCCTTCGACGAGGGTGGTTCCGGTAGCGTGAACAGATCCGTCTAGCGGTGATGGGACAGTCGGGATCGGGGCAGTGCTCCGGTTGGGGAGCGGTCGGGCTGGGTTGAGTAGCCGTTCGGGGAGTGGGCTGGCTGGGTTGTGCAGCCGGTCGTGGAGAGGGCTGGCTGGATTGAGCAGCCGGTCAGGGAGCGGTCAGGGTAAGGGTGGAATGGGAGCGGGCTGGAGCAGTCGGCGCGGGAGGGTGCGGGAGCAGGGTGAAGCAGTCGGCGCGGGGGCGGCTGTAGGGGGTCGGTCTGGTGAGGTGGTCGGCAACGGCCTGGGGTGTACGGCCGGTTGGGAATAGTCGGGGTTGAGGGGTCCGGCCGGTTGGGGAGCTTGGTTTAGTTGGGGAGGTCGGCTAGGGTTTTGTAGAGAATGATGAATAGTAGTTTATTATCATTTTGTATGAGGGGATTTGTATTTATAGTTGGTGATGGAGATTATTGGCTGGCCTTGCGTGTAGGCCTGTCCTACCTTGTTGGGGGCTGGTCCACGTAGCAGTGCACAAGGTGGGCTTGGTCAGATTTGTTTGAGGCAAAGTTGACTTTAATTATAATCAATTTAAATAATTACAATACGCTCTCTCAAGAACTGCGGCGTAGCTAAGGTGAGATGCAAGGGCGAGGTACATATTAAGACATAAATGGACGCACATTAATCCTAATTAATGCCAAATAAACCCTAGCGTCTTATTTTAATTCTAATAAGTCTTGAATTGGTCGAGAGGGTTTACAATCTACTCGCCTTAGAGCATTTTGTCCTCAAAATTAAAACCTACGCATGGTAAGAAGTTCCGACCGAATACAAAAGATGCTAATACGTACCTAGTCCTTAGAAGAGATGGGGATAGCATTGTCTAATGTCCTCCTCGCGTTCCCAAGTTGACTCGCCTGGTGCATGATGTCTCCACGCGACGCAAACTAGGAGAATAGTTTGACCTCGTAGTACTTTCTCGCTCCTGTCCAAAATCTCGACAGGCTCTTCTTGGTATGATAACCTCGGGCCAACTGTGATCTCTGAGTGGTCAAGTATGTGACTCAGATCCGGTATGTACCTCCTCAGCTGAGATACATGGAAGACGTCATGAACTCCTTCCAGGGTCTGCTGCAAGGCTAATCTGTAAGCAACCTCTCCAACGCGTTCTAATATGTCGAATGGTCCGATGTACCTCGGACTCAGCTTCCCTCTGCCTCCAATTCTGATAGGCCCTCGAGTAGGTGAGATCTTCAGAAATATGTGATCTCCAACCTGTAATTCTAAGGGTCGACGATGTGCATTCGCCCAATGCTTCTGTCTGTCTTGTGCTTCTCGAAGGTGCCCCTGGATCTTCTTCACTTTTTCTACTGTACGAACAACCAACTCTGGTCCGAGAATCTGTCGCTCGCCAATATCACTCCAGCATACTAGGGAACGATATTTTCTTCCATACAACGCTTCATAGGGAGCCATCTGGATGCTCGCTTGATAGCTGTTGTTGTAGAAAAACTCGACCAGATGCAAATAGTCCTCCCATGATCCTCCGAAGTCAAGCATGCACGCTCTCAACATGTCTTCTAGCGTCTGAATGGTGCGCTCCGACTGACCATCTGTTTGTGGGTGATATGTTGTGCTAAACTTCAGGCGAGTACCGAGACTCTCTTGCATACTCCGCCAAAAGTAAGACATGAACCTCGTATCCCTGTCAGACACGAAGCTAACTGGCACTCCATATAGGCGCACAATCTCTCTCATGTACATATCTGCTAAGGCCTCCATCGATTGCCCAACTCTGAAGGGTAAAAAGTGTGCGGACTTGGTGAGTCTATCCACAATTACCCATACTGTATTGCGCCCACTAGGACTTCTCGGGAAGCCCGTAATAAAGTCCATGGTGATGTGCTCCCATTTCCACTCTGGTATAGGGAGCGGTTAAAGCAATCTTGCAGATATCTGATGCTCAGCCTTGACTTGCTGACACACCAGGCACTTGGCTATAAAGCGTGCTATCTCCCTCTTCATTCCGTACCACCAGTAGTACTGTCTCAAGTCCCTGTACATCTTCGTGCTTCCAGGATGAATAGAATAGGTCGAACTGTGTGCCTATACCATTAACTCCTGACAAAGTTCTCCATTTGGAACATAGAGACGATCTCCGCATCTCAAAGTTCCATCTTCGTGTATTCACAGTCCTGTCTGCATTCCAGCCTCTGTCCTTTGTCTAAGTCTCTGAAATCTGGCGTATGTCGGCAAAGCAGCCTTGATTCTCTATACTAATGTCGATTGCAATTGCAAACTCGACAATTGTCCATCTACTCCGGGAATAACGACCTCTATACCCATCTGCTCTAGCTCTTTCAACAGATGTTGTTGGGTGGTCATGAAGAATGCCGTAGGTCTTCTGCTCAACGCGTCGGCTACTACGTTGGCCTTTCCCGGATAGTACTATAGCTCGATCTCGAAGTCTGTCATCACCTCGAGCCAACGTCTCTGCCTCTGATTAAGATCCTTTTGAGTGTATACGTACTTTAGGCTCTTATAATCAGTAAATATCTCCACTCTCTCTCCATATAGATAGTGCCTCCAAAGCTTCAAGACAAAGATTACTACTGCATGCTCCAAGTCGTGGGTGGGATAGTTCTTCTCATGTATCCTCAACTATCTAGAAGCATAAGCTATAACCTTTCCATGCTACATCAAAATACATCCTAATCCTTTTCCGGATGCATCGCTATAGATTACGAATCCTCCGGGTCCAGATGGTATGGTCAAGATAGGTGTTGTAGTCAAGTGCTTCTTCAGCTTATCGAATTCCTTCTGACACTCCTCTGTCCAGGTGAACTCCTGCTCCTTCCGGGTCAAATGGGTCATTGGCTCTGCAATCTTCGCGAAGTTCTCTACGAACCTCCGGTAATATCCGGCAAGTCCTAGAAAGCTCCTCACTTTCGAAACATTGGTAGGGGTTGGCCATGTCTCTACCGATGAAATCTTCGCCGGATCTACTAAAATTCTATCTCCTGAGATGACGTATCCAAGGAAAGCGACACGATCCAGAAGAACTCACATTTTCTCAGTTTAGCATAAAGTCTCTCGCTCCTTAGTGTCTCTAACACTAGTCTCAAATGCTCTTCGTGCTCCTCGTGGCTCTTCGAATACACCAAAATATCGTCGATGAAGACTACCACGAACTGGTCTAAGTATTGGTGGAATACTCTATTCATCAAGTTCATAAATAAAGCAGGTACATTCGTCAACCAAAATGGCATTACTAAGAACTTATAGTGACCATAACGAATCCTGAATGCTGTCTTTTGAATGTCTTCTCTTTACAACTTCACTTGGTGATAACCCGATCTCAAGTCAATCTTGGTGAACACTACTGCTCCTGTCAACTGGTCGTATAAATCATCAATCTGCGGTAGAGGGTACTTGTTCTTGATAGTCAAAGCATTAAGGGCTCTATAATCAATGCACATGCGTACTGTTCCATCCTTCTTGGGTACGAACAACACTGGTGCTCCCCAAGGTGATGCACTAGGACGAATAAATCCCCTGCTCTGTAACTCCTTTAATTGTAACTTCAGTTCGTATAACTCCTTCTTCGCCAAACGGTATACATTAGAAGATACCGGCGCTGCTCTGGGTACTAGTTTAACGGTGAACTCCACGTCTCTATCTGACGGTAAGCCTGGCAGTCCTTCGGGAAATACATCCTCAAATTATGCAATTATTGGTGGGGGTGCAATCACCATAGCCATGCAAGTTCCTGCCATCTGTCCTACTCCTTGTTCAACAGTCCCTCGCATGTACTTAAACTCCGGTTGATCTGGCGGTCTAAAGGTGACGCTACCCTTTCGGCAGTTTAGTACGGCGTTATACTGGCTTAACCAGTCCATGCCTAACACAACATCAAAGTACAACATAGGCAATACCAAGAATCGTACTCTCATCTCTCTACTACATACAACTACCGAGCACGTTCTGATAGTGCTGGTAACCGGCACGATACCTCCTCCGATAAGAATCTTCCAACTCTTAGGTAAGGGGAAAGTCGCTACTTTATGCATTGCTATGAATCTACTAGATATAAATGATAATGTGGCTCCAGAATCAAATAATACAGTTGCAGGTAATGATGCAACTAAGACGGTACCTGTGAAAGCTTCCCCTTCTGTTTCTTCCTCAGTAGCTGCTAAAGCGAAGGCTTGTCCCTGCCTTTATCCTCCTGTCTACTGTCAGTTCCGGTTGAACTGTACTTCCTGTGGGGCCAAGGGTGGTCCCCTCTGAAATCCTTCGGGTGCTGGTGGTCGCTGACCTCCTGGTGGGGGTAGTGTCCTCGGGGCTGGTGCTGCTGGCTTCGGTCCTGTCTATAGTGCTGCCTCTCTGAGCTGCGGGCAATCTTGGACAAGGTGCTGACTGGACCCGCATATCATGCATAATCCCAACTTCTTCCGGTAATCTTTAACTACGTGTCCCTTCTTGCCACAATGGTGACAAGTTGGAAGCTCCTGCTGTGGGTATGGCGCTGCTCTCTGCTGCGTCTGTGCTCCGGGACGACGAAGCGGTCCTCCTGCTCCGGGCTGTGCTCTGGCTGGTATAGTCGTGCTGGGACGTCTAGCTCCTCTGACGATGGCCTTCTGGATCCTTGCCTCTACAAGAACCTCTTCATAAGAAATCCTCGCCTGTGTAGTGGTATACCTCTGTAGCTCAAAATTAAGTCCATGGTGGAATCTCTAGGCTTTCTCGAGTTTATTGGGTATCAGGACGACTCCAAATCTGCTAAGGCGGCTGAATTCTGCGTTATATGCGTCAACAGTCATATTCCCCTGTTCTAGATATAGGAACTGGGAGTACAGGGCATTTCTGACTGTAGTTGGGAAATACTTCACATTGAAGTACTCTAGGAACAGTTCCCACGTCTAGTTCTTCCCTATACTGCCCTCAATCGAATCCCACCAGTGATGGGCGTTGCCTTTTAGTTGGGCCCTGACTGCGGTCATCCAAAGCTCTGGTTGTAGTTGCGAAGCTTCTAGCAACATCTCCGTGTTGGCGACCCAATCGGAGATCTGCTCGGCGGTCTCATTGCCCAAGAAAGTATCTGGTCCCATCTGTCGGAACCATCTAACAGTGCCACCTGTCTGGGCTGGTGGAGGTGCTGGTGCTGGTGTTACAACAAGTGTCCTCTCTAGTACTGTCATCAGACTCTGTCTCAATGTCTCTGTTTGCTGCCACTGTGCTTGCATCATTGTCTGGAAGAACAGAAGCATCTATGGCTGGCCATCTAGCTGTGGCATCTGGGGTTGATAAGGTAGAGGCGGTGGTAGTGGAATCTCTGGCTGTGCAGTGGACGTCTCCTCAGATGTCGGCCTCTCAGTCTGCGTCAACGGTGTAGCTCCAGAAGTCTGTCCCTCATAATATTGCATGGAGATTGTCTGGGAAGTCTGTCCTTCGGGCTACGGCGTAGGACCGCCTTGCGATATCTCGTTCCAATGTATCAGCGAGGTTTGTAGAGGGGGTTGCCCTTGGGGTACTTTATCTCATTGAGTGGTGTTATCTGGCATCGCGACACGGGGTGCTCCTCGTCCACTGCACAAATTTATCTTGCTACAAGAGATAGGACTTCATTAAAAGAGTACGAATCAACAAACATGATTCAGATATTTAGAAGCAGTATCAAGGAAGTTCAAAGGTGAATCAAAAAGTGGATGAGACCTAAAAATTTCTGTCCTATTGCAGGCTCGTTGGGTACGTTACCATACCATAAGCGAAAAAAAGAAGGACCTGCATGGGCCACCACTAAAACTATGTCATGCCCCAGTCCCAAAGTATACGGGACCAGGCCACGTGGCAATAGCCAGCTGACACGTCTCCGAGGATATCCCAATTTAATGGATCTACGAAGAGTGCTACGCTGTC
The DNA here is from genome assembly GCA_036927795.1 of Iris macrosiphon. Taxonomy (NCBI): domain Eukaryota; kingdom Viridiplantae; phylum Streptophyta; class Magnoliopsida; order Asparagales; family Iridaceae; genus Iris; species Iris macrosiphon. The sequence continues at coordinate 113,280,573 of JAYESA010000005.1, forward strand.
CTAAAATACTAATAGGTGCAATATCAGTCAATAACAGGTAATCTAATCTCATCCACAATATAAAGAGCAAAAAGTACTACATAAACTGCTGTAAGATAACACCAGTCTGAAATATCATAGTATAAACCAAGATGTCTGGTGGGAACAAACCCACTGCTATGACGAAATAAAGTACTGAAATAAGATATAAAAGATAATGACTAGGGCATCGGCTCTAGATAATGATGCACCCAATCCAGGCTGAAGGCCTACCAACTGGTAACGAAAACTCTGACGATTGCACCTCTAACTCCTCTGCGGTAGCGAATCTCGTCTCCTATCCGGGGCCGTACACTGTGGGGTAGAAAGCCTCATCAAAATCTGGAAGGGAACCAGGTCCTCAGAGGGACGTAACAAGATACAGAGAGACAAGCCATATATAAATACTGAATAAAATAAATACAATAAAGGTGTGCTAACCATCTAAGTGAATGCAATATAAGGATAACTGTGAGTATATGGGAAGGTGTAGGCTAGACATATGCTGATATAATTCACCAGTCGTGGCAACCGGCTAGTATATGCCACACATGCCCCCTATAACACGGGCGCAGGAATACAATAACGTCTAACATTCTATAGAGTGTGGTATCTACAATGTCATCAAGTAACGCCCAACACTTTACAGAACGTGGTATCGGTAATATATAAATACGTCTGTATCTCTCCGTCGAGTGCGGTATCAGTGTAAAGGAGAGGGGTGTCCCATATACCTACCAGTCGTCCTCCCCTCCCAATATAGATATACTAGTCAGATAATTGACACGCATATCCCATATCTAAATGCCAAGTCTCTATACTGAAATAGTCCTAACTGCTTGCTAACCGTGATGCACGTCACACGCGGCGATAGCTAGTCGATCACACGAACTCGCACCCAACATGAGATTTGTCACTACGACTACATGTAAAAGTGTCATGTATTGGAAGATAACAGGGTATCATCCAATGGGGTGAGTCTGCTAATGACTAAGTCAATGTATACTAATCTTCGATGTGTCCGTCGAAATGCACCCGAGACAATCTCGGACGAGCACAGTTATATAAAGCAAAACAACAAGCATACAATACAGCATTTACATAATTTAAATTAGACAGTAAATATGGCAAGGTATCTTGCCTGAGTCTTCAAGAGATGAATGCTAAAAGCCTGTTCTGGTAGCGTCTCCTAGCTGATCCAAAGACCCTAGACAAACAATATAACACAAAAATACAGGCATCAGATACTACGCATTATCTATATACGGTTAATACGCTACTCTTGAATACTTGTCCCGAGTTCACTGTTGCTCGAGTACAGCATCACGTGCGCACTTAGCCAGGGTGTACACGTATTCTGTCTTCGGTTAACAGGTGCCTCGAGGCAATAATTATCCAGTTACGAGTTATCCATTATTTCTGTTCTATGCAGGTATGTCTTTATTCTCTATGTTTGTTCATACTAGGATTTATATCTGGGGTTTCTACCGAATTACCTGTCCTTGGTAACTGGTGGTTAGTTTAGAATAATTAATCACTAATTAATATCTAACTAAAACTCAATTCCATGCATAAAATATTAACTAGGTTTATGAGTTTATTAATACACTTCCATGCTGATACGGTGACACAAAGAAAATTACTAGGACACGAGAGAGACGGGTTCCATGATCGAGTACATGATCAACCGAGCGAGGGGGTACGCTCACTGGTCGGCTGTTCCCTTCGACGAGGGTGGCTCCGGTAGCGTGAACGGATCCGTCTAGCGGTGATGGGACAGTCGGGATCGGGGTAGTGCTCCGGTCGGGGAGCGGTCGGGCTGGGTTGAGCAGCAGGTCGGGGAGCGGGCTGGCTGGGTTGAGCAGCCGGTCGGGGATCGGTTGGGGTCGAGGTGGAGCGGGAGCGGGCTGGAGCAGTCGGCGCGGGGGGGTGCGGGAGCGGGCTGGAGCAGTCGGCGCTGGGGCGGCTGTAGGGGGTCGGTCGGGTGAGGTGGTCGGGAGCGGGCTGGGGTGTGCGGCCGGTTGCGAGTAGTCGGGGTTGAGGGGTCCGGCCGGTTGGGGAGCTTGGTTTAGATGGGGAGGTCGGCTAGGGTTTTGTGGAGGATGATGAATAGTAGTTTATTAGGGTTTTGTATTAGGGTATTTGTATTTATAGTTGGTGATGGAGATTATGGGCTGGCCTTGCGTGTGGGCTTGTCCTGCCTTGTTGGGGGCTGGTCCACGTAGCAGTACACAAGGTGGGCTTGGTCAGATTTGTTTGAGGTGAAGTTGACTTTAATTATAATCAATTTAAATAATTATAATGCGCTCTCTCAAGAACTGCGGCGTAGCTAAGGTGAGATGCAAGGGCGAGGTGCATTTTAAGGCGTAAATGGATGCACATTAAACCAAATTAATACCAAATAAACCCTAGCATCTCGATTTAATTCTAATAAGTCATGAATTGGTCGAGGGGGTTTATAATTCATAAATGCTATAAATACAGGGTCAGTGCGTCCTTCATACAGAGAAACACACGCAGACAGAGAGAAGGACATAAGCTCTATATGCCAGTGTTGCTAAAGCTTTCTTGTTGCCGAGTTCTCTAATTGTTCGAGTTTAAGTTATTACATTTATTCCTTTTTGTCGAGTGGTCCATGGAGTAAAGTGATTGACTGCTAATCAGATCTCCATAGCTGTACTTTCCCATATTCATTATACTTTAGATTCTTGTATAGGCGACATTCTTTCCTGACGTAGCTTTGGGAGCATTGGAAAGTCAGTTCCATGACTTAGCCCAAGGAAGCATGTCAGTCGACGAATATGCCGTAGAGTTTTGTCGATTAAGTCGATTCGCGCCATCGATGATTTGAGACCCAGGAGATAGAGCACAAAAATTCAGGAAGGGATTAAATAGAAAGATCAAGTCTCATACTTCGGGACAACATAATGCTATATTTGAGGGTATTATAATGGATGCCCAGATTACTGAAGATGACTTGGGCCTCAGGTCCAAGAGAGGATGTGACACTTCTGGAGGATCAAGTGGTAACACAGGACCGGTCAAGCGCCCACACTTTTAACAACAACAACAGAGGCCGTACCAGCAGCAACACCAGCAACAGGCACCCGTTCGAGGACACATCCAGCAGCAGCAGCCACAAAGACAGAATCAGCCCGTTGCCCAGTACGCGTATTGCGGAAAGATAGGACATACTAGGGACAACTGCAGGAAGAGGTTGGGTACTTGTTTGTCATGTGGATCGTCAGCACATCAGCTGAGGGACTGCCCAGCTATTCAGACTAACCAGGAAGGAGCAGCCGCTCAAAGAGGACCAGCCAGAGCACCTACTATACCAGGAGGCCAGCAGAGAGGACCTCCACTTCCACCACAGCAGCAAAGGTTTGCTCAGCACCAGTAGCAGAAGAGAGGAGCACCACAGGGACAAGCTTACGCCATGACTACTGAGGAGGCCGAGCCAGCTGGAGACGTGATTTTAGGTTCAGTTTCTCTCGATTCTATTCCAGCACTTGCATTATTTGATTCTGGCGCTTCCCATAGTTTTGTATCTGTATCTTATGCCCTTAATAATCAATTAGAAATAGAACCATTAGATAGGACTTGCAAGATCACGACAGGAGGAGGCATTATCCTAGTCCGTGATTATTGTAAGGATCAGAGAGTATCATTGGAAGGCCGAGATTTGAGCGTGAGTTTACTCGTCATGCCACTTTCGGGATACGATATTGTACTCGTAATGGACTGGTTGAGTAAACACCATGCTTCTATAGATTGTCACGGAGGCAGAGTAGTTTTTGGACTACCAGGAGAACTTGAGTTCGAGGTAGCCAGAGGAGCAGCAAAGCAGAGAAGAGGCACTTTTTGCGGAGCCAAGAAGAAAGAAAAGGAGTTACCACATCCACTGATAGCGGAGTTCCTGGATGTATTTCTAGAGGAGTTTCCAGGCTTGCGGCTAGACAGAGATGTTGAATTTTCTATAGACTTAGTACCAAGTGCGGAGCCCATTTTGCAACACGTTTATAGAGTCAACAACAACGAGTTAGTAGAACTGAAGAAGCAAGTTAAGGAGCTGCAGGACAAAGTTTTCATTAGATCTAGTTCATCCCCATGGGGAGCACCGGTATTGTTTGTACCGAAGAAGGATAGCACGGTACATATGCGTATCAATTATAGGGCTCTGAACAATCTCACTAGCAAGAACAATTACCCGCTGTCGAGGATAGATGATCTTTTTGATTAGTTGAGCAGAGCGAATGTGTTTTCAAAGATAGACTTGAGGTCAGGCAATCACCAGGTGAAGGTGAAGAGAGAAGACATACCGAAGGCAGCTTTTCGGACCAGATATGGCCAGTTTGAATTCATGGTAATGTCGTTTGTTTTAACCAATGCACCAGCAGTATCCATAAACTTGATGAACAAGGTATTCCATCAGTACCTTGATAAGTTTGTAGTGGTGTTCATTGATGACATTCTAATATATTCTAAGACCCAGAAGAGCACGAAGAGCACCTGAGGATAGTCTTGGAGACTCTCAGGAAGTGTAAACCCCTGATTTTTAAGAAATTTTAAATTTAGATTTTTCACAATTTTTTGGAATTTTCTGGAATTTTTCTGTAATTAAATTCAGGTGTTTTAATTATTATATGATTTTTAAAAGATAATAAATAATATTAAAATATTATAAAAATAATATTTTATGGTAAAATGAAAAACTAGACATAGGGTAATTTTTCGAGAATTTATTGGACCCCGGAAACAATTTAAAAGCCCTAAAAAACTAATTATTTAATTAAACCAAAATAAACCGGATTTATTTGTAATAAACCAAACCAAGTTGAACCAAACCGGTTTTATTAAACCAAATCCTTAGCGGGTTGGATTCGGGTCCAACCCAGACCCGACCCACTAACCCAAAACCCGACCCGCATTTATTTTTGGATCGTGCCGGATCCGCAGACCCGACCCGTCCGCCCGAATCCACCCGACCCGTTAACTGTTTCTCTCCCAAACGCCTCCGCCCAACTCCTCACCTCCCGCCGCCGGCAGCCGTACCGCTCCGGCTTCCCGAACGTTGGCCGCCACCCCCTGCACTTCCTCTCCCCTGCACCGGCCGCCCCTCCGCCTTCTTCTCAGGCTATATAAACCCCTCTTTCCGGCCATCTCTCCCCCTCTCACCCCGACTCCAGCCGCCCTGACCTCGCTGTGCCGCTGCCCTCATCTGTCGTACCGCACTGCGCCGCCGACTACCTCCTCCTTCTTCTCCAACGCCTCCCGCCTCCGCACTGTCCAGCTCCGGCCGCCTCCTCCTTCCTCTTTCCCCGACCCAGCAGCAAGCCCGAGCAGCAGCCGCAGTACCTCCGGCCGGCTTCGCCCGACCCCTGCGCCACCTCCCAGTGTGTCGTCGCACCGCCCTCGACCGCCCCTGCCCCTCCGGCCAGCCTCCGGCTGCAGCGTCGCCGCCTCCGGCCAACAGCAGATCCAAACCCTAACCCTAGGCACGTGTCGGACACGGAGATTTCTCTTTTCTGGAGCCCTGTTCAGGTACTCATATCTCACTCCTCGCTACCCTAATTTCTATTCCGTTTGTTGCATCGCGTAGCCTGTATGACCCCCTCGGTGCCCGTGCAACCCGCTCGGTGCATCGCGTCCTGTGGTGATTGCGAACCGCGATCCAAAAACAAGAAAACCAACGACCTGTTTCACCACGGAACTGAGTACACCCCACCAAATGGGACAACTTGATACGTGAGCGTCGTTGATACGGACGTACAGGATTTCGCCGAAGTTGATTCGGATGTGCGTGCACACCGAAATCAATGTGTATCCGCGGACAACGCCCCGTATTCGACCTTTCTGAATCTCGCTGTAACTTAGTGTACACACGTCGGATCGAGACAAAAATTGCGCCATCGGACTCGTAGCAATACACTGGTCCTGTGAGCCAAGTTTGGTTCAATTCTGAGAACGTTGACAAAATCGCGTGTCGTGGGCCCCACAGGCTCCACTCGACGGTCGATTTTGAGAACGGCTCATCGGAATCCAATTCTGGAAGTTTCGTTGGGTTTGTAACATCGTTCCTGACCTGTTAACACTAAGTTAGACTGTTTTGGAGACCTTTGACCCTGACGCATTTTTCGGTGCAAAGCAGCCCACATGTGGACCCCGCTTTAACCCGAAATGTCATTTTTGCCCCTGTGTCCAAATTGGACTCATGGACAGGCATTTCTAGCTGATTAATAATTTTTGGATCTGATGGTGATGTCTATTTCAGCAGCCGGAGTACTGCCTGCAATCCCCACTGAAGCCAGAGCTACAATTGGAGCCGAAAACCCAGGCAAGTGTACCTTGCCATAAATTACAGTATATTGATTCATTTTGTTCTCTTGAATTATTTTGTGACTGTTGTACATGCTCAACCCTAGGGCCGTATGACTTGCTTAGCGTCCGATTATAGTCGGGTGCCAATACCGTACGCGGGGTTGTGCAATGTCAACTAGAGATGGATATCGTGACATTTACATTCCAGTACTTGCCATATCAAGTACGTTATACCCAGGACACCTGACACGAATCATGAGACAGAATCTTCCTGAATATTCAAGGTGATTCTTTATAGGATACATATTTTTGACTTATACAATTTACAAGCTTAGATTTTATCCTGACTTATTGCATTAGTTTAATCTTGCGTAACATGAACATTGAGAACTGTGACGTGAGATTACATTGGGTGGGTAGAGTATTACCATATCAAGGCTGATTATATTATATATATTGTCATCTGGATGTGTCCTAGTCTCTGACACAGAGCTTTGGCACCAGTTCTGGCCCTTCGAGAAAATACTGCTATAGTTTCTTGACACTGATCCTGTAGTAGTCTCAGCCTGAGTATGACTAATAACTCTCACTTGCATTATCACTTAGCTGGTTTATTTAATTACCCTATTTGTTTCATTTACTGCATTTATTTTGGCTTGAGCTTTCTTGTACCTTGCTATGTCCCCTGAGGACCTGGATCCGGATTATGTCCCCAGGTTTAGCAGACGAGATCTACCATGAGGTGTACGGAATAGGAGCACTTCTCGGAACAGTACCAGTACCTGAGGACGAGGTGATCGCTGAGAACTTCTCCTGAACATCTGCTTCTTCCATGCTAAGTTATTATGGCAAATAAACTCTTTATTTCCTGTTTTAATGAACATTTGTAAACAGACTTAATATCGGGTTGTTCTCCGATTATGATTACTTGTGACTGGATATTATTTATTTCTTTTGCTGATATTGCTATCATTATTCTGTGGATTAGATTAGTAAACCCTGACTATTGTAATACAGCTTAAGTATGCCCCGATGGATCCATTAAATTGGATTTGTCCATCGGTGCGTGTTGCTGGCCATTGCCACGTGTCCAGTCCCTCAGTATTTTGGGACTGGGCGTGACATGGTTTTTGTGGTGGCCTATGCAGGTCAACGCCTAAATTTTTCAGTTTCAACTTAGGGACCGAACAGGCCTGCAAAATAATAGGATAAGTTTTTAGGATCTCATCCACTTTCTTGAATCGTTTTTGATATCTATATCGTATTCGAACTAATTTTTGACTTGCATCTTGCCTTGATTCCTGTGCGCCCTTATAGTTTATTTTTGATGCAGAGTAATGGATTCACGAGCAAACGACGGAACTCCAGCAAGAACACCAATAGGTGCTGAAGCCACCTACGGAGAAGATGAAGTGATGCTATTGGGTGGAGATCCTTCTACTCACCGAAGCAGCCAAGCAGATCAGCAAGCTTCTAGATTTCGGCGTGATGACATTCCACCTCCTCCGCAGTTCGTTCCACCGATACCTGTATTCCCACAAGGGCAACCTATAGACGGGCAACAGATATTCCAAATGATCTACGTAATGATGCAAGCCCAGCAACAAGTCAAAAATGAGGCCCAACGTCGCGAGGCTGAGTACTTGAGGAACAGTATAATAACTGTACTGGAGCAGGTCAACCTACCAGCTCGACGACCAATGACGGGCTCTATCACCGATTTTTGCCAGCTGAAGCCCCGTACCTTTTCTGGCAAGGAGGGACCAACTAAAGTTCATGAATGGCTCACCAACATTCGGCGTCAATTAGAAGCAGCTGAGCTTCCCCAGGAACGTTGGATGACTGCCGTCAGAATGCAATTGACGGATAATGCTCATCACTGGTGGCTATCCGAGGAGACCAGGCTTGGACCAGACCGAGTTACTTGGGAAGAGTTCTCCAGACTCTTTCAGGTGATGTACATACCGGCTATCGCTCGATCAGAACTTTGGGACAAGTTCAATCGTCTCACTCATGATGCTATGACAGTGGAAGAGTACAACGTCGGGTTCATTCGTCTAAGTCGCTTCGCCCCAACATTGATCCCGACTGAAGAAGAGAAGGCCGAGAAGTTTTTCGACGGACTCAACTTTGAGTTACAGAAACTAATTGGATCCGTTGTACCAACTTCATACTCGGACGTCCTTGCTGTAGCCCGACGCATGGAATGCGTCACCAGGAGAGGGACCAGTCTGAAGCGGCCTTCCCCATCAATAACATCCAAAGCACCACAAGAAGAAGCTGCAAAGAGACCTCACCAACAGCAGAAAGCATCTACACCACAAGTGATAGTCCTTACTACTTGTCACTACTGTGGCAAAGCAAGCCATCTCGCCAGGGAATGCCGACGCAGGTTAGGACTATGCTTAAGTTGTGGATCCAGATAGCATGCAGTGAGGGACTGCCCTGAGCGTAGAGAAGGAGCACCAAGGACAAACCAACAAGCTCTACCAGCACCAGGAGGATATCAACCAAGGCCACCCTTGGCACCTCGAGCAGCACCCTTCCAGCAAGCTCAGCAACAGCATAGGGCACAACCTCAAGGACACGGCCAAGCTTTCGTGATGACTGTGGGAGACGCACAGAATCATGGAGTAGCTAATACGAGTAAGTTTTTGTAGCTCCATTTCTTGCATTTTTGTAGTTCGGGCCTGCTGGTTCGTGACCCTAGACTTAACCTGAAAACTTTAACTTGCTAATAATTGATAACCTAGTATTAACCTAGTAATTTTGAACTTATAATTTAGAATGTTTTATAAATGATAAACTGATATGTTTTTGAAAGATAACCCGGTTTTCCATATATTTATTTAACAATATAACTAATAATTTATATACATACCTATTTGAATACATACACTAAATATATATATATATATATATATATATATATATATATATATACCAAGCTAAATAATATATGCATATGCGTACGTGTACGTATACGAGTTTGGGTTCACCGACTCAGGGTCCGATATCAACTAACAGTCATAAAGCAATACTCATGTCCTAATGGCATATACGCAAGCACACATAAAAAGGAGAAGGGGGACGGTTTGAACCTCGGTGTGCGCGTACGGGGACGACGATGACGACGATGAGGTTGAAGATGATGACAACGAGGGTGATGATGATTGAGGTTGCTAAGGGTGATGGTTAAGGGTGATAATGACTATGGTAATTAGGTGATAAGGATGATGTAAATGGTGACTGGATGATGGTGATGTTGTAGACGGTGACTGGGATAATGGGGTGATGTGTATGGTGACTGGGATGATGGGGTGATGATGAGGATGAGATAATGATGATAGGGTGATGATAAGGATAAGATGATGAGGATGGGGTGATGTTGATGATGATGATGGGTTGATGATGATGACGATTATGGTTATGAAGGCTGCCAGAGTCTGGCCAGGGGGAGGTCCGGCGAGTCGATGGAAAGACAGGGAGAAGGGAGGAGGAAGCTCGGGAGGAAGGAGAAGAGGTGGTGGCTCAGGTGGCTGACAGGGCAGAGGAAGTCGAGGAGCAGAGGAAGATGGAGAGAGCAGGGAGGAGGATGACGGAGGGAGAGGAGGATGAAGGTGGTCGGGATTTGGTCTGTCCTGGCGAGGGGAGGCATTCAGGCGGTCGGGGGTGAGGTATCAGGTGCTCAGGCGGAGGAGAAGAGATCGGGGAGGAGAGGTCGACGAGATGGCAATGGTGGTGGTGGTGTTGGTGCTGCCGGCGGTGAGCAGCAGAGGAGGAAGAAGAAGTGGGCTGTCGTATATGGAGGAGTTGAAGAAGATGTCGGGGAGGATGTTCATTCGACGAGGAATGCTGCTGAGGAGCTGTGCACAGGCGGGGATCGGGTGACTGGGCTCCGGCAGCAGAAAAAAAAGGAGGAAGAAGATGAGAGGGGAAGGGCGGCTTAGCGGTGATGGTGGGTGAACAGTAAGGTAGGGGGAGAAGAGAGGAAGGAGGTCCGGGCTCGGGGTGGCCGGCGGCTTCGATCTCCGGCAAGAAGAGAGGGCTGATGAACATGGAGAGGGATGAGAGAAGTCGGCTGGGAATAATTAAGTTTAGGTGAATGAACAAAAGAAAAGGGAAAGGTATATTTATATGTGTATGTAAAAAGTAGGGTTGGTTTGACCTAGAGAATTGGGCCGGTCAAACCCCTTGGGATGGGCTTGGCTTCACATGGAGAGGTTTGGAGGGCTGGGATTTGCATTATTTAAAATGCAAGGCTAGGGTTAAATGAGGGCGATGATGTGCGTTGAATATTTCAAAAATTATGGGAAAAATTCCAATGAAGGGAAAATGGTTTTCTTCATGCGTCATGTCCAATTGTGTGGACATCTCAATGTACTTTTGCATAAAAGCGCCCAACAATTAGAAAATTGCACAAAGGTGAAAATTGGATTTAAATTAATTAAAATAAATGCAAAAGGTGTTCTTGAATTAATTAGAAGTACATGGGGCTAAAATTAGGTGGGACACAAGTGTCATGGACGTAGAGAGCTTAGAATAAAATATTATCATAAATTAGATTGCTCAAGATGGGTCAAGATTGTGTCTCCAATTTCGATTGGAACGCACACGGATACAATCATATTTATTTAGGATTAAATATAAATGTCGGCTATGAAAATTGTGCGACTAAAATGTAGCACAATGGAGCATAATTATAAGTTACACAAAGGTCAGAATAGAAGGCGGGCATGTCTAGGATAAGGATATAAAATTTGTAGGAAGGCAATGGCTAGTACAGTGCTCCAATTATCGAAGCAACAGGAAGGTGCACTAAGTGATTTAATTATTGTAAAATTAAAGAAAATGTCGTGTTCTATTTCTAATTGGATTCAAACTAGCCCTAGTCTCTCTATCTAAGCCAAGTAGGCCTAATTTTGGGTGAGGGGGTTTACAATCTACCCAACTTAAAATAATTTCGTCCTCAAAATTAAAATAAGGCATAATTTATTAAATCCTTCACATTCGCACATAAGGTAAGTCAATCGTAATCTCTTCCAAAATTTAAAATCTATTCAAGTCTATCACAATGACTTTCAAAATTAAGGTAACCTCTGTTTAATAAAATTTTATTCAATCGTAATCTATTCTCGATTTTAAAAAATCAACATCCAAATCTAATTCAAATCCATACACATTTTCAAGATTTAAATAAAACATACCAAATTTTATACTACTATATCTGACTATCATAATCTCCTTTAGAAAATTATTCAAATCAAATATTATTCCTATTTTTAACTTATGAATTTTGTACTCTTCAAATTTTTAATTTAATTCCATCCTCAACATTTCAAATAGGTGATCCAACAAACAATTTTTTTTAACTTTTAACTCAAATCATCAAATTATAAAATTTCAAATCTAATTTACCAATTGTTCAAGTCTGAGATTCTATATTTATCCTCAAAGTCTAAATTAATGATTCAACCTTCAATATTCAGAATTTAAATCATATGCTCAAGTATAAATATTTGGTTCGCCATATCAAGGTATAAATTTCATTAAATCCTCATCATCTTAATCATTCTTCTAAAATTCTCAATATTTAAAATGACTTGAACCTCTCAATCTAATCTTACTTGGTCATAATCTAAAAGAAATTTCTCTCTAGTTGACAATGCAACTTCTATCCAACTTAGAATTTGCCTATCTAGCACACAAGGCTATACATTTAAGAAAGATATTCCTCAATTTATTTACTCATGTTATTCAATCCTCAAAACTTTAACACCAAATATATCACATATGATATGCCCTTAATTAAAAAAGATAGTCTCCTAGTAATGTGATTGGCCTATGGGGTATATCTAGTACTCTGTGTGTATCAAACTTATACCAAGCACGAGCATTCGTCTTTCCGAAATAGGGAAAGACGAAGAACAATAATAAGGAATTCAATAAGGAGGTGATAGAGTACAAGAACGAAATTCAAAGCAATTAACGAATTCAAAGGGAATTGTCAAGGCAGGCGCGGATTGAATCCTATTTTGGTAAATTCCTATTCACATGCTCCTATCAGTACATCGGTACAACTATGTAACTGATACAATATGTTCAGACATGTCTAAGGGCAAGTATATTCGTCTACTAGTCAACTATGTATCTCAATCCACGTAAAGTAGTCATGCGAAGAGCGAACCAAGCGCATTAAGGTTAACTAGACCTTAATACACTAATTCTAATTTAGACAATGTATTAGTGTGGGCCCCCCAATAATACATGTGTCATGAACAAGGCCGATAAAGAATAAGCTTGTAAAACTAGGCTGTAACAGCACCATAAGTCAAGGTAGTACAGAAAATATAAATACGCTGGATTATGATAAGAGAAGTTACAAAATAATTCAAGTTCACAAAGAAGATATGACTCTAAAATCTCTATAGTTGTCGTACTAACTCCTTGTCTAAGTCGCTAGTCGACAAAATAGAGGTATGGGCCTCTAAATTTTACAGTCTAGATAAATACTATCATCTTATGCTAGGATACAGTTAATGTCATTCAGTTACACTTCATTTAATGAGTTAAGAGGGCTATGTGATATTATGTTGTAAGGCATACTACACAGCTTAAAAAAATTATTAATACTGTACTGCCTTAAGGATAAAGTACAAACTTCTGTTAGGGTTTACGAGAAAAGGTCTTGGTACTTATTAGGGCATCCTATTGCATTATATAGGTAATGGTCATCTTAAGTCTTAATCATAGTGCTTATAGAACAAGTGTCAATAGTATGAATGGAAAAGTTACTGTCCTTCAATAGAAAAGAGGATATAACTCGTATCGAGGTGGGGGTACGCGATTTAAAACTAAAGGATAATCATCAGGTCACAATCTACAAGAATAACTCAAAACTATCAAGTTCTAATTAGCAAGCACAGAAATTCAAAATTCAAGATTACCACTATAATCCTAGCAAACTATATATCCTAACATAAAATAAAATCACTTGGCCTATAATCAGAAGGATCATGTGGCATGAACTGAAAGATGAGGAAAAGAAAGCTTAATTAGTCGTCGCACAAATAGCGAGCGCTAAGGTTTCAGAGGAACAAGATATGAAATTAAAATTGAGAGACTCTAGATAACATCATAGTTTTCTAAGGGGAAGGTGGTATGCTAATATCTATGTTCGAGGTATGATCAAGAAAAATGTTATTTTCATTCCTCTTGGCTTCCTAAGGTACTATTCAGCTAATATCAAGACAAGAATCTAAATTTATTGTTCTCTAATACTATCTCACTATGAAAGTTAGGTTTAGTCCTAATATTCAGCCTTAGATTTCTATTGGTTCCTCAATACTGCGGTCAAACAATATGGTTAAATTTCTAACTAACTCTAGTAGTGTCCATACTACCATTATGTCATTCATAATACATCAAAGGATAATGGTAAGTAAATCTACAGGTAAGGGATGCTATGGTTCATTAGGTATTCTAAATTTAGTGATGTGTCAATACTCTAGTTGTGTTCTTCTTAGGAATATTACCCTAATTATCATCCTAACAATATGGATTCATATATTCTAGCAGAGGCTAGACTTAAGAAACTATTAGGGAGTACATGAATCAAGCATGATACAATTATTCAAATAGAATGGATTGAAAGGAAAGTGAATTATAGTCAATTGTGGATGAGATCCTATACTCTAATCCTAGGTGTAGGCTTGCTCGATACAGTAACGTAACCGAGACAATATGCTCTCGACCTGCATGGGCCACCACTAAAAATATGTCACGCCCCAGTCCCAATATACGTAGGACTTGGATACATAAGCATGCCAGCCGCATGTATATGACAACTCCAATATATGGAAACCATAACACATGCGTACGCCGTATAATGAATAATAATTCACAAGTGGTAAAAACTATCACAAGTCACAGGGTATAATCTAAATCTCATGCATAGAAAATCAAATATAATAAATAACCAATAACTATGAAACTAGATCTCAATATAAAGTATCTAAAGATGATAGTTGGATGGAAACAAATCCATTCCCAACTCGAATATATAAGTGCAACACAATAAACATAATATAAGTACAACACTAACAAGCACTGAGACTCGAAGAGACGACATCCTCGAAATATACGTAGCAAGTCCGGATCTGCGCTCCTGCGAATACTCATGAACAATTACACCTGGAAAGGGACCAGGTCCTCAGAGGGACATAACAAGATACATAAAAGCATGCCAATAAAGTACTAAAATAAACATCCAATGGGTCGCCTAACCGTCTAAGTGAATGCAGTTTAAGAACAACTTTTCCAACGCGTGGGCTATCTGGCTAAAATAGGATTGTCATGGTTCTCTTGGAGATCTAGGGGCCTACAAAGCATGTCATCTTTTGAACGACAGAGGCCACCTAATAATATATAATATATAGTGTCATCATGACCGCGCATCTCTGTCGGAGCGTACGGGTTACAAAGGGAAAGTGCAACGGAGCCCATACGCCTTAGTTGTTGTTCTCCCCACCCCATGCTCTAAGCATGTCATATCTATGACACGATAATACCTCTATAACTGCTAGTTCTACTAGCATACAAAGTTTCTATCGACAGTTATTCCCTATCGCACGTCCTATACGTACAGGAGGCCAAACCCTGCACGCAAGTCCGTGATCTATATGTGACTCACACTTATGTAACAGTTGTGTCACGGCCAATGAAACCTAATGATGCTTCAAGATAATGGGGCGGTCTCATGAACAAGGTCAATGCTTATACATAATAAAAACAGATCACGACGACACCGTCGTTTGCACCCAAGTTTCCTTGGATGCGCACTTTATATATAGCAGTTAAAATACATGAACTAAATGACCAAAATAAAGATGCATGCAATATGTGGAATATGAATAACAGTACAATGGCAAGGTATTTGCCTGGCAAGAAAGCTGTGTAGTACCAATAACCTACTCCAGAAGTCGTGCAGAACAATCCAATAGGTTCGATAAAGATATAATATAATACAATACAACATCAGTCATTACACTAGACATACACAACCATAATACACTAGACTCAGAGGGTACGCTAGGGTGACACTAGTCAACTAACACGGTCAATTGCGCATCTAATTGCACGGATGTCATATCCTTACGGTTGTATAAAATTAATCAGTCAACTTACTATCATGTCTAGGCCAGTACGTCAGTGTACGCAAGGCAGACAATTTTCTAATATTCAGGTCACCAAGTCATGAAAATATGCGGGCAATATCCACGGTGTCCTAGGGTCGGACACATATATAGTCAAAATTATTATTTAGCATTTAATTACCTAATCATATATATATATATATATATACATATATTTATTTAACAATATAACCAATAATTTATATACATACCTATTTGAATACATACACTATATATATATATATATATATATATATATATATATATACCAAGTTGAATAATATACGCATACGCATACGTGTACATATACGAGTTTGGGTTCACCGACTCAGGGTCCGATATCAACTAACAGTCATAAAGCAATACTCATTTCCTAATGGTATATACACAAGCACACATAAAAATGAGAAGGGGGACGGTTCGAACATCGGGGTGCACGTACGGGGACGACGATGACGACGATGAGGTTGAAGACGACGACGACGAGGGTGATGATGATTGAGGTTGCTAAGGGTGATGGTTAAGGGTAATAATGACTATGGTGATTAGGTGATGAGGATGATGTAAATATTGACTAGGATGATGGGGATGTTGTAGACGGTGACTGGGATAATAGGGTGATGTGGATGGTGACTGGGATGATGGGGTGATGATGAGGATAAGATAATAATGATGGGGTGATGATAAGGATGAGATGATGATGGGGAGATATTGATGATGATAATGGGTTGATGATGATGACGATTGTGGTTATGAAGGCTGCCGGAGTCCGGCCAGGGGAAGGTCCGACGAGTCGATGGGAAGACAGGAAGCAAGAAAGAGGAAGCTCGGGAGGAAGGAGAATAGGTGGTGGCTCAGGTGGCTGACAGGGCGGAGGAAGTCGAGGAGCGAAGGAAGATGGAGAGAACATGGAGAAGGATGACGGAGGGAGAGGAGGATGAAGGTGGTCGGGATCCGGTCTGTTCTGGCGAGGGAAAGCGTTCAGACGGTCGGGGGCGAGGTATCAGGTGCTCAGGCGGAGGAGAAGGAGATCAGGGAGGAGAGGTCGACGAGATGGCAATGGTGGTGGTGGTGTTCATGCTGCCAGCGGTGAGCAGCAGCGGAGGAAGAAGAAAAGGGCGGTGATTTTCGGAGGAGATGAAGAAGATGTCGGAGAGGACGTTCAGTCGACTAGGAATGTAGCTGAGGAGCGGTACATAGGCGGGGATCGAGTGACCGGGCTCCGGCAGCGGGGGAAAGAGGAGGAAGAAGATGAGATGGGTCGGCTGTTCGTCGAGGGGAAGGGTGGCTCAGCGGTGATGGTGGGTGAACAGTAAGGTAGGAGGGAGAAGAGAGGGAGAAGGTCTGGGCACTGGGTGGTGTAGAAGCATAAAAAATACGTCGGATGGCTAT
Organism: Iris macrosiphon; assembly: GCA_036927795.1. Lineage (NCBI taxonomy): Eukaryota > Viridiplantae > Streptophyta > Magnoliopsida > Asparagales > Iridaceae > Iris > Iris macrosiphon. The sequence goes on from JAYESA010000005.1 coordinate 113,297,495, forward strand.
ACGCAGCATATTGGTGCAGAGCAGCGTAAGCAGAGGCCTTCAAAGCCACCAAGCGTGCAACAGAGCTTTTTTCGCTAAACCCAGCGTAAAATATTAAAAGCTCAAAAGGCCATCCGCGTAAGGCAGTACGTCCAAACTACTTCAGCGTAAACGGGGTGCTTCATCGCCTCGAGGGCGTAAAACTCATCCTCTTTCAGACGCAGCATTGAGGTGTACAAGAGACGCTTCGTATTCTCTGAAGGAACCTGTCAGACCCTGCAATGAAGATCCTGCAATGAACCTGACATCTGGACTTCTGACAAAGGGATACGGCTCGACTACCCAGACGACGGCTATAATGATGGCACAGCACTACGACCCAGGCTGTCATTTACCGCCATCCCCTTTGCGTAAACTACTTTTACAAAGCACGAAGGGATATGCTGCCTTGTTTTACACAGGCAGACACGAGCTGTTTACGTTTTGCAGTAGACAAACTGCCTGCCACATAAAAGCTGCACTCCGTACGGGGTTCGAGGCACGTCTCTGCGTCCAAAGCACGGAGCGATGACAGTTGCTCGAGGCACGTCTCTACGTCTAAATGCACAGAGCGGTGACAGTTTCTCAAGGCACGTCTCTGCGACTGATGCGCAGAAGGGGTTGCGGACCTTCAAAAACACGCCTCCATATTTAATGCACAGGATGGTGGCGAATCTCGGCATTTAATGCAAGAGATTTGATTATATCTTCAAAAGCCGTAATTCCGGCTAAGACGTCTACATCAGCACTCTGGCACGGTATGCAGCGGCTTCTACGCCCATCCAGCTCCTGTGCTCACCCAGCCTTTATGACCGCTCGGCTTCAACGCCCATTCGGCTTCTATGCCTACTCGTCCTCTATGACCACTCGGCTTCTGCGCTTGCTCGGCCTCTATGACCACTCGGTTTCTACGCCTGCTCGGCCTCTATAACCACTCGGCTTCTGCGCCTGCTCGGCCTCTATGACCACTCGGCTTCTACGCCTATTCGACTTCTACGTTGATTCGGCTTCTATGCCGGTTTGATAACTATTTGGCTTCTAGGCCATGGTGACAAACATTGGCTTCTACGCCCACCTCTTCTACACAAGGGATACCTACCAACGTGGCTTCTACGCCGTGATCTTCATAGCGATTATATGCATTTTGTCCCTTAGTTGGACCCGCGTTACACGCTCATTCAAAGGATCATCTATATGCAGGCATTGGTTATTTTAACCGTTGTGTAAAAGGGTGCTGTACTTTCTACTCCTCGATTTCTATACCGACGGAGTGGTCACTGTCACTAAAACTCTATAAATAGAGACCTCTATCAATGAGGAATAAGGTCGAAAAATTGGTCAAAAAACCAATATCAGATCCAAGGTCAAGAGAGAGAGAGAGAGAGAAGAATCCAGAGCTCAGGCAAATAGTAGGGATCGACGACTTTGGCATCGTGCATCCACCCTCTTCTGCAACCTTTGAAGCTGCTTCCTGTCTTCTACGGCACTTCTTCAACATCGTGTGGTCCAAGGGCTAAAGTGATCGATAGCAGATCAGACACTTGTAGCAATATTTACCCAGATTAAATAAATTGTACTCCCATATCCTCGTATAGGATTAAATTGTACAAGTTTGTTTGTAAACCAAAGAAGGCGGGTCTCCTATAAACCCTATCCTGAATACATTTTCATTTTTTCGTTTAATACCACAAACAAGATGGCGACTCTGCTGGGGACATCATTCTCTTCTAACGAGAAAGCGATTGCTCAACACGATACGGTATCTATAGGAACCGTGAAGAAGACACTGGTCGTCCAATTCGACCAGTCTGCCTACGAAGACATGCTTCGAACCGGGGGTAGCTCTCACCCTCTCTCCGTCAAAGACAACAGGAAGCTGTGCAAGGTCTGGATGCCCAAGACATCCTCTACCATTCCTGTGGACTCTCCGATCTCTCCGATCTCTTCGACCAATGAGGTTGTAGCCTTGCTTCCTCCGTGCCCTGCACGTAAAATTCAGTCTTCCGCTACGTGCGGTACAGACGAAACTTCGGGCAAAGCCTCAGCGCTAACCCAGAAGTATCTACTGCGCTCTATACGTAGAAACCAGTCTCCCGCTATGCGCGGTACAGACAAAACTTTGGGCAAAGCCTCAACGCTAACCCAGAAGTATCCACTGTGCTCTACGCGTAGAAACCAGTCTTCCGCTACGGTAGTTAACCTACATACCATGCCCGTGCTAGGGAATTAATATAAACTTAATATAATCATATCATATATCATGTAGTATAGGGGGCATTCTTGATGCACAATCCAAAAAATATAATCTCAAAGCACGTAACAAGTTATGTCGCACCTCAGTGCATATTATAATATGGTCGCACCTCAGTGCACCTTATAACACATGTACGTATAGCAAGTAGTAATTGTATCAACATGGATACAAGAAATCGGGTCGAATTACCAAACTTACAGTTAGTCATATGAGCCTTATCACATTGGGACACATAGCTCATGTTATGCACAAAGTAGGTTAGTCACTTATGGCATAATCAATTCTAGCACATGGTCATGTCTAGCACAAGGTCGGATTATTAAGTCCATTCATCCTTAGGATCAAACATAAGTAGTTATCAAGACCAACTGCATAGAACAAAGAAATATTCCAAATAAAATAACTAAGCCGTATGCACACCTTGGCACATGAGACGGGTGCCACATGGACTGTCGGTCGCATGCTACCTCAGGCCGCATATGATCCCAGGCCACATGCTCCTCCAAGTATCATGCTCCAAAAAAAAGTCTACTCTTTGTGACAACTTCCAACGTGATGTGTCATAGAAGTGACTGAAGTGATCATGTGACAAGCCATAAAGTGTCAAAGAGAAACAGATAAAATCAAAGAAAGATGTGCCATCGGTTTAGAGTCATGCGTCCAAGGAAAGGTGGCCGTATACTCTGCTTACCGTATAAGTCACTCGACCGCATATTGCTCTTTGGACTTAGCAAATTTCTCATTCGTCCAATGAACAAAATACAAGGAGTTCTGTGACTTAGCTCTAGAATACTTTGTGTAATGGTCAGTCATGAATCCAACAAGATGGACAGTCATGCATCCAACAAGATGGACACGTGCTTGGTGGTTATGCAGCAAAGAGTTCAGGCCGCATAAGGATCATGCTGCATAGAAGTCTCAGACGCTTATGGTGCTAGCCGAATGAGTATTTCGTCTTCTCCAGACAGCAAGTTCAGCCATGGCAGAAATGCTCCAACAACTGAAAAATTATTTTTTTCATAAAAAATTATTTTAACTCTAAATCAAAAGCCAAAATGTTCAAAATAAAGTCCTCCATTAACCACAAAAACTAATTTTCTAAAATATCTTGTTTTAGTAGATTAAAACAACAAAAATATATGGAACCCATGAAAACCCTAAACTTTAAGTGTATATCTACTCATATCTAGCCATCAAAATCGAAAACTTCAAGTATTAAAAGTGTTTAGAATCATAATACACACATATTAGACTAATAAAATGCAAGAAAAAAACAAGAATCAAAAATCAAGGGGTTTCTCCATCTAATGCAAGATGTACTTGCCTAAAATGAAGGAAGAAAAAAAATGAGAGAATGAGGAAAGAAAGAGAGAAAAGTTAACTTATATATGATAGGGTTGAGATTTTGACCATGGGTTCACTGATAACCAAACCAACCCAACAATTAAACCATGAGTCTAATTGAATCAAAGAATGGGTCTAGTCTCCATGACATGCAATCTAATCACCATGCAAACAAGAAATAATACAAGCAAAAAAACTAATATGTCCTAAATAGGTATCTCGGGAACGGGGAGTGACATCTCTACCCACCTTAGGAAAATTGTCCTCAAAATTTGAATCCAAGTATTGTTAGAGAAGTCAGGACAAGTACAATACTAAAATACAAGCTAATCTACACATGCAAGCAATCACACATAATGAAGAAAAGCAATATCAAAACACATAGGTGATCGATGATCACAGAATCCGAGATATGAAGGCGTAAGAAGGAATATACCTTCTGAATCGAATATATGCGGGTACCGGGATCGAATATCGTCCTCGCACTCCTACGTCGATTCCCCTCGAGAGATTGGGGCCCTCCTATGCAACCCGGACAAGATAAATAGTCCGGTTCTTGAACACCTTCTCCAATCGGTCTAATATAGATACAGGTTTCTCCTTATAAGATAAGTCAGTACCAATGACTAATTCAGAGTGATCGAAGATATAACTCAGATCTGGAACATACCTACACAACTGAGACACATAAAATATATCGTATACCTCACGTAGCGAAGGCGGAAGGGCAAGACAATAATAAATATCGCCTACCCACGTGAGGATATCGAACGGACCTACATATCACAGACTAAGCTTCCCGCGAACCTCGAATCTAATGACTACACGGGTCAAAGAATCCACAAGAACATGTGGTCATCGACACAAAACTCTAAAGGCCTACGATGTTGATATGCCTCCGATGCCTATCTTGTGCAACTCGAAGTCTCTCCCTGATCTGCTGGACAACTTCTACTGTCTACATGATCATCTCAGGGCCTAAATCTTTCGCTTACCTATATCATCCCATGCCAATGGTGACCTGCACTTTCTTCCATATAACACTTCGAAGGGTGCCATCTGGATACTGTCCTGATAATTGTTGTTGTACGGGAACTCGACAAGATGAAGGTGATCCTTCCAAGACCCTCCAAAATCTAAAGTACAAGATCATAGCATATTCTCCAACGTCTGGATGGTTCTCTCTGATTGTTCATCTATTTGAGGATGATAAGCTGTACTGAATCTCCACTTGGTGCCCAAACTCTGATGCAAACTTTTCCAAAAATATGAAGTGAACCGGATGTCTTGATCTGATATAATACTTACTGGGATACTGTGTTGCCTTATTATTTATCGCATGTACAATTCTGCCAACTGCTCTGTGGATTGTCTACTAGGAATAAAAGAAAATGAGCTACTTTTGTGAGATGATCTACTATTACCCAAACTGAATCACGACCAGTCGGGGATCTAGGTAAACTGGTTACATAGTCTATCATGATATGTTTCTACTTTCACTCTGGAATAGGAAGCGATTGTAATAATCCTGTTGATCTTTGCTAGTCGACCTTCACTTGCTGACATACCAAACACCGAAAAATGAATCATGTTATCTTTCTCTTTATCCCGTTCTACCAGAAATGTTGCTTGATGTCTTGATACATCTTCGTACCTCCTGGATGAATTGATTATTGGGAATTGTGTGCCTCAGTCATTACTTCTTGCCGAATATCTTCATTTGGTACACAGAGAGATTCCTAAATCTAAGGAACCCATCTTCATGAATTGTCAACTCCTTCCGGAGACAAAACTCGCATTCTGCCCGTAGCTTTTGAATCTTCGGGTCCTCTGCCTGAGCCGCCTTGATTCTCTTCACCAAAGTAGATTGTACTTGCAAACTAGCTAAAATTCTTGTATCTTATGAAAGTACTACCTCAATACCCATTTCTTGAAGATCCTCTAATATATGTTGCTCTGATGTCAACATGAATGCGCTGTCTCCCCTGCTAAGTGCGTATGCTTCTACATTAGCCTTGCCCAAACGATACTGAAGTTCTACACTATAGTCGTTTATCAATTCTAGCCACCTCCTCTGCCTCATATTCAAATCCTTCTGAGTGAATACAAATTAAAGACTTTTATGGTCCTTAATATCTACCCGATCACCATATAAGTAGTGCCTCCATAGTTTAAGCGCAAATACCACTGCTGCCAATTCTAAGGCGTGAGTTGGATAGTTCTTCTCATGATCATGAAGCTGCCGAGATACATAAGCTATCACCCATCCATGTTGCATCAATACACACCCTAGTCCTTTGTTGGATGTGTCATAATATATTATAAATCCTCCGGAACCTACTAGAAGCGTGAGAATCGGTGCTGAATCGGTCTCTTCTTCAATTCTTCAAATACAGTATGGCACTCTATTGACCAATCAAACTTAGATTCTTGCATGTCAAATGAGTCAACGGTGCTAAAATCCTTGCAAAATCTAAAATAAATCATCTGTAGTATCCTGTCAAGCCGAGAAAACTATACACTTTTGCTAATGTCTTAGGAACTGGCCAACTCTCTACGGCCTCAACCTTCTTTGGGTCTACTGTCACTCCTGTTTCAGAGATAATATGACCCAGGAATGATACATGATCCAACAAAAACTCACACTTGTTGAGTTTCGCATATAACTGGTGTTCCCTAAAGATTTACAAAACCTTCCGAAGATGTTCTTCATGTTCCTCCTTACAAGTGGAATAGACAAGAATGTCATCTATAAATACCACCATGAATTAATCCAAGTACGGCATAAAAATTTGATTCATTAGATCCATAAATATTGCTAGAGCATTTGTCAGTCCATATCGTGAGCTAAATCATCGAAGGTCGATCTTGGAGAAAATCTTAGCATTGCTCAACTGATCAAACAAATCATCGATTCTTGGTAATGGATACTTGTTCTTCAATGTCACTGCATTTAGTTGTCTGTCGTCGATACATAACCGGGATAACCCGTCCTTCGTCTTTACTAGAACCACTGGCGCTCCCCAAGATGATCCACTAGTTCGAATGAACTTCTTCGCCTTCAGCTCTTCTGCGTGTTGGTAAAGTATGCCAAGCTCTGATGGTGCCATTTGGTGAACTTTACAAGATATTGGCCCTACTACAGGGATCAACTCTATGCAAAAATCTACGTCCCTTACTAGTGGTAACCCTGAAAGTTCATCTAGAAATTCTTGGACTACCCCGGGAATCTGCTCTTCTTCTTCTACTGCTACTGCTGCAATTTTGTCTCCACATCGGTCCCTCATGATTATTTCAAGGATATAATCCTCCGTGCCTGGGATACTAAATAACACTCTACCACTATGGCAATCTATCATAGCATGACTGTCTCTCAGCCCGTCCATGCCTAGAACTACATCGAAGTTATCCATAGAAAACTCGATCAACTTGGCGAGTAATAAACGCTTGGATACTATGATTGAACATGCTACACACCCTCTACTAACTTCTACGAGCCCATTACTAGTGAGTATATTCAACCTCTCTGGTAATACCCCGAACTACAATCCAATACATGTCACAAATTATGCAGATACAAATGAATACGAAGCTTCTGAATCAAATAATGCTATTACAGGAAAAGATACGAAAGAAATGTTACCTGCCACTACATCACCTGATGCCAAAGCCTCCTCCAGCCATAAAGTAAATACCTGCTCTTGGCCTTGTTGCGGTCCTTATTATAGCCTCCCTTAATAACATTGTGGTGGCCTCTACTGGCCCTGCTGCTGGTCCCTCTGTCGGAACATCTGTGCTTGCGTAAATAATGGATGTTGAGCCACCGGTCATGCTGCTACTGTTGGTCCTCTGTACTGCACTTCCCCCGGTGCTGGTAGTGTCCGGAACTTCTGAGCCGGCCATCATTTTCTTTGCATTTTTGGGCAATTAACAATATTGTGGCCCAGATCACTATACCTTATATAAATCCCATTCTTCTCTTTGTACACGTCTCTAGTATGGCCTTCTTTTCCACAGTAGGTGTAACCCACCTGTGCCCTTTGACGTTGTTGCTACTGTTGTTGTCTCAGCTACTGCCGAACTGGAACTATTGTTGTTGAATTCGTCGCCCTTTGTAGTGCAGAGTCATAGATACGAACGCCAGGAGATGGTGCTGACGTTCGGGGTGTTGACCCTCCTCTAACCTAAGTGTGAGACCTCTTCTAGCCTAATGTCCTCGCTAACAATCTCTATATGGTCAACTCGTGCTTTCTGGCTACTATTCCTCATAAGTCTAGTAGTCATGGCCCTCTTCCCATTATAGAATCTCCAGGTAAAGCATATCTTGGAACCTCATTGCTCTATCCGACTCCATAGTTACCATAGTCGAAGCAAACCTACTCTGCATGCAAAACTCTGCTGCATATCCATCTACAGTCCTACCAGCCTGCTTAAGACCGATAAACCTCTGTTGGAGCTCATATTGTACTATAATTCAAAATACTTAGCCCTGAATCAAGCCCTAAAAATGTCCCAAGAGATAGGATGCCTCAAGACGACTTTCACTGTTGCCCACTAGTCATGGGCAAGGTCCTGAAACTGCAGTCGAACCTGGTCAACTTTCTCATCATCCAGAACCTTTGTCGCTACCAGAATAACTTCGATATCTTGGAGCCATGCATCTGTTGTGATGGCGTCGTCTGTGCCGTCAAAGTATCTCGGGTTAAGTCAATAAAATCTGACCGATGCCCCCGAATCAGTCATTCTGCCTCTCTCCAGAGCCGTCTACAAACCCTGACTTAACAATATATTATACTCTTGCTGTTGAAACTGTTAGTGTAGTTGCACTGCCATCTGATGTTGCTGCGTAGCTATCATTCCCCAAATAATATTTAGTAATATCGGAGAGTCTATTACCACTGGTACTGTTGGTACTACTGGAGGTACGGGGATCTTAGGGGCTTGCGCTCAATATGCCCAAGTTCTGGTTTCACGGTACCAGCTTGCACAACTACAGGTTCTACCCAAATCTGACCCTGAACAGGTGCTACCTCCCGTTGTGTCCTAGGGGAACCCTGTCCGACCATGCTTGCTGCTCCAGCAACTGAAGAAGCCCTAAGGAAAGGACAAGAAATATCAAGAACATGACGTGAAGGATCAAGGAAATAATTGATTCGATAGTCAAGCAAAGCTTCGAGAAGAACAAATTCTGGATTTCAAAGATACATGTTTGATTAAGACTCCTATGACCATAATACCCTACAATTCTAAAAACCCAGACCTGAATGGGCTACCACAAAAATCTTATCACGTCCCAGAAGTAGAATACGGATACGGACATGGCCAGCTACCCCGTACAAGGTACTATACGTCGTACGACGACCACGGTTGAAACTTGACAATGGGGTACATGATACAATCATATCACTTAGGGTCATAAAGAGCATCTATTGTCTTAATCAGTCAAACAAAAATACTAAACATAGAATATATAAAACAATAAAGTAAGGCATCCCAAATGCCTTGCCATAATATTCTGGAAACCAACTGTGCAAAATAAAAAGCTGGCAGAGTAGCAAAAGTACTTGACCATGATCAGTTGTAGTCTAATTAATTATAAACATGTAAAGAAAACAAAACGTTCAAATTTATGGCTAACAAGTGTCGATGGCTAAACGCCCAAAAGAGTAAAATATATGATAATGAGCATGGAAGAAGAAACCTACTCGTGCCTATAAGCGACCATCTGCCTGGTGTGCGCCATCAGGAAGGAGATAGTAAGATGGATCCTCTGGAACTGGCTCAAAACCTGGCCATGCAAAACCAGTGGAGTTAGACCCCAAATAGCAAGTATCACAAAGGAACTAAGAAAATGGAGAAACAAAACACAAAGCAATAGATAGGGTATAAATATAGGTTATATATCGCAATTTTGGTCCATAGCTTATCTTAGCATAATAGTCCAACCCTACAACCAAACAAGGATAAGGGTTGAATCATCACACTATGATAATCCATGTCCCTAGACTACTGACAGAATAATAAAATCACAACCAAGTCAAGTTATATAACGGCCAATCATTTGTACAGCTAGCTACTATGGAGTCTGAGTTATCTTAGATTGGATGCATAAGAGAAATCCTTATATCGTGAGCTGTTTAGCGGGGATAACTGAGACATAATATCGTGTAGCACATTATATATTATGCACTGGTCCCTCGTAAGGCCACCATTCTAAGATCACATAGAACGCATTGTACAATATAAGTATTCGGATATTACCGTCCACTAGTGCAAACATGATCGTCCATGGGGGTCAGCCTTCCACATCATGACAGTTGTCTGAGGTGGCTAATATGCACGATCTCGAGATTTTATCCCTCTCAATGCTCTACCAATTTAAGTTGCCTAAATTGGCCCTATGGTTATGTTAGGAATCCCATGGCGTGGTCACCTGATCAATCCTCCTATATGTTGTACTGTAGTACGATCCACGCTAGATATGAATCCACTTTATTATTTTATGGCTCAAACTGGATTCACCCTAGCATTATGCAACAATCAATCAAGTCATAGCCAGGTTTTGGTAGTTGACCCACATAACATGCCCGTATTGGGAAATTAATATAATAATATCACATGTCCCGTAGTATAGGAAGCATTCTCGATGCACAATCACAAAAAAGTAATCTCATAGCACGTAGCAAGTTATGTCGCACCTCAGTGCACATTATAATATAGTTGTACCTCAGTGCACCTTATAACACATGTACACATAGAACGTAGTAATTGTATCAGTACAGATACAAGAAATTAGGTCGAATTACCAAACTTTCAGTTGGTTATATGAGCCTTATCACATTGGGACATATAGCTCATGTTATGCACATAGCAGGTTAGTCACTTATGACATAATCAATTCTAGCACATGGTCATGTCTAACACAAGGTCGGATTACTAGGTCCATCTTCCTTAGGATCAATCACAAGCAATTGTCAAGACCAACCACATAGAACAAAGAAATATTCCAAATAAAATACCTAAGCCGCATGCACAACTTGACGTATTTGATGGGTGCCGCATGGACTGACGGTCGCATGCTACCTCAGGCCAAATACGATCCCAGGCCGCATGCTCCTCCAAGTTGCATGATCCTGACAAAAGTCTACTCTTTAAGGCAAGTGCCAAAGTGATGTGTCAGAGAAGTGACTGAAGTGATGGATGTGACAAGCCATGAAGTATCAGAGAGAAAAAGACAATATCAAAGAAACATGTTCCAACGGTTCAGATTTAGGCCTCCAAGGAAAGTTGGCCGCATACTCTGCTTGCCGCATAAGTTACTCAGCCACATATTTCTCTTTGGACTTAGCGAATTTTTTATTCGTCCAGCGAACAAAACACAAGGAGTTCTATCACTTAGCTCCAGAACACTTTGTGTAATGGTCAGTCATACATCCAACAAGATGGACACAAACTGGTTGGTTATACGAAAAAGAGTCTGTCCACATTAGAATAATACCGCATGGAATTCTCAGCCGCATATGGTGTTGGCCGCATGAGAACTTTGTCTTCTCCAAATAGCAAGTTCAGCCATGGCAGAAAAGTTCCAAAAACCAAAAAATTATTTTCTTCATAAAAACTTTATTTTAACTCCGAATCAAGTCAACCAAAAGCCAAAATGCTCAAGATAAAGTGCTCCATCAACCAGGAAAACCGATTTTCTAAAATACTATAGTTTAGTAGATCAAAACTACGAAAAACACATGGAACCCATGAAAACTCAAAACTTCAAGTGTAGATCTACTCATATCTAGCCATCAAAACTGAAAACTCCAAGTATTAAAAGTGTTAGAATCATATTACACACATATTAGACTAATAAAATATAAGAAAAGAGCAAGAATCAAAAATCAGGGGGTTTCTCTATTTAATACAAGGTGTACTTGCCTAAAATGAAGGAATGGGGAAAATTGATAAGGAGGGAAGAGATAGACATAAGTTAGCTTATATATGCTAGGTTTGAGGTTTAGACCATGGGTTCACTCATGATCAAACCAATCCAACAATTAAACCATGAGTCTAATTGAACCAAAGAATGGGTCTAGTCTCCACGACATGCAATCTAATCACCATGCAAGCAAGAAATAATACAAACAGAAAAACTAATATGTCCCAAATGCGTATCTCGTGAACGGGGAGTGACATCCGTCCAATGCACTAACTTAAAGCTACAAACAATCCTATTATATTATCTTATATTTGGTTTCTCCTGGGCATAAGTATGGATCTTGAATATCGATTCGTGTGTCTAAGTACCACGAAGAGCGAGAAAATGATTCAATATTTTATTCCTTTCTAAGAATCATTTCATAAAATCTGGATATCAAGATTTTAATACTTTACCCTTTTTTTTATTAAATTAGGACATAATCACAGAATTAAATTCTCGATATTCTGTTCTTTTTTCAATTAAAACATGATAGACACATGATATCATAATTTTAATATCTTGTTCTCATTTTGATTAAAAATATGACAGAATACAGTATATTATCAAATCTGATAATTGAATTTCCTCCAGAAAGTATATGATATAAATGATTTGGTTTCGCTTATGTCCCCATGTGTCCGTGTCCTACGCATCTTAAGTTATAAAAAAATTTAATCCCTATAATTTAAATATAACCATAATTCTGTCTCTAAGAAAACAGACTCAATATTCCTAAAATAAGGTTTAATAAAATTAACTAATTTTTGGATTTTGAAAATGGCTATCTCTGGAAATGCTTGAAAATTTTGGCAGTCTTCTTTGTATTTTGGACTTCAATTTTTTTTATAATTTTTATAAAAACCCGGAGCAACCGTCCGTAGAATTTTCTGGGTAAGACGACCATTTAAGTGGAACATCTCAACACAAAAAATCATACGCAATTTATATTTATTAATATTTAAATGACAAACATAAACTTTCTTAACGATGCAATGCATTATCTTAGCAATTAGCGATTTTAGCAGTTTAGCATTGGTCCAGGTTAGCTACACAAGTTCTGAAAATTCAATATAAATTAGAAATCATAAGCTACATGAAACACTGGGCGACAAAACCATATAAGAATAAGAAATACCATTCTTAATAGCTTGTGTATCGAATATCCCCGTGGTAAAATTAAAAGTTATTATATACTTAGGTAAATATTCTATGAAAGTGATTACACTAGAAAAAATCATCAATAAGACAAAAGAATATTCCTTAAAAAAATTTACAGTGCTAGGGTATGTTTCTTGTTCTTGGAGACGTTTCTAACTTAACCCAAATCTGACTTTTTATTCGTTATTAGGTGAAG